>CM026402.1:5944440-6022840 GCA_014843695.1 Archivesica marissinica | reverse complement strand
TTAATATGTTCGTTATTTCGGACTGGTTTACCATGCGACATCACGGTATGGAATTGTAGCATCAGTTCTATGTTATAGCACTTTAATATGTTCGTTATTTCGGACTGGTTTACCATGCGACATCATAGTATGGAATTGTAGCATCAGTTCTATGTTATAGCACTTTAATATGTTCGTTATTTCGGACTGGTTTACCATGCGACATCACGGTATGGAAGTGTAGCATCAGTTTTATGCTATAGCACTTTAATATGTTCGTTATTTCGGACTGGTTTACCATGCGACATCACGGTATGGAAGTGTAGCATCAGTTCTATGTTATAGCACTTTAATATGTTCGTTATTTCTGACTGGTTTACCATGCGACATCACGGCATGGAATTGTAGCATCAGTTCTATGTTATAGCACTTTAATATGTTCGTTATTTCGGACTGGTTTACCATGCGACATCACGGTATGGAAGTGTAGCATCAGTTCTATGTCATAGCACTTTAATATGTTCGTTATTTCGGACTGGTTTACCATGCGACATCACGGTATGGAAGTGTAGGATCAGTTCTATGTTATAGCACTTTAATATGTTCGTTATTTCGGACTGGTTTACCTTGCGACATCACGGTATGGAAGTGTAGCATCAGTTCTATGTTATAGCACTTTAATATGTTCGTTATTTCGGACTGGTTTACCATGCGACATCACGGTATGGAAGTGTAGCATCAGTTCTATGTTATAGCACTTTAATATGTTCGTTATTTCGGACTGGTTTACCATGCGACATCACGTTATGGAAGTCTAGCATCAGTTCTATTTTATAGCACTTTAATATGTTCGTTATTTCAGACTGGTTTACCATGCGACACCACGGTATGGAATTGTAGCATCAGTTCTATGTTATAGCACTTTAATATGTTCGTTATTTCGGACTGGTTTACCAACCGACATCGCGGTATGGAATTGTAGCATCAGTTCTATGTTATGGCACTTTAATATGTTCGTTATTTCGGACTGGTTTACCATGCGACATCACGGTATGGAATTGTAGCATCAGTTCTATGTTATAGCACTTTAATATGTTCGTTATTTCGGACTGGTTTACCATGCGACATCACGGTATGGAATTGTAGCATCAGTTCTATGTTATAGCACTTTAATATGTTCGTTATTTCGGACTGGTTTACCATGCGACATCACGGTATGGAAGTAGCATCAGTTCTATGTTATAGCACTTTAATATGTTCGTTATTTCGGACTGGTTTACCATGCGACATCACGGTATGGAATTGTCATCAGTTTTTGTTATAGCACTTTAATATGTTCGTTATTTCGGACTGGTTTACCATGTGACATCACGGTATGGAATTGTAGCATCAGTTCTATGTTATAGCACTTTAATATGTTCGTTATTTCGGACTGGTTTACCATGCGACATCACGGTATGTAATTGTAGTATCAGTTCTATGTAATAGCGCTCTAATATGTTCGTTATTTCGGACTGGTTTACCATGCGACATCACGGTATGGAATTGTAACATCAGTTCTATGTTATAGCACTTTAATATGTTCGTTATTTCGGACTGGTTTACCATGCGACATCACGGTATGGAAGTGTAGCATCAGTTCTATGTTATAGCACTTTAATATGTTCGTTATTTCGGACTGGTTTACCATGCGACATCACGGTATGGAATTGTAGCATCAGTTCTATGTTATAGCACTTTAATATGTTCGTTATTTCGGACTGGTTTACCATACTACATCACGGTATGGAATTGTAGCATCAGTTCTATGTTATAGCACTTTAATATGTTCGTTATTTCGGACTGGTTTACCATGCGACATCACGGTATGGAATTGTAGCATCAGTTCTATAGTATCTCACTTTAATATGTTCGTTATTTCGGACTGGTTTACCATGCGACATCACGGTATGGAATTGTAGCATCAGTTCTATGTTATAGCACTTTAATATGTTCGTTATTTCGGACGGGTTTACCATGCGACATCACGGTATGGAATTGTAGCATCAGTTCTATCGTATAGCACTTTAATATGTTCGTTATTTCGGACTGGTTTACCATGCGACATCACGGTATGAAATTGTAGCATCAGTTCTATAGTATTGCATTTTAATATGTTCGTTATTTCGGACTGGTTTACCATGCGACATCACGGTATGGAATTGTAGCATCAGTTCTATGTTATAGCACTTTAATATGTTCTTTATTTCGGACTGGTTTACCATGCGACATCATGGTATGTAATTGTAGCATCAGTTCTATGTTATAGCACTTTAATATGTTCGTTATTTCGGACTGGTTTACCATGCGACATCACGCTATGGAATTGTAGCATCAGTTCTATAGTATATCACTTTAATATGTTCGTTATTTCGGACTGGTTTACCATGCGATATCACGGTGTGGAATTGTAGCATCAGTTCTATGGTATTGCACTTTAATATGTTCGTTATTTCGGACTGGTTTACCATGCGATATCACGGTGTGGAATTGTAGCATCAGTTCTATGTTATAGCACTTTAATATGTTCGTTATTTCGGACAGGTTTACCATGCGACATCACGGTATGGAATTATAGCATCAGTTCTATCGTATAGCACTTTAATATGTTCGTTATTTCGGACTGGTTTACCATGCGACATCACGGTATGGAATTATAGCATCAGTTCTATCATATAGCACTTTAATTTGTTCGTTATTTCGGACTGGTTTACCATGCGACATCACGGTATGAAATTGTAGCATCAGTTCTATGGTATAGCATTTTTATATGTTCGTTATTTCGGACTGGTTTACCATGCGACATCACGGTATGGAATTGTAGCATCAGTTCTATATTATAGCACTTTAATATGTTCGTTATTTCTGACTGGTTTACCATGCGACATCACGGTATGGAATTGTAGCATCAGTTCTATGTTATAGCACTTTAATATGTTCGTTATTTCGGACTGGTTTACCATGCGACATTACGGTATGGAATTGTAGCATCAGTTCTATGTAATAGCACTTTAATATGTTCGTTATTTCGGACTGGTTTACCATGCGACCTCACGGTATGGAATTGTAGCATCAGTTATATGTTATAGCACTTTAATATGTTCGTTATTTCGGACTGGTTTACCATGCTACATCACGGTATGGAATTGTAGCATCAGTTCTATGTTATAGCACTTTAATATGTTCGTTATTTCGGACTGGTTTACCATGCGACATCACGGTATGGAATTGTAGCATCAGTTCTATGTTATAGCACTTTAATATGTTCGTTATTTCGGACTGGTTTACCATGCAACATCACGGTATGGAATTGTAGCATCAGTTCTATGTTATAGCACTTTAATATGTTCGTTATTTCGGACTGGTTTACCATGCGTCATCACGGTATGGAATTGTAGCATCAGTTCTATGTTGTAGCACTTTAATATGTTCGTTATTTCGGACTGGTTTACCATGCGACATCACGGTATGGAATTGTAGCATCAGTTCTATGTTATAGCACTTTAATATGTTCGTTATTTCGGACTGGTTTACCATGCGACATCACGGTGTGGAATTGTAGCATCAGTTATATGTTATAGCACTTTAATATGTTCGTTATTTCGGACTGGTTTACCATGCGATATCACGGTGTGGAATTGTAGCATCAGTTATATGTTATAGCACTTTAATATGTTCGTTATTTCGGACTGGTTTACCATGCGACATCACGGTATGGACTTATAGCATCAGTTCTATGTTTTAGCACTTTAATATGTTCGTTATTTCGGACTGGTTTACCATGCGACATCACGGTATGGAAGTGTAGCATCAGTTCTATGTTATAGCACTTTACTATGTTCGTTATTTCGGAATGGTTTACCATGCGACATCACGGTATGGAAGTGTAGCATCAGTTCTATGTTATAGCACTTTAATATGTTCGTTATTTCGGACTGGTTTAGCATGCGTCATCACGGTATGGAATTGTAGCATCAGTTTTATGTTATAGCACTTTAATATGTTCGTTATTTCGGACTGGTTTACCATGCGACATCACGGTATGGAATTGTATCATCAGTTCTATGGTATAGCACTTTAATATGTTCGTTATTTCGGACTGGTTTACCATGCGACATCACGGTATGGAATTGAAGCATCAGTTCTATGGTATATCACTTTAATATGTTCGTTATTTCGGACTGGTTTACCATGCGACATCACGGTATGGAATTGTAGCATCAGTTCTATGGTATATCACTTTAATATGTTCGTTATTTCGGACTGGTTTACCGTGCGATATCACGGTGTGGAATTGTAGCATCAGTTCTATGGTATAGCACTTTAATATGTTCGTTATTTCTGACCGGTTTACCATGCGACATCACGGTATGGAATTGTAGCATCTGTTCTATAGTATAGCACTTTAATATGTTCGTTATTTCGGACTGGTTTACCATGCGACATCACGGTATGGAATTGTAGCATCAGTTCTATGGTAGAGCATTTTAATATGTTCGTTATTTCGGACTGGTTTACCATGCGACATCACGGTATGGAAATGTAGCATCAGTTCTATAGTATAGCATTTTAATATGTTCGTTATTTCGGACTAGTTTACCATGCGACATCACGGTATGGAATTGTAGCATCAGTTCTATGTTATAGCACTTCAATATGTTCGTTATTTCGGACTGGTTTACCATGCGATATCACGGTTGGAATTGTAGCATCAGTTCTATGTTATAGCACTTTAATATGTTCGTTATTTCGGATTGGTTTACTATGCGACATCATGGTATGGAATTTTAGCATCAGTTCTATGTTATAGCACTTTAATATGTTCGTTATTTCTGACTGGTTTACCATGCGACATCACGGTATGGAATTGTAGCATCAGTTCTATGTTATAGCACTTTAATATGTTCGTTATTTCGGACTGGTTTACCATGCGACATCACGGTATGGAATTGTAGCATCAGTTCTATGTTATAGCACTTTAATATGTTCGTTATTTCGGACTGGTTTACCATGCGACATCACGATATGGAATTGTAGTATCAATTCTATGTTATAGCACTTTAATATGTTCGTTATATCGGACTGGTTTACCATGCGACATCACGGTATGGAATTGTAGCATCAGTTCTATGTTATAGCACTTTAATATGTTCGTTATTTCGGACTGGTTTACCATGCGACATCACGTTATGGAATTGTAGCATCAGTTCTATGTTATAGCACTTTAATATGTTCGTTATATCGGACTGGTTTACCATGCGATATCACGGTGTGGAATTGTAGCATCAGTTCTATGTTATAGCACTTTAATATGTTCGTTATTTTGGACTGGTTTACCATGCGACATCACGGTATGGAATTGTAGCATCAGTTCTATGTTATAGCACTTTAATATGTTCGTTATTTCGGACTGGTTTACCATGCGACATCACGGTATGGAATTGTAGCATCAGTTCTATGTTATAGCACTTTAGTATGTTCGTTATTTCGGACTGGTTTACCATGCGACATCACGTTATGGAATTGTAGCATCAGTTCTATGTTATAGCACTTTAATATGTTCGTTATATCGGACTGGTTTACCATGCGATATCACGGTATGGAATTGTAGCATCAGTTCTATGTTATAGCACTTTAATATGTTCGTTATTTCGGACTGGTTTACCATGCGACATCACGGTATGGAAGTGTAGCGTCAGTTCTATGTTATAGCACTTTAATATGTTCGTTATTTCGGACTGGTTTACCATGCGACATCACGGTATGGAATTGTAGCATCAGTTCTATAGTATATCACTTTAATATGTTCGTTATTTCGGACGACAAGTTTACCATGCGATATCACGGTGTGGAATTGTAGCATCAGTTCTATGGTATAGCACTTTAATATGTTCGTTATTTCGGACTGGTTTACCCTGCGATATCACGGTGTGGAATTGTAGCATCAGTTCTATGTTATAGCACTTTAATATGTTCGTTATTTCTGACTGGTTTACCATGCGTCATCACGGTATGGAATTGTAGCATCAGTTCTATGGTATAGCACTTTAATATGTTCGTTATTTCGGACTGGTTTACCATGCGACATCACAGTATCGAATTGTAGCATCAGTTCTATGTTATAGCACTTTAATATGTTCGTTATTTCGGACTGGTTTACCATGCGACATCACGATATGGAATTGTAGCATCAGTTCTATGTTATAGCACTTTAATATGTTCGTTATTTCTGACTGGTTTACCATGCGTCATCACGGTATGGAATTGTAGCATCAGTTCTATGTTATAGCACTTTAATATGTTCGTTATTTCGGACTGGTTTAACATGCGATATCACGGTATGGAATTGTAGCATCAGTTCTATGTTATAGCACTTTAATATGTTCGTTATTTCGGACTGGTTTACCATGCGACATCACGGCATGGAATTGTAGCATCAGTTCTATGTTATAGCACTTTAATATGTTCGTTATTTCGGACAGGTTTACCATGCGACATCACGATATGGAATTGTAGCATCAGTTCTATGTTATAGCACTTTAATATGTTCGTTATTTCGGACTGGTTTACCATGCGACATCACGGTATGGAATTGTAGCATCAGTTCTATGTTATAGCACTTTAATATGTTCGTTATTTCGGACTAGTTTACCATGCGACATCACGGTGTGGAATTGTAGCATCAGTTCTATAGTATAGCAGTTTAATATGTTCGTTATTTCGGACTGGATTACCATGCGATATCACGGTGTGGAATTGTAGCATCAGTTCTATGTAATAGCACTTTAATATGTTCGTTATTTCGGATTGGTTTACCATGCGACATCACAGTATGGAATTGTAGCATCAGTTCTATGTTATAGCACTTTAATATGTTCGTTATTTCGGACTGGTTTACCATACGACATCACGGTATGGAATTGTAGCATCAGTTCTATGTTATAGCACTTTAATATGTTCGTTATTTCGGACTGGTTTACCATACGACATCACGGTATGGAATTGTAGCATCAGTTTTATGGTATATCACTTTAATATGTTCGTTATTTCGGATTGGTTTACCATGCGACATCACAGTATGGAATTGTAGTATCAGTTCTATGTTATAGCACTTTAATATGTTCGTTATATCGGACTGGTTTACCATGCGATATCACGGTATGGAATTGTAGCATCAGTTCTATGTTATAGCACTTTAATATGTTCGTTATTTCGGACTGGTTTACCATGCGACATCACGGTATGGAAGTGTAGCGTCAGTTCTATGTTATAGCACTTTAATATGTTCGTTATTTCGGACTGGTTTACCATGCGACATCACGGTATGGAATTGTAGCATCAGTTCTATGGTATATCACTTTAATATGTTCGTTATTTCGGACTAGTTTACCATGCGATATCACGGTGTGGAATTGTAGCATCAGTTCTATGGTATAGCACTTTAATATGTTCGTTATTTCGGACTGGTTTACCATGCGATATCACGGTGTGGAATTGTAGCATCAGTTCTATGTTATAGCACTTTAATATGTTCGTTATTTCGGACTGGTTTACCATGCGACATCACGGTATGGAATTGTAGCATCAGTTCTATGGTATAGCACTTTAATATGTTCGTTATTTCGGATTGGTTTACCATGCGACATCACAGTATGGAATTGTAGCATCAGTTATATGGTATATCACTTTAATATGTTCGTTATTTCGGACTGGTTTACCATGCGACATCACGGTATGAAATTGTAGCATCAGTTCTATGTTATAGCACTTTAATATGTTCGTTATTTCGGCCTGATTTACCATGCGACATCACGGTATGGAATTGTAGCATCAGTTCTATGTTATAGCACTTTAATATGTTCGTTATTTCGGACTGGTTTACCATGCGACATCACGGTATGGAATTGTAGCATCAGTTCTATTTTATATCATTTTAATATGTTCGTTATTTCGGACTGGTTTACCATGCGACATCACGGTATGGAATTGTAGCATCAGTTCTATGTGATAGCACTTCAATATTCGTTATTTCGGACTGATTTACCATGCGATATCACGGTGTGGAATTGTAGCATCAGTTCTATGTAATAGCACTTCAATATTCGTTATTTCGGACTGGTTTACCATGCGACATCACGGTATGGAAGTGTAGCATCAGTTCTATGTTATAGCACTTTAATATGTTCGTTATTTCGGACTGGTTTACCATGCGACATCACGGAATGGAATTGTAGCATCAGTTCTATGTTATAGGACTTTAATATGTTCGTTATTTCGGACTGGTTTACCATGCGACATCACGGTATGGAATTGTAGAATCAGTTCTATGTTATAGCACTTTAATATGTTCGTTATTTCGGACTGGTTTACCATGCGACATCACGGTATGGAATTGTAGGATCAGTTCTATGTTATAGCACTTTAATATGTTCGTTATTTCGGACTGGTTTACCATGCGACATCACGGTTTGGAATTGTAGCATCACTTCTATGGTATAGCAGTTTAATATGTTCGTTATTTCGGACTGGATTACCATGCGATATCACGGTGTGGAATTGTAGCATCAGTTCTATGTTATAGCACTTTAATATGTTCGTTATTTCGGACTGGTTTACCATGCGTCATCACGGTATGGAATTGTAGCATCAGTTATATGTTATAGCACTTTAATATGTTCGTTATTTCGGACTGGTTTACCATGCGACATCACGTTATGGAATTGTAGCATCAGTTCTATGTTATATCACTTCAATATGTTCGTTATTTCGGACTGGTTTACCATGCGATATCACGGTGTGGAATTGTAGCATCAGTTCTATGTTATAGCACTTTAATATGTTCGTTATTTCGGACTGGTTTACTATGCGACATCACGGTATGGAATTGTAGCATCAGTTCTATGTTGTAGCACTTTAATATGTTCGTTATTTCGGACTGGTTTACCATGCGACCTCACGGTATGGAAGTGTAGCATCAGTTCTATGTTGTAGCACTTTAATATGTTCGTTATTTCGGACTGGTTTACCATGCGACATAGCGGTATGGAATTGTAGCATCAGTTCTATGTTATAGCACTTTAATATGTTGGCTATTTCGGACTTTTTTACCATGCGACATCACGGTATGGAATTGTAGCATCAGTTCTATGGTATAGCATTTTAATATGTTCGTTATTTCGGACTGGTTTATCATGCGATATCACCGTATGGAATTGTAGCATCACTTCTATGGTATAGCACTTTAATATGTTCGTTATTTCGGACTGGTTTACCATGCGACATCACGGTATGGAATTGTAGCATCAGTTCTATGTTATAGCACTTTAATATGTTCGTTATTTCGGACTGGTTTACCATGCGACATCACGGTATGGAAGTGTAGCATCAGTTCTATGTTATAGCCCTTTAATATGTTCGTTATTTCGGACTGGTTTACCATGCGACATCACGGTATGGAATTGTTGCATCATTTCTATGTTATAGCACTTTAATATGTTCGTTATTTCGGACTGGTTTACCATGCGACATAGCGGTATGGAATTGTAGCATCAGTTCTATGGTATAGCATTTTAATATGTTCGTTATTTCGGATTGGTTTATCATGCGATATCACCGTATGGAATTGTAGCATCAGTTCTATGGTATAGCACTTTAATATGTTCGTTATTTCGGACTGGTTTACCATGCGACATCACGGTATGGAATTGTAGCATCAGTTCTATGTTATAGCACTTTAATATGTTCGTTATTTCGGACTGGTTTACCATGCGACATCACGGTATGGAATTGTAGCATCAGTTCTATGGTATAGCACTTTAATATGTTCGTTATTTCGGACTGGTTTACCATGCGACATCACGGTATGGAATTGTAGCATCATTTCTATGTTATAGCACTTTAATATTTTCGTTAGTTCGGACTGGTTTACCATGCGATATCACGGTATGGAATTGTAGCATCAGTTCTATGTTATAGCACTTTAATATGTTCGTTATTTCGGACTGGTTTACCATGCGACATCACGGTATGGAAGTGTAGCATCAGTTCTATGTTATAGCACTTTAATATGTTCGTTATTTCGGACTGGTTTACCATGCGACATCACTGTATGGAATTGTAACATCAGTTCTATGTTATAGCACTTTAATATGTTCGTTATTTCGGACTGGTTTACCATGCGACATCACGGTATGGAATTTTATCATCAGTTCTATGGTATAGCACTTTAATATATTCGTTGGGACGACAGAAATTGCGTCCGGTAATTTAAAAGTATTTTAATCCACAATGCTAGACTTCCCCAGTACTGAAAAAACACAATATGTTATTGGACTATCTGCTTTGGTTTCGTGGGCAGCAAGAGGTAGCTGGGATGTGTGCGATTTGAGATGAGAGACGCGATTGGGGAGGCATACCGACTGAATGCTGTCTGTATCCAGCCGCTTGTGTTGGATAATTGAATTGAGTGTGCCTCATCAACATTTCTATGACTGTCATTGGTCAATGTACTACCATGTAGTATAAACCATTCCGCATTGCATCCTTCGACAGAAAAGAGCGGAAAATACTTTCATGAGGTATAAGTGTATCTCACTCTCCGACAAGCCGGAAGTTGCGCGTACGGTATGCTAAATAATTAGTACAATATGCTATCTTTTTCTAGATGTTACACTATTTATCAATGTTCAATGTCTTAACACACGATACGACTACCATGTGAAATGTATGGGATCCCAAATCTGGACGTGTTGGTGTTACGGTAAAATTCACACATCATCGGTATTACTCAATTAATGCAATTACATGTGTGAACTATCTCATACATCGCAGGATAATCCACAAACACCCCCCTCAAACAAGGACAATATTTATATAATGATTCTAAGAAGGCAGATAACGATAAATACACGTAAACAAACAAACAGGCATATATCAGACTTTTAATGAGCAATACTATCATATGGATTTTATGGGGTCCCAAATCTGGACGTGTCATTGAATGTGTGAAATATCGCATACATCTGAGGATAATCCACAAACTCACCCTATACCAAGGACAAACTCACCCTAAACTAAGGACAATTTCAAGTTATGTGCGTTACGTTAGTATAGCTCAGAACGTATGTCTTAACAATACGTGGTACAAAATTGTGTGTGCGAATTAATGGTACATATAAAGATGATCACTGACTGTGAGTGCCTGCTTTATCATGTGATATGGTTAGATAGATCGTCAGTTCTATTAACATGTCATTGTATATGTTACCCAGATATATGTTACCAAATTATGTAATTATATAACTTTCTAACTTAAATGGATTACAAGCCATCTGGTTAAATGTACACCGATTAATTGATAAAACTGTACTTCTCCTTCTATCTAAATTGACATCTTTTATGGTCTACTTCTAGTGACTGTTATTATAGAATTGAAAATCAGAGAACACCTTCAATCGCTAATTATCGTCTTCCATTACAAAGTTCACACTGCAATATTGGTATGTTAATACATTAAATATTATTTCGGATGCCGGCGGCTTATGTTACGGTGGTTATATGAAAATTGTGATTAGAAGCTAGTGTTCGTATTAAAGACTAGTATGCTAGACAGAAGTCCGTCAATGAAAGTGACGAAAGAATCAGACTACGTTAGTCGTGCCACTTGAAATGCACACACATGAGCATATTAAAATTGTGTGTAAGTATTTACATGTATGAGTGTACAGTTAATTAATGGTCGTCCCTGGGACGATAGGTAAACAGGGCTCCCGGAAGTGAGTCTGTTTGGGAATGTGTGTCCATCGAAGAGGGTGCTATGGAATCTGAATCCTCGGAAGTGAGGCAAATGGCGAACAAGGTGTTCCTGGAAGTGGACACCAAGGAAACAGGTCTCCCGGAAGTGAATCTGTTTAACAGTAAGGTATTTCCAGAGGAGGATGGGAAGGAAACAGGTCTCCCGGAAGTGAGTCTGTTTAACAGTAGGATGTTCCCAGGGCGGATGGTAAGGACACAGGTCTCCCGGAAGTGAGTCTGTTTAACAGTAAGGTATTCCCAGAGGGGATGGTATGGAAGTGAGTCTGTTTAACATTAGGATGTTCCCAGGGCGGATGGTAAGGAAACAGGTCTCCCGGAAGTGTGTCTGTTTAACAGTAAGGTATTCCCAGAGGGGATGGTATGGAAGTGAGTCTGTTTAACAGTAGGATGTTCCCAGGGCGGATGGTAAGGAAACAGGTCTCCCGGAAGTTAGTCTGTTTAACAGTAAGGTATTCCCAGAGGGGATGGTATGGAAGTGAGTCTGTTTAACAGTAGGATGTTCCCAGGGCGGATGGTAAGGAAACAGGTCTCCCGGAAGTGTGTATGCTTAACGGTATGATGTACTTGGATAAGGGATGCTAAGTGACCCGGAAGTGAGTATGATAGAAAGAGGCATGCCATTAGAAATGGATTTATTGATACCAGTCTCTCAGTAATGAGTATATACATGTATAGTCTCTCAGTAGTGAGCTCACTGGAGCCGTTACGATTGTGCCCTTAGGCAAGGCATTTAAATTCCACATTGCCTCTTCTCTCTCCCTCGTGGCGATGGATTCCATCAGGAATGAGGTCTCGAGAGTGATTTATATATAAGTTGAAATAACTTGTTTCGCAATCGAGCTAAAATAAATTTGTATAAACTAAACTAAACTAGTAGTGAGTATATACATGTATAGTCCTCAGTAGTGAGTATATACATGTATTGTCTCTCAGTAGTGAGTATATACATGTATAGTCTCTCAGTAGTGAGTATATACATGTATAATCTCTCAGTAGTGAGTATATACATGTATAGGGTCAGTAGTGAGTATATACATGTATAGGGTCAGTAGTGAGTATATACATGTATAGTCTCTCAGTAGTGAGTATATACATGTATAGTCTCTCAGTAGTGAGTATATACATGTATAGGGTCAGTAGTGAGTATATACATGTATAGGGTCAGTAGTGAGTATATGCATGTATAGTCTCTCAGTAGTGAGTATATACATGTATAGTCTCTCAGTAGTGAGTATATACATGTATAGGGTCTTGCAAATTTAGAGACCCGTGGTGTTCCTGTTCTCCAAGACGTGAGCCGGTTGCATACTGCTTTATTTCAAGAATTCAACAGTTTAAATAAAGTGTCGGTATATGATACAAATGTCGGCTGTTGGCTGGGCTTGAACTGAATATAAAGTCGGTAACAATTCGAATGTGCGAGAATTGGAATCTATGCATAAGGTGTTGCTACCTCATGGACTAGATATTTTTGCTTTAGTAGGCACGTCGTTGAAATGCACTAGCAAGTGTAAACTTAAGGCTTAACTAAATTATGCTATCTAGTAGCAAGAGTAGTATTTAAAATAGAAACATAGTTAGTCATACAGATAGCAAATGTTTCATTGTAGTTTCACTGTTATGATGTTTGTCAGAATTATAATGTACTGTTTTTCAAACGTTACGAGGGATTAGATTCAGATGACTTGTCTATTTGTGATTCTGCTTCAGCGAGCGTGGGTCACATACAGTTGAAGTTGAGAGATTTGATAGTCAGTATAAAATAAATGTGAAAGTTTCAATTCTAGATAGTGTGTTCCATGTAAGGAAGCGTTTGATTATTTTAGTCAGCGTTGAACCGGTGTGGGGAGCTGGATCGTTCCATCGACAAGATGTGTCATATATTGTTTAGGCAAATTGAAAAGTTATACCAGAATGGAAGTATGTGTCATGTTGACCTGCCTTGGAAAGATAAACACATGTCTAATTATGAAATATATGTTCGCGACAGGTGTCAATGATTAACTAGTACAGTCATGTTTCTTCCTATTCTAACAATGCAGATGAGCTTGGTATGAGCTTGGTATGTAGAGAATGACATGATCTATGTGCATATATGTTTTAATATGTAATTAGCTGAACAATGTCTGTGAAGGTTATAAAATAGATAATCGTACCACTATGCGTAATTACTTGATTGTATCTTTTAATGTTGTACTTACGACAAACCGAGTTATGTACATGATCGGTAACGATAACGTTGTAAGTTGTCATATACCATAAACTGTTACATTGATGTATTGATGTATGTATTGATGAATGTATTTATGTGTATACCTAATAGTTATTATGCTTAATGTATAATTACAGATCCAAGTATCTTCACTGGATTATCGTTACGGGGTTTTCGTCATTAAATTATTCATTACGGTTTTATTCAAGGATTGATTCTTCACTGGGATTTACTAAGCAATTAGGACTTACTTCTAAACCACAAGATTACAACTGTACTGATTGAAAAAGAGGAACTTGATAATATATATGAAGCTGCAATGATCGTCACGTGCGCTACAAAACATATGTCTATTCATCTTCAACATGACGTCGGATAGGAAACATCTTCAACATGACGTCGGATAGGAAACACTGACAGAAGAAGGCAACATAAAAACGAAATATTATCTTTTGCCATACTTAAGTATTGGACAATTTAATATATTCGGCGTAATCTTATATATTTTGAAAATGCTGTTCACTAATCCAGCTGAAACTATCTTCTACTAACATTCCTTCCTTCCATCTGCACTTCATCAATGCAACAGCCTACCGGACGGAGACTTGAACTATTCAGTCAATGGATTCTTGCCAAGGGCATTCTTAAAGATCTAAGTTGAAACACAGGTGGAATTCGAAAACCGTTTTACTACGGGGGAGAAGTGCCCAGATTCTTCATACACGGCTGAAAACCAAACTCACCGAACAACCATCGTATCTTAAGGAACATTGTAGAATCACCATTATGCAGAATTGATTATATAGAAGCCAATTTCCATTTACTCTTTCAATGCATTTTCTACGATCATCTCCGCTTAATTATCATCAATAAGCAGTCCCAAATTTGTAATGTCAGCTTAAACACATTTCCTCCCGGTGACACGTATAAGGATTTTGAAACAAACACCGTAATTGTCATTGCTGTACACGAATACATTATTGGCAGTGAAAGGTTCGGAGCAGATGGATTATTTCTAAAATGTTCACATCGTGTATTTCAATCACAATGCTGTCGTAACTGCTATAATAACATGTCTATTCAACTATACTGATCTTATAAAGAATACTATTATCTTTTGGTTAATCTCTTCTTCTTCACCTGCTCAGATTTTATATGTTATGTCAGTGTACCTTCATCCAATATTCATTTAAATGCTAACATCATAAACTATATCGTTATTTACACCATCAATAGTGGTTAACATAATACTTTGAAATTGCTTAGCAATTACCTTGAATAGAGTTCATGTATATTAAATATTATAAAATTATATTCAAGCGTGTTCTCATTGTCCCATCTTATCTTTCATCTGTTGTTCCACAAGAAATTGGACAATCCACTAGGCATAATCTTGGATATTATGTTACCAATCTAAAGTTATTTCTTCATCTGCATTACTTTTATCTGATTCTCATATTATTCACCTTGTATATAATCTGTAAATTGCAATATTTAATATGTTAATATTTATTACACAAGGCCACCGCCCGAAGTGTGCCCAGACACAATGACTGTATACGTGCTGGTTCAGCAACACAAACACATACAATTTATTATTTCAAACGATTTTCGGCAATTTAATATCAATATAAAAGATAATATATATATATATACATATTAGTTAATCATTATTATGCCCTGTAACAAATTGGTAATTCAGGTAGTAAAAGGCAATCAATATCATGTTAATAATTGCCTTAGACTTGTTCTTGTCATACTACACACTTCTATCCTGACTTTTATTTTTAGGAACAATTTCGAGGCCAAGGGAAACAACGCTGATCAGTGGCAATTACTTATATTAGGTTGCGCCTATCATACGGGGACTTAATTTGTGCCGGCCATAAGAGGACGTAATCACGAAAATCGAAACGTAACAACACCAATTAACATTCAACAGCCGGCCATTGCTTCGTGGAAATTACTTAATTTTTGCCGGTCAGAAGGGGGCGTAATCATGTAAATCGAAACACCAATTAACATTCAAATCCAGGCACAATGAGCCTATGTTACCAATACAATTATACGATATTATGACGTGACTACATTGAGTTACTCTACTTATGTTAAATATAATACAATGCTATGATGCACGCGTCGAACTAGGGGTATTTCACTCCTGAAGCGATCACGACGTCCACATGTTGCATTAAAATTAGTTTAGTATTAGTTTTGCACCCAACCCTCGAAATAAAGCTTTAGAATATTTTGAGAGTATCCTCCAAAATGATTAATATAGTAAACATTTAAAACCTTCAATTAGTAAGCACACATTAACATTACCGTATACGGACAATGTATGCCAGAGAAGCGTATATGTAATACAAGATTGATTGATTAGTATGTATTATTATTATATTAATTTGTTTGTAGACCATAAACTGATTGTGTCTTAATAAACGAGTCTTCTTCTTCATTAAGCATCAATGTTCACAGATAACGACTAAGCTATACAAATACAGCAACCATTGTACACTACACAGCTGGTGTTCATTGCTAATTGCATAGTACTAACAGGTTAGGCAAGGAACAAGTATGTGTCAATACAAATTGGGGGGGTGGTGCTATCAAATGTATTTCCCCTGAAAGTGGTTCTTCTATGAACATCATAATGATGGTACATCGCACCAACAAATCGTCCACCCATGGAAACACAACAGCCAGTTATTCTATGAACATCATAATGATGGTACATCGCACCAACAAATCGTCCACCCATGAAAACACAACAGCCAGTTATTCTATGAACATCATAATGATGGTACATCGCACCAACAAATCGTCCACCCATGGAAACACAACAGCCAGTTATTCTATGAACATCATAATGATGGTACATCGCACCAACAAATCGTCCACCCATGGAAACACAACAGCCAGTCGCGTGCATATATATATGTGTATATATGTATATATATGCGCCCCGTGCAACTTTTGCACAAATACTAGGGATGACAACCAATAACGAGTTTGTTGTTGGTGCGACTTTAAACCCCATAAACAGAGTTCCCTCTTTCTGAATTTGTATCTGAGCCACTTCTGTCGCCCATTGCAAAATAATGGAGACAATTATAAAAACTTGGAATCAACTAGGAGCCATATAGTTCACATATAGTTTGAAGCCATGTACAGTTTAATAGCGTTCTATATTTACATGATAGCAGTACACATTAATTAAAACCAGAGACAATGATAATGAAAAATATCCTAATAACTATTATATAGTTTAGGGATGGCAATGAATAGCGATTATACTATTCGAATATTCCGTAGCGAAGGTATTCGATTATTCGATATAATTCTATAAAAAAACTCAAACTCTTATAACAATTGCCAAATTAACACAGTTCATGTGTTATGTGTAAACGTCATCTTCTTCATGCAAGACCATGCACATATGTCGACGACTCGTTCAGTTATTGTTACCGGCCACCGTACATAGACATATATATTCTTTATTTATCCTCCAGTATTGAAGAGCATACAATTCACATATTACAAGAACAATTACAACAGTGAAATATATTACAATGTTATAAGGAAATTAAGTAACAGAAATAAACGCTTATATACATATTCTATATATAATCGCAACAGGCGATGTGTAGTACCATATAATAACACACACGTATACATATATACACACACCAAGCATATGTATATATACATAATACACGCATACACACACGTGTATATATATACATACATATACATACATACGTATACATACACACATGCGTATACATATATTATACCAATACAAACATATACATATCACTGTAATATTGTATTACTCGCTTATACTACATGTATAAAGCATACCGAAAATAAATTCAATTGTTACAGTATCTCTTACATTACTGCAAGTGTTACCCCCTTACCGAAACGAAACTATAAAAGAGGTATGTGCAGAGTAGCGTAGATAGGGATGCTGGTACATATATTTGCTTTAGTACTGTCTCATAACCAATTCATGTAATAGGCAGATTGTAAAAACACTTTAAAGCTTGCTACTCTCTGATCGTCTGTCAATTGAAATGCTGTAAAGCCACGGAACATTTCAATGAGTTGCAGATCTGGTGAGAGTGAGCAGAGACTTTTAAAGGTACTGGTACCTAGAGACTTAGAGAGTTTCATCCAGAGTGTTGTTCTCCATTTGTCATTAAATGGGCAAAACAACAGTATATGTCTGCTAATCTCGTCTGTGACCAAGTGACATTTCATACACTGTATATCGTATTTATGAGAGAAAAACCTACACATTAGGATAAAGACGGATGTACAATGTGGCTGTAGGTATGTGTATTCTCTACAGAAATTCCATAGGTTACAAGTTTCATATTCTGACTGGACTAGGGAGAAAGTATTTAAACTTGCATCGCAAAGTAACCTACAATTCCAGTCGAATACTACCTGGTTTTTTACTGCCAGTTTAACGTTATATTTCCATACACCTACGCTTGGGAATATACCATCGTGTAAGTAATCTAAGAACAACTGTGTCAGATTATATTTTCCTAGAATTCTATATATATCGGGGATAAAACCTTTTGCAATTTTGGGAGATGTCATGAATGATGTGGTTCTATGCACAAACACGTCTTTGATTTTAAACTTGGTATCTAATCGACAGAGTTGACCAAATAGTAGAAGTTTCCGTTTATCTATCAGCTGGACTATAGGATATATACCGAGACAGCTTAATGCTATATCCGTTCTAGTAGATGTAGGGATAGATTGAATACGTTTGATACATTGTCTATGCAGTTTTCGCAAGGGGAGTAACTGGGTATCGGTGACACAGATACCAGTTTTGTATAGTTTGACAAGCAACGATGCAATCCAAGTCCTGTCGAAGGCTTGTCTAGCGTCCAGGAAGCAAGCATAAATGGGAGAATGGTGTTCCATACCATAATTTACACATTCTCTTAACATGAATGACGTCATTAGGCAGTTTACTTTCTTCTGAAAACCACCCTGAGATGCATTGAATGTTACTTTTTTGTCCTGTTCAATAAAACTTAATAGGACCTTCTCATATAGTTTGAGAATGACTGAGCACAATGAAATCGCTCTGTAGCTATTTGGATCAGTTTTCTTTTTGTTACCGCCCTTATATAATGTTACTATAATACCGTTTTTCATTTCAGACGGTGTATATGAATATGTAATCATGTAATTAAACAGTTGGGTTATGACTATTATTAATAGTGAACCACCATATATGACATTTTCGTAGCATATATCGTCATTTCCACTGGCCTTTCCTTTTTTACAAGATCGAAGTGCTGTCTGTACCATTTCAACACTAACAACATGTTTACTACTGGTTTGTGGAGAAACTATGGACTTAATAGTTAATAATTCGGTTTCCACAGAATGTTTATGTTCTTCACTAAAACTTGGGTCGGCCGAAGGAGAATACAAGTCACAGAAGTACTTTCCCCATTCATAATTTATATCCTGGGGGTTATTATAGGTGGTGCCACCAAAGCACATTTCAAATCCCTTGTTGTCTATTGTTTTGTTTCTACGTTTATTTATTAACCGCCAAAATTCGTGGTTGTCACATTCAGCGGCCGTGTCAACTTGTGCGTCTTGCTCATTTAAGTATGTCAACACTGCCAATCGATGAGCAGAGCGGAATTTTCTCTTATAAATCTTATATTGTTTAAAATACACGGAATCGTCATTCGTTGGCCTGTGGTGTTTTATCCATTCAGTGCGTTTTATGACCATTTCTTTATGTAAACGTGTGAGAAGATCATTCCAATAGGGTTTGGTGTATGATTTAAATTTAACCTTTGGTATGAACAATTGAGTTGCAAGGTTTACAATGACAACGATTCCTGAGTATAAATCGTCTATATCCGAGGTGTGTCTGACAGGGAAATCGAGTGCGCAAGACAAAACATCGCTGCATTCTAAAAAGTGCATATATTGGTCAACATGTTCTTGTTTAACATTGTGCCAATTGATAATATTTGGGGAAATGACACGAGTCTTAGGACCATGACTCGTCTGTATAGACAAAGAACAAATGATTGGACGATGGGTTGAAACATTTAGTGCGCTATCTTCTAGGATTTGACAGTCCACTATGGTGCTTAAGATTCTATCTGATATCACAACATGATCTATCAACGTTTCTCTGTTTGTGTTATATGGAACGTTACTGTATTTAGCCCCACGGCATATGTTCAGAGTATTTATTGGTATAAGGGAGTACTTGTTCAATAATTCTAATAATAGTGTACCTCTAGAATCTATATTAAAATATGTAGATAAACGTTCAGTGCCTAGTTCGGTATTATAATCCCCCATTATAATCAATGAGCCTTTATCTTCAAACATACATATTATGTTCTCCAGTTCTTCCAAACAGTTTCTGTATATATTCATACTATGATTCTTACATGGTAAGTAAACCTGAAAAACGAAAATATACTCCCGAGGATTCAGTACAATTTGTATACCAATAAAGTGTTTTACATTAGTTTCTAATATTGTTACAAATTGCGTCATACGCTTATGCCATAACAGGGCTATGTCACCTTTACCGACCCGCCTATGACTACACGTATCAAGATCGGGGTCCGAGACAGCGTAGCTCACATAATCAGAGTTAATACAATCGAGAAAGTGCAGATTTTGTTTGAACAACCAGTGTTCTGATACCCCACATATATCAACGTCGGACTTAGTTAACATGTCACACAGGTAGCTAGCACTGGAAATGATACCGGTTGAATTCCAAGTTGCAATATTTATTGCATATTTATTAGGTTTAGTATTCATGATCTTCGTCACATTCGTCGCGCAGGGGCGAATAGGGATTATAATTCTGGTTATTGTAGTGTTTCCACCTGTTTAACCCATTATGTTGGCCATTGTTATAACTGTTACGGTATGTATCTCGGCCACGACGAGATGATCTTTGCTCGGAGTAATCATCATCTGTCTGGGTGTTATAACGGCTTTTATAAGCATTCATGGATAACCACGGCCTACAGGTTACTCCTCTTGGCCAGAAATGTGGGTCATCAACGAGAAGGTTGGCATTGCCGTCATCTTCTACATTGATGCGAATTACAACCGTTCTAAGCTTACGGTTTCTAAATATAGTGACCTTTGTGACCGATGGTCCATTCCTCTCAATACCTTTGGTTAATTTAGTCTCAGTAATGTTATGCTTGAAACCTCCCACATAGAACCGTTTGGTACGTCTCCTAACATATTGGGAGAAATCGTCATCATCATCATCACCTACCTGGGAATTGGGTGCAGGGCGCGTATTGTGCGTGTGGTTATGAGTATCATTGCGTGACCCACTAGTCGCCGGGGGCGTATTTTTCGACGGGGGATTGGTGTTGTTGTTCGATTGGGGGATAGGGGTTCTTTTACTGTGAGCTACGACATTGCTATACGAGGGTCTCCAGTCGGGCCTTTTTGCATAGGGTCCAACATGGGCGCGTATTTGCGAAAATGATAGTGGTTCTTCTATGAACATCATAATGATGGTACATCGCACCAACAAATCGTCCACCCATGGAAACACAACAGCCAGTTATTTTATGAACATCATAATGATGGTACATCGCACCAACAAATCGTCCACCCATGGAAACACAACAGCCAGTTATTCTATGAACATCATAATGATGGTACATCGCACCAACAAATCGTCCACCCATGGAAACACAACAGCCAGTCGCGTGCATATATATATATGTGTATATATGTATATATATGCGCCCCGTGCAACTTTTGCACAAATACTAGGGATGACAACCAATAACGAGTTTGTTGTTGGTGCGACTTTAAACCCCATAAACAGAGTTCCCTCTTTCTGAATTTTTATCTGAGCCACTTCTGTCGCCCATTGCAAAATAATGGAGACAATTATAAAAACTTGGAATCAACTAGGAGCCATATAGTTCACATATAGTTTGAAGCCATGTACAGTTTAATAGCGTTCTATATTTACATGATATCAGTACACATTAATTAAAACCAGAGATAATGAAAAATATCCTAATAACTATTATATAGTTTAGGGATGGCAATGAATAGCGATTATACTATTCGAATATTCCGTAGCGAAGGTATTCGATTATTCGATATAATTCTATAAAAAAACTCAAACTCTTATAACAATTGCCAAATTAACACAGTTCATGTGTTATCTGTAAACGTCATCTTCTTCATGCAAGACCATGCACATATGACGACGACTCGTTCAGTTATTGTTACCGGCCACCGTACATAGACAGACAGACAGACATTTTATTCAAAACCATTAGGCTAAAAAGCCCATGCGGTCAAAACATATGCATGATAGAGATAGCGAACAGTGAAACTACATGTTGTAGTGACAATCTACACAACACACATAATAAAACAGATCATCGTACAAAACAAAGAGAAGGCCCTGTAATGTTATACCCCAAAATCATTTGAACTTTATGCAATTTTATTTATTTCATTTTAAGCGAAAAATAGACATATTTAGTGCAATAGTCTTTCCAATATGACTTAATTATTTGCGTGTATAATACAATGTACATGCATATATACCTTACCCGATAGTATATATGTATACGCATATATGTCATACATGCATGGTAAGTAAATGTATAAACGAAATATTATCCTTAGGTTTTTTATTAATTAAGTAAATAAATAAAAGTTTTATTTTAGTGCCTTTGCCAAACATTTTGTACAGACGTCAAATTATAATACAATAAATTTACATTATATTCATTGATCTATAGCACACAATCAACTGTATCTATATAACCATCAGTTCATATATCGGTTAAAAATGAACAAAATGACATACGAAACATAAAGATTACATAACTCAGGGAAATTCCCGTCTCTATCCGGTGTCCACTTCCAAACAGTGTATCTAATTAGCATATAAAAGAGTAGTTCTAATAGAAAATGCATTATAAATAAACAGTCCAAGTTTGCTAATTACATTTTTGTTTTCTGAAGTGATAAGCTCAATAAATGTGTTCATATATGGGCGTTTTCACAAATGAAGTCATTGTCATTTGAACTGCTTTCCGTTGAATGGTGTTTGTTTTTCAAATGATTATTCAGATTTGATGTTGTCCGTGAATATGTTAAATCCAATTTGCATAGATTACACCTAGCAGTTGTATTGTTCTTAGAGTGACTGAATGGGCGGCATTTGTGAGAACAACATCAAAAAATACTATCGTACTTCTGAGTAATATTGAACTGTTAATTACAAATGTAAGAAAGAACAGAACATATGTTTATTTTGACGTATACATAAGTACATAGTCATTAATAGAAATATACATACATGCATATAGATATATATACATAATTCATAATAATCCAAGCTATACGACACTGTTGTTTGGCCTGTAATTGCTTATGGTGCCTCAATATGGGGGTATAAGTCCTTTCCTTGTATAAATGCTGTCCAAAACCGTGCTATGCGGTTTTATCTTGGTGTCGGCAAGTATACACCCAATGCAGCCGTTTCCGGTGAAATGGGTTGGCAACCTCCCATTGTCCGTCAATGGAAAACAGTTTCTACGTTTTGGGTACGAATTTCCAATACAAATAACTCGAGATTGAACAAACGAATTGCACTTTGGGCAAACGAGAAATCTGCTTCCTGTAAAAACTGGTTCTATTTTGTTAAGAAACATTTTACGGATATTGATTTTGCAGAATTTTGTAACTTATATGCTCCAATTTCTAAGCCTCATTGTGTCGAATGTGTGGGAAAATTTGGTATGAACAAATATATAACAGATTGGTATGCCTCTATAAATAGCATTCATGGTACTACTGGACGAGGTCGTAACAAATTAAGAACGTATTGTAAGTTTAAGCATGTATTTGAACCTGAGGAATATTGTAAAATGATTTTACCTACACGACACAGGTCGGCATTTAGTAAATTTAGATGCGGTGTTGCACCAATCCGTATAGAAACCGGAAGGTATGAAAATTTAAGATTAGACGATCGTAAATGTCCCTTTTGTAATGTGATAGAAGATGAACATCACGTTTTATTGGAATGTGCCATATATAATGATCTAAGAACTTTACTATTGCAGAAGGCAATATTAGCTGACCATAATTTCTGTAATATGACAAAACGTGATCAATTTCTATTTCTATTCAGTAATCAATCAGTGATAAGACTTTGTGCCAAAACCTGTTTTAATATACTACAGCGTCGTTACTTTTACCTTTGTAAATAATGCCCTTTTTTGTGTTAATTACTATATATCTATGATTTTTACAGACTACAAGAAGCAACTGCTAATTAGGTCATTCTCGATCTGATCCTGGGTGATAACTGATTTTGTAAAATATTTCTTAAAAGCGCACTAGTGCTTGTTTTTCGATTTAGTGTTTTATACCATTTTGTTTTATTTCGTATTTAAATATAAATTAGCAACTGTTTCTTGGCTTTAGAATGTAAATAAGCATTAACTAATAGTAGTGTGGGATTTTATAATGTGATATGTTTTGTTGCAATATGTCTCTTATAATTCTATTCAGAATGGCTATGTACTTTTAATCTGATTATTTATATTTGTGTTTGTATTACATGTATGTACATAGATGAGACTTTAATAAAGATTAAACCAAAACTAATTATAGATAATAATATATATATATAATATATAATATATATATATATATATATTATATATATATATCCACACATAAAAACATAATTATATATCACAATCAATCAATGTAATAGCAATTATATACAAGTGCTACGAATTCTGTCATGTAGCACGGAGGATAAACTCTAATATCATATTTATATCTAAGAAGTCAATGTATTTAATATAGTATTTCGTTTGTTTAAAGCATGTTTAATGTAAAGAGCCAAATTATACAAGTCACTTCTGTTATCAGAGCTTATCAATTTCAAAAATATATACCTACTTGGTCTTGTATAAAATATTTTAATAATGTAACGTTTCCTCAAATCTATATAGCATGAACATGTTAAGATAAAATGAAACTCATCTTCCACATCCAGAGTATTACAGCATTGACAGTATCTTTCGTTTCTCTGTGTTCTATTTGATGCATATCAACCAGTTTGTATTCTAAGCGAATGTGCAGATATTCTTATTCTGGTTATATATAGTCGCAATGTATATGGTAAAATGTCCAAGTAGGTTTCATATCCAAAATCATATTTACAATTAGTATACAGTTCAAGTACACTACTAGACGCCTTACTAGTAAACCAATCCTGTATGAAACAATCAATCAGACGTTGTTTCAATATACATAAAAAGCAGTTTCTATTTACAACATGAGGATTTCTACAGATATCTGCAAATCCATTTTCACACAATAATGTTTTAACATTATAAAGCCAATTGTTGATACCCTTATTACAGTCAATCAAAGATTGTGCATATACGCGCTTAAGTATTATATTATCCGAGTATAACAATTTAAACCAGTACTTAATCGTACGTATGTAACGAGATATATACATGGTATATATACCCAGTTCTCCGTATACAGCTGCAGTGCATGTGGAAGATCTAACATTTAAAATTTGTTTACAAAACTTTAAATGGATTCTTTCAATTTCTTTGGACTTAGTGTATCCCCACATTTCAGATGAATAATTTAATATTGATCCAACAAAAGCATCAAAATGTTGACAAAGTATCTTTAATTTTAGTCTATACCGTTTACAATTATATAACAAGAAATTGAGAGCCTTTAATGCTTTCCCAGTAATATATTCTTGGTTTAAATGAAAAATGTCCAGTATAATTTAGGATTGTTCCAAGGTAATTGAAATCATTAACCACTTCAATATTTTCATTATTATAAGTCCATTTTTCGTTTAGATATACATTACCTCGTTTTCTAAAAAACATTACTTTTGTGTTAGCAGTATTAACCTCCAAACCCCATGTAGTACAATAGTCATATAATAAATTAAAATTATATTGAAGCTCTTCTGGGGACTTGGCTAAAATGACCATATCATCGGGGGAAAAATAGCAAAATAAGAACAATGTCATCTATGACAATGCCAGAATTAATATCTTCTTGTAAATATAGTTCAAGATCTTCCACGAATAAAGAGAATAAAATAGGCGACATTATCTCCCCTTGTCTTAGATCGACAGCATATTGGACATATTCCGAATAGCTTCCGCAATGTCGTACACATGACTTAACCTTTTGATACATGTCTTTAATAATGCGTAGTAGCTTACCCTGAATACCTGTTTTATATAATTTATGCCATAGTGCATTTCTATAAATAGAATCAAAACAGCGCTTCATGTCAATATAACCACAATGTAATCTTTTATTTTCATTGAGATACTTTTGAACAATATTATTCAGTATGAACAATGCATTGATTGTAGAGCGCCCTTTTCTAAACCCAAATTGTGCATCTGATAAAATATTATTATTTTCACAAAAGGTTGTAATCCGTTTATTTAAAATGGTTGTAAACAGTTTAGACATACAACTGACTAAAGTAATACCACGATAATTATGCACATGATGATGATGTAGTTTATTTAAAGTCGCCACCGCATAAATGCATTTGGGCGACTGTATATTCTAAGATGTTTATGTTGATTTCTCTCTAAGTTGTTTATGTTGACGAAGCTGTGAAGGCATCCTCGTTCTTCGCAGGGTGACAAGTCCTGTTTCCTCTTTCCAATGGGTCCTTTGTAGGGCCACCCTCCTCACTGTTGGTCACCCCGCAGCAGCATTAATACGGATCTGACAGTTAGACATCTGGTCGTCGATTGTCGCGACTGGATCAATTGTGGCTCATACCAGCATGGGTCCCACGACCGTTGCCGCTCCCTCAGGTCCACCGTCTCGTCCATCCGACGGAGGAATTATTCACATTGGCGGTATCACCTTTTTATATAGCGGAATAATCGTGCCTTCAGTCCACTTGTCCGGGAAATAACCCGAATCGATAATTGCATTAAATATATCACATATGTGCGAAGCTAAAATATCCACACTCTCTATCAAATATTCCGATTTAAAATAGTATCACTCCCAGACGCCTTATCTTGTTTCAACTGTACGATTGCATCCGTAATATCACTAACAGTAATATGCCTGTCTAATTGATCAAATGAACATGTAAATTACAAAATTATTCAGTTTCAGGATTATCACACTGCAACAAATCGGAACCCAATGCAGCACAATTCTGTTTAAAATCATCTATAGATATAGAACTGCTACTATTCGCACTCATCCTCTTAAAAAATTTCCAAAACTGCTTGGGTTTAGTGTGCCGTAAATGTTCAATTTCTTTTATTTTCTTGGATTCAAATACATTCCGTTTTTTACGACACAAATCTGTATACGTCTTTTTCAGACTACACAATTGCCCCCTAGTTTAACCGGACTTTAATCGGTTAATAACACCAAGCGCTTCTATGTAACGTTTTCTAGCTGTTATGCATTCACTGTCAACCCAATCGGCTTGTTTAATATATGATTTACTTGAGCACGACGACCGGGTATTATTATGTACATGTATCTTAGAAAAATATGGATCAGCAACTTATAACATCAGTAAAATTATTTACAACATTATTTATAGAATCTCTACAATTAATATCAATGTTTTCTGTAAGCAAATTAAATACAGGTAATTTTCCAATAATACCACTACGAAAACGTGTTTTACAATTACTGTTCCATCTATACTTTATCTCGTTATTACACTGGGGATTAGCAATCACCACATTACATTTCAATGAAAAGAGCACCGGTGCATAATCACTATATTTGTTAAATGAATCAATACAAAAGGTAGATACTAAGTTAAAATCACGTTCTCGGGCCAACAGTAGGTCAATCACTGATGCCCCAAGTGTACTGCCATAAGTAAACATACCACAGTCATAATCATTACCAATTCGACCATTATAAATACGCATACCTGAAGATTTACACAGGTCAAGTATTTTTACTCCAAAATTATTACATACACTATCTTGTGTCGCTCGATTCAGCGGCGTATCTGGTACATAATAATTTTCATCAGTATGACAAATAAATGCATCACATACAATATAATCATGGCGTTTACCAACACGCCCGTCCCAATCCCCTACAATATACAAAGCCCCCAAGTCTTCAAAGTCATAAATATCATTTTGTACCAATTCAAATAAATCAACTGCTGAGATAGCGTATGCTGGTGAATCCTCGCCCCATATATATAAACCACATACATAAACATCGCTCTTAAGATTAAAGAATTGTTTATCAAGTTTCAGCCAAATAATAGTGTCATGGTGAGTCCGGATTACCATTATTCCGGGTTTAAGATGCTCTTTGTAGTATAATACTATACCGCCAATGTGACGACGTGCGTTACGGTGCTGGAACTTTCTATAATAGTTATGGGCAATATACCCAGGCATATCCACGTCACTGTCACTATGTGTCCAGGATTCATATAAAAATACTATATCATTATCGGTAATAAGTTTACTAAAGTTATAGGATTCCTTTTTGTCAATCGTTAAGCCATTAACATTCCACGGTGAAATCTTCAGTTCACCCTCTATGAACTCTTAGCTACTGGTGTCATCTTTCACGGGTTTTCCGTCGATGTACAGAGTGTCATATGACAACCAGGCTCCCTTACCGACTCTCTTAGCATCTTTCACCCTAGGTAAAACTTGTCGCCGCTTATCAATAACCTCTTTATGAAATTGTTCAGGTACATACTAGTCACTGCTCTGTAACGGTTTCCACTGTTTACGTACTAGTTCTCTTTCCTTAAACAATGAACATTTAGCCACAATATTGCGACAGCGGTTTCTATCCGTGTTAGTGCCTATTCGGTGAACCCTTTCGAATTTCATATCATCTACAATGTTCTGTGCCAGTTTCATCTTCTGAACTATAAACTCTCGTAACTTATTTTCCGTGATATCTGGAGTTTCTGATGGGGCCTCTTCAATGTTGCAGAATAATAGATTGTTCCGCGTAGATTGCGATTGGAGCTATTTCATCTCTTAAAGAATTCCTCTGCTTCTCCATGGTCCCCACCTTATCAGTGACTAGTCCAATAGCAAAATCCCCACTCTCAACTTTCTCCTCCACCCTTACCAACCGTTCGTCCGTCCGTCCGTTTACCGTTAGCATGCACATGTGTCCATAACTTCTTCATTTCATCCTCAAAATGACCTACTTTTTGCTCCAATGATTCTAGCTTTTTAAGTCGACTGTCCACATTACTCAACTTAGAATCTATACTTATCAAACACTTCTTGATATATGCGTTGGTAGGAGTGGCTCCAGCACCAACATCAATCCTCTCGGTGACCCGACTCATTTCCGGAAGCTCACAAATGACTGTCTCTGACTGTGATTGAGAGTCTGAATCTGAATCTACCAACAGTACAAATCTATTCACTAGGTTAATTCTCTCTTCGGTATCAAATAATATAGAGTTTGTTTCGTTTAAAATTTTACTCACATCTACTCCTTCAGGTGACTCCGGAGAACAATACAATTGTCCCGCCTTTCTAATATTTCCATTGTTCAGACTATCATCGCTCTTTTTCCTCTTGTTCTTGCTGTTTCCTCCCATATATCCTCGTATATCTTAAATTAGTTCACACTACAACTGCTTCTATACGCTTTATTCCATAACTAAATCCATTTCACAATTTAATATCTAATTTCTAATCGATTTTTCACGAGCACAAAAATACACAGCTACTCCATTGATCACGTGACCTTCCAAGAAACATGTGATCGATGGTGTTGCAAAGTGCATGTAATATTTCAAAGGAATTTTCTCGTCCAAACAGTTGTGACATCATAATTAACGACACCTGTCATACCTTAGCACCTATTGTAAGTATTTGATGACATGGCAGAGTGTCAATTAATATGGCTGAAAAGACAATCTGGTATTAATACTGGTGCGATTTATTTTGTATTGAAAACTGTTATGATGGTATCAAAATAAATCAACGTAAATGCGTCTGATATTAGGACAGTTTATTTCATTTTTGCAAATATAAATTTTTTCGGAATGTTCCAATACTGGAATAATATTCTGATATTCGGACGTCCGAGAGAATATTCGAATATTCATTGCCATCCCTAATTATAATAAATAAAATGGCTAACAGTAATGAAGTATAAATACATACCATAGCATGTGTGTTTGCTGAGGAGAACAAGCACCATCACCAATACGCAATAGCATTCCATTGTCACACGTAAGCCAGACAAATGTATTAGCATCTGTGAGTTAATGTTTCACGATAACGACATGTCACAAGCAGCCCAACATGACAATCCACTGGCTGATTCCGCAATAGAAACAATGCTTACGTGTTCAATTTATTTACTAGTTTAAATTATCAGAATATGCACAATGGCATTGTGGTGTATAAATTATGCATACAATTAATACACATGAATCAACAGTTAATTCCCTTTAATGAAACTAAGTTCTAATGAATACATAATTACAAGAACGTTTAATGCTTTCAAACAAATAATAGGGAATCGATCCCAACAATCGGGATTGATCCCTCTACGGTAATGTACACGAGTAGCATAGGTTCCAGTCTGTCAGCTTTTCAATAATTTACTTCTGGCAAAATGACAGTCTGAGGTAACTCGATTTCCGAGCGTAGCGCCACCTACATTACACCCGTATTTACTAGCCGATCAGTTATAAAGTTTTATCAACATTGCAGTTCCTCGCTTACGATTCAAGTACGTCAATAATTAAGTCACTTGCTAATAGGCCTATTAATAGGATTAATGATAATCAATGTTTACACGGAATACCCCCCAAGATTCCACCAGGTTTGCTATTATCAGAAACTCAATACGGTCCAATAAATGATCTCGGTATTAAAATATATTTATATGACTGACCAGGCAAAACATAACAACTCCTGTTCCCAGGCTAGTGCACGAACACCAAATTCCATATAGTCTGCATATCAACAAATCATAAACAGTTTGTCAACAGGTAGCCCGTCTACTCCAGTTGAAGAGATATGAAAACGGGTAACCAGCTTCAGATTTCGCTATTGAATTCCCGACCCTCGGACTGTATCGCTGTAACGCAATTCCAAGCGTTCCTGACTCTGAATGACGCCATCTTGAATCTCGATTGAAAAATTAAACCACCGACATACACTCATAACATTAAAATAAATCACAATAAAAGGCAGCTATTAAGTCAATACGGTGTATTTATGTAGCAATGCTGATGTTAGTCTTGTTTTGTAAAAACACATATAGTTCTCTTAATGCTTGCATTTATCCCTGTTACGTAATGGAATGGTCCAAATGGTTGAATTCAATATAGTTCAAAGTTGGAATGTTACTTAGTTCAGATTAATAGTTATGATTTCCCGCGGTTGGTTTTGATTGATAGATTAGGTGAACAGTTGTCAGCTGTTATACACCATTTGTAATGGAGATGCCAGTTTTGACATTCGTCTGATTAATTTAGTTAGACATCTTTTTTTAAGTATTTTAATGAACTTGGAATCTGTTGCAATGGTTATTATTTGTTATTTTATTGACTGAGTTTCGTTAGTTGTGTTGTAGCAATGTGTTATTTCTTTTTATTCTTCTAAGATTATCGCTTCGGTAATGTCATATATTTTCGCGACGGGTGTCAATGATTGACTTGTCTATTGCTGTCATGTTTCTTCCTATTCTAACAATGCATGTTACGATTTGATTTTGGTATTACAGTAACTGCATAGTATGTGAGTAGACGAGCTTGTAGTCGTGGTATGATGGTGAAGAGGATGCTGTCACAAGGTATGTAGATAATGAAGGTTAGAAACAGTTAATCGTACCACTATGCGTAATTACTTGAGTGTATCTTTTAATGTTGTACTTACGACAAACCGAGTTATGTACATGATCGGTAATGATAAAGTTGTCATAGACCATAAACTGTTACATTGATAAATGTATTAATGTACGTATGTATGTGTATATCTAATAGTTATTATGCTTAATGTATAATTACAGATCCGAAGTATCTTCATTGGATTATCATCCCAGAGTTTTCTTCATTAAATTATCATTACGGTTTTATTCATGGCTTGTTATTTCACTGAGACTTACTAAACGATTAGCATTTACTTGTTAAACACAAGATTACATTTAGCTTATTAAATAGCCAGAGACACGCTACTCATTTAGCTTATTAAATAGCCACAGACAAGCTACTCATTTAGTTTATTAAATAGCCACAGACAAGCTACTCATTTAGCTTATTAAATACCCACAGACAAGCTACTCATTTAGCTTATTAAATAGCCACAGACACGCTACTCATTTAGCTTATTAAATAGCCACAGACAAGCTATTCATTTAGCTTATTAAATAGCCACAGACACGCTACTCATTTAGCTTATTAAATAGCCACATACACGCTACTCATTTAGCTTATTAAATAGCCACAGACACGCTACTCATTTAGCTTATTAAATAGCCACAGACAAGCTACTCATTTAGCTTATTAAATAGCCACAGACACGCTACTTATTTAGCTTATTAAATAGCCACAGACACGCTACTCATTTAGCTTATTAAATAGCCACAGACACGCTACTCATTTAGCTTATTAAATAGCCACAGACACGCTACTCATTTAGCTTATTAAATAGCCACAGACAAGCTACTCATTTAGCTTATTAAATAGCCACAGACACGCTACTCATTTAGCTTATTAAATAGCCACAGACACGCTACTCATTTAGCTTATTAAATAGCCACAGACACGCTACTCATTTAGCTTATTAAATAGCCACAGACACGCTACTCATTTAGCCTATTAAATAGCCACAGACAGGCTACTCATTTAGCTTATTAAATAGCCACAGACACGCTACTCATTTAGCTTATTAAATAGCCACAGACACGCTACTCAATTATCTTATTAAATAGCCACAGACACGCTACTCATTTAGCTTATTAAATAGCCACAGACACGCTACTCAATTAGCTTATTAAACAGCCACAGACACGCTACTCATTTAGCTTATTAAATAGCCACAGACACGCTACTCATTTAGCTTATTAAATAGCCACAGACACGCTACTCATTTAGCTTATTAAATAGCCACAGACACGCTACTCATTTAGCTTATTAAATAGCCACAGACACGCTACTCATTTAGCTTATTAAATAGCCACAGACACGCTACTCATTTAGCTTATTAAATAGCCACATACACGCTACTCATTTAGCTTATTAAATAGCCATAGACACGCTACTCATTTAGCTTATTAAATAGCCACAGACACGCTACTCATTTAGCTTATTAAATAGCCACAGACACGCTACTCATTTAGCGTATTAAATAGCCACAGACAAGCTACTCATTTAGCTTATTAAATAGCCACAGACACGCTACTCAATTAGCTTATTAAATAGCCACATACACGCTACTCAATTAGCTTATTAAATAGCCACAGACACGCTACTCATTTAGCTTATTAAATAGCCACAGACAAGCTACTCATTTAGCTTATTAAATAGCCACAGACACGCTACTCATTTAGCTTATTAAATAGCCACAGACACGCTACTCAATTAGCTTATTAAATAGCCACAGACACGCTACTCAATTAGCTTATTAAATAGCCACAGACACGCTACTCATTTAGCTTATTAAATAGCCACAGACACGCTACTCATTTAGCTTATTAAATAGCCACAGACACGCTACTCATTTAGCTTATTAAATAGCCACAGACACGCTACTCATTTAGCTTATTAAATAGCCACAGACACGCTACTCATTTAGCTTATTAAATAGCCACATACACGCTACTCATTTAGCTTATTAAATAGCCACAGACACGCTACTCATTTAGCTTATTAAATAGCCACAGACACGCTACTCATTTAGCTTATTAAATAGCCACAGACACGCTACTCATTTAGCTTATTAAATAGCCACAGACACGCTACTCATTTAGCGTATTAAATAGCCACAGACAAGCTACTCATTTAGCTTATTAAATAGCCACAGACACGCTACTCATTTAGCTTATTAAATAGCCACAGACACGCTACTCATTTAGCTTATTAAATAGCCACAGAAAAGCTACTCATTTAGCTTATTAAATAGCCGCAGACACGCTACTCATTTAGCTTATTAAATAGCCACAGACACGCTACTCATTTAGCTTATTAAATAGCCACAGACAAGCTACTCATTTAGCTTATTAAATAGCCACAGAAACGCTACTCATTTAGCTTATTAAATAGCCACAGACAAGCTACTCGTTTAGCTTATTAAATAGCCACAGACAAGCTACTCGTTTAGCTTATTAAATAGCCACAGACACGCTACTCATTTAGCTTATTAAATAGCCACAGACACGCTACTCATTTAGCTTATTAAATAGCCACAGACACGCTACTCATTTAGCTTATTAAATAGCCACAGACACGCTAATCATTTAGCTTATTAAATAGCCACAGACACGCTACTTCGTCCTTATATTGTTCTTATATACTGTTGTTCGGTGTATATCGGTATGTTGCGGAATATGGGTGTCTTTCGGTATTTTTATTGACCGTGTACGTGTTATTGATGCTGTGGACCGTGTACGTGTTATTGATGCTGTGGACCGTGTAAGTGTTATTGATGCTGTGGACCGTGTACGTGTTATTGATGCTGTGGACCGTGTACGTGTTATTGATGCTTTGGACCGTGTACGTGTTATTGATGCTGTGGACCGTGTACGTGTTATTGATGCTGTGGACCGTGTACGTGTTATTGATGCTGTGGACCGTGTACGTGTTATTGATGCTGTGGACCGTGTACGTGTTATTGATGCTGTGGACTGTGTACGTGTTATTGATGCTGTGGACCGTGTACGTGTTATTGATACGGTGGACCATGTACGTGTTATTGATGCTGTGGACCGTGTACGTGTTATTGATGCTGTGGACCGTGTACGTGTTATTGATACGGTGGACCGTGTACGTGTTATTGATGCTGTGGACCGAGTAAGTGTTATTGATACGGTGGACCGTGTACGTGTTATTGATGCTGTGGACCGTGTAAGTGTTATTGATACGGTGGACCGTGTACGTGTTATTGATGCTGTGGACCGTGTAAGTGTTATTGATACGGTGGACCGTGTACGTGTTATTGATGCTGTGGACCGTGTAAGTGTTATTGATACGGTGGACCGTGTAAGTGTTATCGATACGGTGGACCGTGTAAGTGTTATTGATACGGTGGACCGTGTAAGTGTTATTGATACGGTGGACCGTGTACGTGTTATTGATACGGTGGACCGTGTAAGTGTTATCGATACGGTGGACCGTGTACGTGTTATTGATGCTGTGGACCGTGTAAGTGTTATTGATACGGTGGACCGTGTACGTGTTATTTATACGGTAGCATGGGGTCTTTGGGACGAGAACTCACACAATGCTATCGATGGTCTTACGGAACTATAATGTTACTAAGACGTGACTTGGAAACGAATTACCCCAACCGTTGGACTAATTTGGACAACTGCGGTCCAGGTATCCACCTCTATGTCACTAAATGGACTAAATTTGTAACAATATCAAGTATATTATTAAGAAATTGTTTACTGTAGCATTTTGCATTATGGGATTTGCGCCCGTTGAGTCTAAAGATGAGCACAGTCTGCTGTGGCTCTACAGCCCTATGCGAGACTTGCAGTGGCGGCTGCAGCCTTCGCACCTGAAGAAAGAGTCACTGGAAGGCGATGCAGTTGGTGGCGGCTCCCACTGTTTGGCTTTCCTCTTCCTGCGTTTGTCGCCAGAGGCTGCTTGCAGAGCGAGCTCCCCCTATTTATGCCCGTTGACAGCTGTTGGCTCCACGCTATTGTGTTTGCTGCGAGGGATACCCAGTTGGTGGTGTCCTTCCTCAGCGCTTTCATATCTCGTTTGCAGACATCCTTGAAGCGAAGTTGGGGTCGACCTTTGTAAATGTGCCTTGTGGCCAGTTCACCATACAACAGATCTTTTGGAATGCGACCGTGGTCCATCCGGCGTACGTGTCCGAGCCGGCGTAGTCGGCGTTGGCGGAGTAATGTGTACATATATGGGATTCCGGCTCTACTGAGGACCTCGATGTTGGTGACCTTGTCCTGCCAGGATATGCCTAGGATGCGTCGCAGACAGCGGAGATGGAACACTTGCAGTTTTCGCTCATGAGTGACGTATGTTGTCCATGACTCGCTTCCTTCGAGGAGTGTGCTGACGACGCAAGCCTTGTACACCGCTATCTTGGTGTTGGTTGTCAGCTGTCTGTTTCCCCACACCTTCTTGCTGAGCCTGGAGAGGGTGGAGGCTGCTTTTCCAATACGTTTGTTCAGCTCCACATCGAGCGAGAGGTTGTTCGTGGCTGTGGAACCCAGGTATATAAATTGGCTGACGACCTCAAGCTGATAGTCTCCTATGACAATGGCGGGTGGGATGGCAGTTCCTTGGCACATGACTTGAGTCTTCTTCAAACTGATAGTTAGACTGAAGAGGTCGCAAGCTGCAGAGAAACGGTCCATCAGTGACTGGAGCTGTTCTATAGTATGGGCAGCAAATGCAGCGTCGTCGGCAAATAGCATGTCTCTCTGATGAGGACTTCTCTTGTCTTGGATTTTGCCTTTAGACGGGTGATGTTAAAGATCTTACGTCAGATCTGGAGTGAAGGTAGACTCCTTCTGTAGCTCTCTTGAAAGTGTGCCTGAACAACATGGCAAAGAAGATGCCGAAAAGTGTGGGGGCGAGTACGCAGCCTTACTTGACGCCGCTCCTGACCTAGAATTCTGTAGAGGTTTCACCGCCGTACTGCATGGTACTCTTCATGCCGCATGAAAAGACTTTACGATGCTAAGAAATTTGGGCGGGCCGCCGATCAGAGGTAGGATCTTGAACAGCCCACCGGGTCGAACGCTTTGGTGAGGTCTATAAAGGCGATGTAGAGAGGCTGGTGTTGCTCACGACACTTGTCTTGTAGCTGTCTCAGCGAGAATACCATGTCGACTGTTGAACCGTAGGTATATGCTAGACAATTGTGTGCGTGCCTTTAACAGCCATCAGAACCCACAAAGACCAGCACGCACGCACACATACAAAACAAGACAAAAACAACAACAGCGTAACCTTATAGTGCAAGCGGGGTAACTCAATCCGTTATTTTTAAATTTCATATCATATCATTTAAAAGGGATTTTTTAAAACAAAAGATCGTATAGAGTTATGGCGACGTTTTGGGGTGCGAGATAAAGTGATTCCAACATCTCCAAGAGTTTGCCGATAAGGTAATCCCATTCGAGGGTTGACGATGCTTGCAAAGAATGAGTATCTGCCGAGTTCTTTGCACGCATCATCAGTCTGGGTGAGATTCCTTATCTGCAACTCTATGTAGCAAAATGAAAGTGACCATATTAACTACTGTGTAGTTGGGGCCTCTTTATCAATGGGTTTCAGAACATTTTGTCGTACCATTGAAACATTTATTCAGTGATTTTATCATAAATTTGGACGAATGTATCTATACCAGATAAAGGACAGTGGTGTATTATTATATATCACTTATAAGGGAAAGTCCCGTTTATTTGATATAAATCCGACTAGTATTAGCAGATTTTGGTTTATTCTTTTCAAATCGCTGTTCCCTTTATCAGTGAAATTAACCTCCAGGGCCTGATAAGAACGCGCAGTCAATATTGTATGTATCATATCGGCTGATAAAATTCACGAAAAGATCGTGCGTGTACTCAGTGAGGGCGCTATCAATTGGACACCCGCACATTGCACTGACATTACTCTCGGAACATCACAATTGACTGTTGTGAATTGTACATGCGACAGATTTGGGTATGTACCTATATATTATATTGTTCGTAGTTGTCATTAGAGGTTATTTTATCTGAAACGTCGTCTAAAGCAATTGTCCGAGACGTTACCAGAAACATGTTGTAGTAAATCGTTATTCAATATGGTTCTAGTGATTTACGACGATGAATATCTACTCTTCATTACATACATAATAATTAACTAATAACTACTGTTGAATCAAGTGTTGAATATATGGCTGGGGCAGAGTTGTTATCAGCTGTTGTTGAAAGGGATGTCAGGTACACTCAAATTGCAGGAGCGGTGTAATAGGTCTTGAGTGGATCTAAGTTTGTATATATATATATATATATACTGAGTCAAAAAAGAAACGATACCTGGTGTTTATATGTCTATAATTTCAACATTTATTAAGAAAATTCTTTGAAAATTCATAAGATGATAGTCCAACATGTTTGAAAGAGGAGCACATAAAGCATAATGAGCCTCCGAAACTGTCTGCTGCGTGATGACGTAATTCGTCGGACAGGGGTCTAATGGAGTTTTCACACAGACGTCAATACCGAGTATGGGCACCATTTGCGTCTCTCACTGCAATGCACCGCCGTCGCATCGAACGGAAGAGTGTCTGAATCTCTTGCTGGTCAATATGTGTCCACTCCTGACGCAAAATATCCCTCAGTTGGTTTAACGTTACCGGCTGACGCGGCGGTCTAACGTATCCCACAAATGTTCTATGGGTTACAAGTCTGGTGACAAAGCAGGCCACGGCAGGGTTTCAATATTGTTCTGCTCCAATAATGTGGTGGAAATCCGAGCAGTATGACACCTGGCGTTGTCCTGTTGGAACAGTGTGACGTTTCTGTTGGCGTTAAAGAACGGCACAACAACTGGCGCAGGGATATCATCACAGTACCGCTGGGCGTTTAGGTTCCAGTCCACCACTAACAGTTCAGTGCGACTGCCGAAGGTGATACCGCCCCACGCCATAACGCTTCCACCCCCGAACAGATCGACCTGACGTACACATGCGTCGGCGTAACGTTCACCGCGTCTGCGATATACCCGCTCTCTGCCATCCGCTCGACGCAAACAGAACCGCGATTCATCGCTAAACATCACCGAATTCCACTGTAACCGAGTCCAGCGAGCACGTTCCGTCGTCCATTCCCGCCGTACGTCACGGTGACGTCGTGTCAGGATGGGTCCAACGTATGGCCGATAGGCACGAATGCCACGTTCACCGAGCCGGTTCCTGACTGTTTGTGCACTGATGCGATTGTTGGTCATCCCAGGAGTAACGGCAGCTGTGTGCGTAGCAGGTAGGAACCGGTCACGTAAATGTGACGTCCGAATGTGACGGTCCTGTTCACGCGTCGTCACACATGGTCGACCAGATCTTGGACGGTCGTCCACCGATCCATGTGTTCGATAACGTCGAAGTAGACGTGTTATCGTGATCCGCGTAACCCCGAGTCGATTTGCAACGTCACACTGACGTAAACCGCCGTCAATCATGCCAATGGCACGCATTCTCTGATTGCGGTTTAGCCTAGGCATTTTGTTAGAGGTAACAATGGGTATGTAAGGTGTTTTTCCTCGATGATAATGCAATACCAGTACAATAAACCGGTTTTCCGATTTGTACATGTGTAGGAAGTTGTCTTTGTTGAGGAGCACGTGCAAATCGGAAATTCGGCGTTCCAGGATTATCGGGTGTTTATTTACCTGTCTTTATGGTTGGCTGACGTTGCAATAAGATAGCCAGTACTGATACGTAATAATATATTAAACCTTTCTATGGTTTTATCCGTTTTACGTCATTTTTAGTTTGGTATCGTTTCTCTTTTGACTCGGTACCTATAGATACCATATGAGGTCATGATGGGTACAGAGTCATTGTATATTTAGACCATGAAGGTCACCATGGGTATTGATTCTACATAGACGTGTGTGTATTTATGTCCAAGCATTATGGTAACTATTGTCTTGTTGTTGTACCACAATGTTATAATATAAGGTGGTAATAAGAGCTGAGTAGATTGATGTAGCACAAGGGTATTATATTTGTTATTGTTCTAGTCACTTCATGCCTGAACCAGGAGCCGTGAGAGGTGTAGCTCAAGGGCGTAGATCCTGTTCAGAACGATCGAGATAACGAGCTAGGGCCCGAGCCGACTGGGAGAGTTTGCCGGCGTGAGCTGGTGACCTCCATAGAATGGAGAGTGTCAGCGGGTAGCGGTAGCTGAGCAACATCGAGTCCGCCGTCAGTGGACAGGGTCCTTAGGACGCAGGTAGTTAATAATCTTGTGCATTGTAAATCTAGTGAACTATCACTGTAATGACAATACTTTCCAATCTTTTCAAGTGTGCATTATAGCACTGTGACGGCAATAATTGCCGATCTTTTAAAGTGTGCATTATATAGCACTGTGAAGGCAATACTTGCCAATCTTAACTATGTGCGTTATAGCAATGTGATGGCCATACGTGCCAATGTTTAAAAGGTGCATTATAGTCTAAACATTAAAGTCGAGTGTGGAAACTGCAGTTATTTAGATCTCGGAACTGTTACATAAATTAACGGCATTACCAGCCGTAGACCGGACTCTATACCGGAAGTGAAGCCACCATCTGTGGAGAGCCAAACTACGGACAAACATACGTCTCCTACCATGCATTGTCTTTGTTGCTAGTGTTGTTTTATGTATATTAAAATTTACAAATCTGCTTCGTCTTTATGCATACACTTGATCCTGGTATCCGTGACCCTGAGAGAAGCTGGCCCTCGTGTCATTCTGTGACAGTGCTCTGGTTCAAAAGTTAATGTTTCAAGATGGGGCTGGCATTTTTGCCAGGAGCCGGGTTTCTATTTTTTTTATAAAATGTGTCAAGTCACTCGTCAAAACATGTTAGCTGGAGAATGGTCACGGGATTGAGATTCTGGACCCAACTAATTATAATTTAAATGGCTGGTGTCAACATAACTTTGCCGTCTTCGCACTTGCTACGACTCTCTCTATACGATAGCATACTGCATGCACCTGTGTCTGTGTCATAATTGGCATCGATACAGTCACGTGTTTTCATACAAATGAAGCTGCAGTGAAGCGGAGAAACAGACGATACATTAGATAACAATGTCCCGTGTCCGCACCGTCTTTGATCCACATCGAACAGCACTGAAATAGTAGCATCATATTAAAATAGTATGTCCAGCTACCCCGGACTCTAAATCTTATTGTTACATGCATACAAGATACTGTAAGCGAGAGCTAATTTAATTTTATATAAGTACAACATGCTACACTGTCGCCATTGTACTTGGCAGATTCAGCACCTGTGAAATGCAACATATATTCTATTATCATTAATATCCATAGCCGATTATTTTGTCATTGATAAACATGAAGCTTGATTTAGAAAACGAGCGTTGCTTTACTTGTTCCAGTAGCAGTCTATGGAGTGTTTGGACGTGTTCCGTTGTTTGTATTACGGTTAGAATTATTAGATTTTCCGACTTATATCAAGCTGTAACCGTTACGAGTGTGCCCTTGTGCAAGGCAGTTAAATTCCACATTGCATAGTCACACAATATGATCCTAATGACGACCACACACTATGAAAGAATACCCAACATAGAGTACAGCATTAACATGCACAATGCAATTCAATTCAAACTTTATTTAGTGTACGAGTTTATAGAAACATATTACATGTAATTTAGCATTAGATGTGGGTAAGATCTTAGTAATATTAGATAAAGCTACCTTCTGAGGAGTGAGTTGCGTTTATCTCAATGTTATCATATAAACTATCTCTATGATGCTTAGAGATTCTGGACATTCTGATAATCGTAACTTATAAAGAGTAGTCGTGTATTTAAATAAATACATATAGCAAAGATAGTTCGGCCATAGAAGAAACATAGAGTTTCGGTGAACATTATATATTTGTTTGTTGGTGAATGTGAGTGGGAGTTGTTAAATCAGACACATTAGTCTATACAAATTTATTTTAGCTCGATTGCGAAACAAGTTCTTATAACTTATATTAATCACTATCGAGACCTCATTTCTGATGGAATCCATCGCCACGAGGGAGAGAGAAGTGGAATTTAAATGCCTTGCCTAAGGGCACAATCGTAACGGCTTCAGCCGGGCTCGAACTCCGGACCTTTCGCACCTGAAGCGAACGCGCATCCACTGAGCTATCACGACTTCCGACACATTATGAGATTATCGGAATAGAGTAACTACGGATTAAAGAAAGTGCATCTAATTATCTGGTGCAGGCAAGAGGGCTGACACATTAGATCGTTGATTCAGCGTGAAATGAGAAGACTCTTAGAGATTGCTGAGTATATGAATGTATTACAGAAATAAAGATATATGACGAAGGACAAATAGTATCTTGAGAAAAACGAACGATTGTGTTGAATTATTATTATAATATATTGAAGAAGAACCCCTAGACAACACCTGCTAGTCTACGATAGAGTAGATCCTGGTTAGAGCCTAAGCAACATATATTAGTATATGAGAAAGAGAAGAGTTTGCGACACGGTCTGTGTCCGAAAGCGTTCGCGTTGACAACATGCCAACATGCATCGGCTATGCATGTACGACACACGCATAGCAGTGATATTCCATTGCTTCTAATCAGTGAAATAACACAACCATGTAATTTCACTGACACATTTCTATATTTCAATGGAAAGCAAAATATAAATATTTATATATCGCTAAAATAATTATCAGTTTATTCGGGTTGTTAAACTAGGGTTACTGTTGATGTAACGCAACATGGCATGGCTTACGTTGGTCAATGTGTCTACGTTTGTTTGAGACGGAAGGGCAGTATATTCTATATTCATGTCAATGAATTATATTCTAAATCTTACGTGAACGTACATTGGACAAGATATCCATAGACTTGCACTTCGCATAGTGATAACCAATCGACTACATCCGATGCCCGTGTGATCATCACCCAACGACCGTGTACTGGATATGTCATCTGGAACGTGTAGAAAGAGTCAACTTCACCTGCATGGAGTCCCCGAAGCACGTAACTGCTGCGCGTTTTGCCAGTATATAATTCGACATCCCTTAAATACTCGGCTAAAACGAGCAAAGCAAGCACGTTAGTTTTTTATGATGAAATGGCAAGTTCTCTTCACATTAATTTACAATTAACCATCCTTACAATTACCAGTACAATACTAGATGTATTTTGTAAATACAAATCACTAAATAAACTATATGAAATGCTCTGCGCAACATGCTTTACACCCTGCCAATCATCCTCCGTGGCCTAGTGGTTAAAGCGTCCGCCTACGGAGCCGGAGGTCGAAGGTTCGAATCTCGTCAGGGGTCCGTTCTGATATGGCCGGTTGGTGAGCCGCCATCTAGTTAAACAATGGTTACTGATTGCCTACCAGCCTGGCGCCCGGCATACAAGCATAGGATTCGGGAAGTACTGATGTTCATAAAAACGATGTGTCACATATGGCAGAAAGCGGTGACACTATAATAAACAAACACTTTTACATTAATTCGAACAAGACGAGAACAGCGATCGATGACGAGAACAGCGATCGATGATGCAGAACAGCGATCGATGATGCAATCAGTGACAATCGCTGCCAACCATGTGTTGTTCTATTTTATGTGCGAGTTCGTGCTCGTGCGTCATCACGTCTGCAATCTTTAATTAAGAATTGTATGACAATAATTTGTAAGAATTTCGACTGTTTCTTGCCGTTTATTGGAAATGCCTAACCATGTCAGTAACAGTAATCTAACAGTATTTCTGACGATGTTAGTAACAGTAACCCAACAGTATGTCTGACCATGTCAGTAACAGTAACCTAACCGTATGTCTGACCATGTCAGTAACAGTAACCTAACAGTATGTCTGACCAATGTCAGTAACAGTAACCTAACAGTATGTCTGACCATGTCAGTAACAGTAACCTAACAGTATGTCTGACCATGTCAGTAACAGTAACCTATCAGTATGTCTGACCATGTCAGTAACAGTAACCTAACAGTATGTCTGACCATGTCAGTAACAGTAACCTAACAGTATGTCTGACCATGTCAGTAACAGTAACCTAACAGTATGTCTGACCATGTCAGTAACGGTAACCTATCAGTATGTCTGACCATGTCAGTAACGGTAATCTATCAGTATGTCTGACCATGTCAGTAACGGTAACCTATCAGTATGTCTGACCATGTCAGTAACGGTAACCTATCAGTATGTCTGACCATGTCAGTAACGGTAACCTATCAGTATGTCTGACCATGTCAGTAACAGTAACCTATCAGTATGTCTGACCATATCAGTAACAGTAATCTATCAGTATGTCTGACCATGTCAGTAACGGTAACCTATCAGTATGTCTGACCATGTCAGTAACAGTAACCTAACAGTATGTCTGACCATGTCAGTAACACTGAGTAACCTAACAGTATGTCTGACCATGTCAGTAACACTGAGTAACCTAACAGTATGTCTGACCATGTCAGTAACACTGAGTAACCTAACAGTACGTCTGACCATGTCAGTAACAGTAACCTAACAGTACGTCTGACCATGTCAGTAACAGTAACCTAACAGTATGTCCGACCATGTCATTAACAGTAACCTAACAGTATGTCTGACCATGTCAGTAACAGTAACCTATCAGTATGTCTGACCATGTCAGTAACAGTAACCTAACAGTATGTCTGACCATGTCAGTAACAGTAACCTAACAGTATGTCTGACCATGTCAGTAACAGTAACCTAACAGTATGTCTGACCATGTCAGTAACAGTAACCTAACAGTATGTCTGACCATGTCAGTAACAGTAACCTAACAGTATGTCCGACCATGTCAGTAACAGTAACCTAACAGTATGTCTGACCATGTCAGTAACAGTAACCTAACAGTATGTCTGACCATGTCAGTAACAGTAACCTAACAGTATGTCTGACCATGTCAGTAACAGTAACCTAACAGTATGTCTGACCAATGTCACATATCCAGTATTGATCAATATTATGTTTTAATAACGCAGAGGTATTGTTGTACAACGTGGATCATCAAATCAAAAGCCAATTATTGCTGCTTATTAAACTTGTATTTTACGTTTATTTATCGTCGCTACCGGTTACCCATATGAGCGACCCTCATGAAGAGATGAGTCATTTTAGATTTTTGGAGGATAATGCACAGACAGAGACCCATACCAGAGTCTCCTCTGGTTCGTTTACGTACACGGTGTACAGCACCGACACGAGACCTCGGTTTAATGTCCTATCTGAAAGACTGTTAATTTGATTAGGGTCAGACGGGGGTCGAACCTGCCATCCCTGGATTACCAGTCCAGCGTGTTACCAATGGACTACAGACCCATCCGTCAAGCTTGTTGTAAGTTGCATAGCGGACTATATGTATGTACTCACAGCAACAATCCAATCTGTTGTATATAGTCACTTGATTAATGTTGTAGATTTGACCGAGATCAACCTCCCAGGAAGCGTTTGTTCTTCTTGTAAGAGTGCACGATCCAGAATCGAAATACTGGTTAAGGTTACCGTCAACCGCCAGCTTAGGGTATCCAGCTGAATTTACCTTTGTCTGGTAAGCGTCTTTCCCCAACGCGATATTCATCAGATCTGAGGGTATCCCATGACAAGATTAATAGAAACTACACACATGTATTATTACGTTCATATTCTGTTCTTTCTCTGCTTGCGTAATATCATGTGATATCACACAACGTACAATACGAAACGAACTAGATAGTTATAGACCTCCGTTTGGCATGTGATCGAGTCGGATCTTATAGACATTTGTTGCAGCAACGTTTACGGTCCGTTTATTTTCCTCGCCATAGGTAGCATGTGGGAAGAGGCCATCCCACATGCACCTTATAAAGTACAAACATGTCGTGATAGCGCCATGGTAGCGCCTTCGATTCAGGTGCGAAATGTCTGGAGTTCGAGCCCCGCTGGAGCCATTACGAGTGTGCCCTTAGGCAAGGCATTTGTCTCTTCTCTCTCCCTCGTGGCGATGGGTTCCATCAGGAATGAGGTCTCGAGAGTGATTAATATAAGTTGCAAGAACTTGTTTCGCAATTGAGCTAAAATAAATTGGTATAAACGAAAGAACAAAAATAACATAGTAACTATGTACAAAACAGTTCAAGAATACCTCAATATACAATACAATATAGTATACAATAAATACTATATAATTCAATATATAAAACTATTATTATAAATGTATTTAATATGTGTGTATATGTGTGTATATGTGTGTGTATGTGTGTGTATGTGTGTATATGTGTGTATATGGACCAGTGAACCATAAAAAAGAGATTTAATATCTAATCACAGAAGACAAGAACATCTACGTATTATGTTATGTTATATTTCGGGTTTTACGCCTGCATCAGCACCATTTTGGGCTATATCGCCGGCGGGCAGTTTACCTAACAACACCTTTCCGGGGCAGGCTCCAGCGGTAACCAGTACTTGGGTGCACCAACCTCCGTAAGAAACTGCCAACTTTTTCATATAAATGAGACACGGTCTGAGCGGGGCTCGAACCCGTGACCATCAGTGATGATAGGTTACAGTGGTATACAAGTCAGCGACCGTAATCACTTAAGGAATGTACCTACTTATACTTGCTATTTATATACCTATTCAATAATCAGCAATTGCATACAATGACGCAAATCCATGTTGAACGTTTCTACAATCTACATCCGTTATGTCGAATTCCGTTGGACCGAACAAAATACTTCGACATATCCGAAGTTTGACTTAACGAAATTCGATATAAACGGAGCAAGTTATATGTAAAATGATAGTGTCTGAAACGGGACTTTGATCCGACTTCGAGATAACCAGAGAATTCGACATAATCGACTTTGACATAGCGGATGTAGACTGTATTTTATCTTATAGACATGTTCGCAAATAGATTTAATAAGTACGTTATTTAAAGTATCAAAATCTATGATACAAAACTAGATACATATAAAAATTATAATCAGAAATATTGGTTGGTGATGTGATTCATCTATTTGTTTGGACACTTCATTAATTTAACCATATTGTATTGCCTATATATACATAAATATAGTTACACAATGATAATACAACATAACAAAAGCAATTGGGTTGGGCAACAAGTTCCAACAACATTATATTAGGCCCTTCCCAGTAATGAAATATACATATTTATATAACTGGGGACATACAATTGAGTACTTGTACAAACAGTTAATAATTTAAATGGTTAAATTTAATTGAATTGGAGGTACGCATTTGTAAATGTAAACTGTATCTAAATATCTGACTAAAGATGAAGATACTGAGATCATTTTTCATTGGTTACTATCCCAGGTTACGTGCTCACGTGATAACTCCCCAACTAGTAAGCATCTGCATGTAGCTACATGGTTGACGAGACATCTGCATGTAGCTACAGGGTTGATGAGACATATGCATGTAGCTACAGGGTTGACGAGACATCTGCATATAGCTACAGGGTTGACGAGACATCTGCATGTAGCTACAGGGTTGACGAGACATCTGCATGTAGCTACAGGGTTGACGAGACATCTGCATGTAGCTACAGGGCAGGGTCGATGAGACATCTGCATGTAGCTACAGGGTTGACGAGACATCTGCATGTAGCTACAGGGTTGACGAGACATCTGCATGTAGCTACAGGGTTGACGAGACATCTGCATGTAGCTACAGGGTTGACGAGGCATCTGCATGTAGCTACAGGGTTGACGAGACATCTGCATGTAGCTACAGGGTTGACGAGACATCTGCATGTAGCTACAGGGTTGACGAGACATCTGCATGTAGCTACAGGGTTGACGAGACATCTACATGTAGCAACAGGGTTGACGAGACATCTGCATGTAGCTACAGGGTTGACGAGGCATCTGCATGTAGCTACAGGGTTGATGAGACATCTACATGTAGCTACAGGGTTGACGAGACATCTGCATGTAGCTACAGGGTTGATGAGACATATGCATGTAGCTACAGGGTTGACGAGACATCTGCATGTAGCTACAGGGTTGACGAGACATCTGCATGTAGCTACAGGGTTGACGAGACATCTGCATGTAGCTACAGGGTTGACGAGACATCTGCATGTAGCTACAGGGTTGACGAGACATCTGCATGTAGCTACAGGGTTGACGAGACATCTGCATGTAGCTACAGGGTTGACGAGACATCTGCATGTAGCTACAGGGTTGACGAGACATCTGCATGTAGCTACAGGGTTGACGAGACATCTGCATGTAGCTACAGGGTTGACGAGACATCTGCATGTAGCTACAGGGTTGACGAGACATCTGCATGTAGCTACAGGGTTGACGAGACATCTGCATGTAGCTACAGGGTTGACGAGACATCTGCATGTAGCTACAGGGTTGACGAGACATCTGCATGTAGCTACAGGGTTGACGAGACATCTGCATGTAGCTACAGGGTTGACGAGACATCTGCATGTAGCTACAGGGTTGACGAGACATCTGCATGTAGCTACAGGGTTGACGAGACATCTGCATGTAGCTACAGGGTTGACGAGACATCTGCATGTAGCTACAGGGTTGACGAGATATCTGCATGTAGCTACAGGGTTGACGAGGCATCTGCATGTAGCTACAGGGTTGACGAGACATCTGCATGTAGCTACAGAGTTGACGAGACATCTGCATGTAGCTACAGAGTTGACGAGACATCTACATGCAGCTACAGGGTTGACGAGACATCTGCATGTAGCTACAGAGTTGACGAGACATCTGCATGTAGCAACAGGGTTGACGAGACATCTGCATGTAGCTACAGGGTTGATGAGATCGGTCAGAATAATAGAATGATTATACACTGTCAATCTTCATTAAATCGTTTTGTCAGTTTAATATATGTTTGCACAGCTTCAAAAATGACTTTATTGTCTTCGTACCCTAAATGTTCACATCCAAGGAATAGCAAGTTAGTGTTTAGTGGATGATATGGTATTGTGTCAAGGAATAAGACTTGATCCGTCATATTAGTCGCTAAAACCACATTACAGAACAAGCGTTGTTTCTGATGTATGCATTATGTACATTGTTATGTGTTTCCTGTGGCAAAGCATTCCAATCGTTAATGACAGATGGAAGAAAAGAATTTATATATTGAGAAGCTTTACCACGGATGTTAAGGAGGTCGGCACGGTTCCTCAATGTTCTATTTGCTGTCTGATCAACTGGAACTGGGACGAGGGCGGGTACATAATCTGGCACTAGTCCATTTAACATCTTGTAAAATAATATCAATTTGTGTTTATGGCGTCGAGTGCCTAGGCTTTCCGATCAACATTCAAGATAAAATTGACGGATTGAGACAAGTTTTGTACAGCCTGTAAAGATACGAGCAGCCTCGTTCTGAATTTTGTCCAATTCATCGTTTTCGTATTGAGTGCAGTTGTCACAGATTACATTAGCATACTCCATAAGAGGTCCTTTTGAGGGGCGGGGTGAAGCTCGATGGCTTCGTGTATTTTTTCTTTTATATCCATATGTACAAAGTGTTAAGCAGTTTTCAACAACATATGCGCCAGTAATAACTTGTAATAATAACTATTAATGTAAATGTGATTGAAAAAAACAAACCAAAACATTGCTGCATGAGCTATTTCACATGCAATAATTACATGTAATCAGTAATACTTAGAGGTTATTAAACCGCAGAGGTGGGCCATTTGTGGATATTGGCGCACCCTATGGATATATTGGCCCGAGGGCCGTTAGGCCCAAGGGCCAATATCGGATAGGTGCGCCAATATCCACAAATGGCCCACCGCAGCCGTTTAATAACTTCTTTATTGCATACATAGCCGTATGTTTTTTCTGCTGTTATTTGCTTATTTCGCTCAGCCATTTTACCGTCAAGAGACAACAATATGTCAGACAACGACTTTAGTGTTGCTTCGGCGGCCATGTTTACACAATGTAGTTACTATGTTGTTGCTACCTGTGACACGTGCTCGTGATTCGTTCTCGGCGCGTGCCGGGCCAATATCGAAAAGTGGCCCAGCACGCGCGGGCCAATATTAGTTTAATCATATTTTATTGCTATATACATGTACATAATAAATTCAAAGACATATATAATAAGAGCAAACGCAAATGGGTTGGGCCACAAGTTCTGAACAACATTAGTAATTGGCCCTTCCCATGAGAGTATGTTGAACTTAGTGCAATACTGGCGAATATGTAACTTATGACATGCATATTTGAAGTTTAATGAGATATTATGTATCAAGTCGAAAGGCAATTGAAGCAGTGTTTGAATGATAAAAAATTAAAAAACTCAACTTTTACTACCGCTGTTGCTAGGTTCCGTTCCCCAGGTGAGAGATCCCCATGGTGCGCTCGATCGGAAGTAATATCATAGCGAATGTTGTGTTGCTAACGTGATCACAAATTAGAAACGCTTTGATTGTTTAATATACTTTTGAACTGCTGCAAATATAATTATATTTTCGTTCTCATTGAGTGTTTCGCGGCCATGTAAAAGCATGTTGACACTAAGGGGATGAAAAGCTCCAGTTTCATTGAATAGAGTAATTCTTTGAACAGTAAATTTATTACATTGAAAGAAAAAATGTTCCGAGTCTTCGATTTGGGAGTCACAGTGTGGATTTACTCGTATGTAATTATTGAACAGGTCATTGTTTAAATTGCTGCACTTGTTTCGTAGTCGGGCATGAAGTACCGGGAGTGATCGTTCGACATATAAAAAGTGTTTAGGTACGATGGGTGCTTTGAACATTTCTCTTAGTCTCGATTTAAATATATTTAGTGATTCGGCATTTCGGATACTTGCGTCAAGTGAATTCAAGTATCCGAAATGCCGAATCACTAAATAGCCTTTTATATGACTTATGCCATGTGACAGGAGAATGTTACAATGAAAACTATCAAATAAATATGTGTATTTATAAAGTATCCTCAAAAGCGACACTTCTCTTTAACTCAAATCCTTTAAATACTAAAATTGCTAAATTCCTTAAAGTAGTTCTGTTTTCTGATTTTAACAGTTCATCTGTTTTAAACATTTTGCATCTATTACGGAAATATGGTTTAAAATAAGTTATTCATAGATCATTGAGAATATATGACTATATGATGTATGATTATGTATTTATCTAATTTCATAAAATAACAACTTACATATCACTGTTCGTCCACACTTAAGACAAAGTGGAGCGATTTTCTTACTATTATCTATGACTATTACTTTTCTTATACATTTAGTTGTCAATGATAGTTATATATTCGCCAACTTGTGCACAGTTGTATACCATTGGAGAGGATTTTTAATAAGTTTTTAACTTTCAATCCAATCCACCTAAATACTTTGTATGTTACACTATGTCGAATGTTTGATTCTTGAAATAAAATATGTTTAAACTAAACTAAAGTATATACAGTGTTGTTAACAAAGCTAAGGCGAACATACCTGTACTAGTACATGCCTGATCAACATGTTTGAGAAGTAATACTAGCTGGTAAGCTAATCCACATAACACAAACGTATTGCTTACCATCGTTGAATCACTTGCATCAGGATCCGTGTGCCTGACATCTATAATCCTACTTGCATCTAGTATACTAATAACTAAGAGTTTTCTCTAGTCCAATCGCATATTGTCAATGCGAGAGAGCATAGTGCTTAGTGACAAGATACTGGTTAGATTATAAATAATTTATGTTTGGCTGATTGGAATGATAGAAAGTGTGTGTGTTTTACGTTTATTTATCGTCGCTACCGGTTGCCATTTGAGCGACGCCTCCTGAAGATATTGGTCATTTTAGATTTTGGAGGATAGTGCAATAAAACAGACAGAGACCCATTCCAGAGTCCCATTCCAGAGTCTCATCTGGTTCTTTTATGTGCACGGTGTAAAGGGCCGACACGAGATCTCGGTTTAACGTCCCATCTGAAAGACTTAATTTTATTAGGGTCAGATGGGGGATCGAACCGCGATCCCTGGATTACCAGTCCAGCGTGTTACCACTGGGCTACATATCCGTCTGTTCAACTCGTGGGTACAAGCAAATCTAGAAGTCAATCACCGTACATATATACTGGCAGTGTGCCTCTTCGATCAGGCACGAGTAACAGTCAATCACCGTACATATATACTGGCAGTGTGCCTCCTCGATCAGGCACGAGTAACAGTCAATCACCGTACATATATACTGGCATTGTGCCTCCTCGATCAGGAACGATTAGCATTCAATCACCGTACATATATACTGGCATTGTGCCTCCTCGATCAAACACGATTAGCATTCAAATAACGTACATATATACGGGCATTGTGCCTCCTCGATCAGGAACGATTAGCATTCAATAACCGTACATATATACTGGCATTGTGCCTCCTCGATCAGGAACGATTAGCAGTCAATCACCGTACATATATACTGGCATTGTGCCTCCTCGATCAAACACGATTAGCATTCAATCACCGTACATATATACTGGCATTGTGCCTCCTCGATCAAACACAAGTAGCAGTCAATAACCGTACATATATACTGGCATTGTGCCTCCTCGATCAAACACGATTAGCATTCAATCACCGTACATATATACTGGCATTGTGCCTCCTCGATCAGGAACGATTAGCATTCAATCACCGTACATATATGCTGGCATTGTGCCTCCTCGATCAAACACGATTAGCATTCAATCAACGTACATATATACGGGCATTGTGCCTCCTCGATCAGGAACGATTAGCATTCAATAACCGTACATATATACTGGCATTGTGCCTCCTCGATCAGGAACGATTAGCAGTCAATCACCGTACATATATACTGGCATTGTGCCTCCTCGATCAAACACGATTAGCATTCAATCACCGTACATATATACTGGCATTGTGCCTCCTCGATCAAACACAAGTAGCAGTCAATAACCGTACATATATACTGGCATTGTGCCTCCTCGATCAAACACGATTAGCATTCAATCACCGTACATATATACTGGCATTGTGCCTCCTCGATCAGGAACGATTAGCATTCAATCACCGTACATATATGCTGGCATTGTGCCTCCTCGATCAGGAACGATTAGCATTCAATAACCGTACATATATACTGGCATTGTGCCTCCTCGATCAAACACGATTAGAATTCAATCACCATACATATATACTGGCATTGTGCCTCCTCGATCAGGAACGATTAGCATTCAATCACCGTACATATATACTGGCATTGTGCCTCCTCGATCAGGAACGATTAGCATACAACACCGACATATATACTCATTTGCCTCCTCGATCAGGACATTAGCATCAATCACCGTACATATAAACTGGCATTGTGACTCCTCGATCTGGAACAATTAGCATTCAATCACCGTACATATATACTGGCATTGTGCCTCCTCGATCAGGAACGATTAGCAGTCAATCACCGTACATATATAATGGCATTGTGCCTCCTCGATCTGGAACGATTAGCATTCAATCACCGTACATATATACTGGCATTGTGCCTCCTCGATCAGGAACGATTAGCAGTCAATCACCGTACATATATACTGGCATTGTTCCTCCTCGATCTGGAACGATTAGCATTCAATCACCGTACATATATACTGGCATTGTTCCTCCTCGATCAGGAACGATTAGCAGTCAATCACCGTACATATATACTGGCATTGTGCCTCCTCGATCAAACACGATTAGCATTCAATCACCGTACATATATACTGGCATTGTGCCTCCTCGATCAGGAACGATTAGCAGTCAATCACCGTACATATATACTGGCATTGTGCCTCCTCGGTCTGGAACGATTAGCATTCAATCACCGTAAATATATACTGGAATTGTGCCTCCTCGATCAAGCACGAGTAACATTCAATAACCGTAAATATATACTGGCATTGTGCCTCCTCGATCAGGAACGATTAGCATTCAATCACCGTACATATATACTGGCAGTGTGCCTCCTCGATCAAGCACGAGTAACATTCAATCACCGTTCATATATACTGGCATTGTGCCTCCTCGATCAGGAACGATTAGCATTCAATCACCGTACATATATACTGGCATTGTGCCTGCTCGATCAGGAACGATTAGCATTCAATCACAGTACATATATACTGGCATTGTGCCTCCTCGATCAAACACGATTAGCATTCAATCACCGTACATATATACTGGCATTGTGCCTCCTCGATCAGGAACGATTAGCAGTCAATCACCGTACATATATACTGGCATTGTGCCTCCTCGATCTGGAACGATTGTGTTACAAAAGAAACACATTTCTTTCTCGTCTTATAAGCTTTGTGTTACAAAATAAACACATTTCTTTCTCGTCTTATAAGCTTTGTGTTACAAAATAAACACATTTCTTTCTCGTCTTATAAGCTTTGTGTTACAAAATAAACACATTTCTTTCTCGTCTTATAAGCTTTGTGTTACAAAATAAACACATTTCTTTCTCGTCTTATAAGCTTTGTGTTACAAAATAAACACATTTCTTTCTCGTCTTATAAGATTTGTGTTACAAAATAAACACATTTCTTTCTCGTCTTATAAGCTTTGTGTTACAAAATAAATACATTTCTTTCTAGTCTTATAAGCTTTGTGTTACAAAATAAACACATTTCTTTCTCGTCTTATAAGATTTGTGTTACAAAATAAACACATTTATTTCTCGTCTTATAAGATTTGTGTTACAAAATAAACACATTTCTTTCTCGTCTTATAAGCTTTGTGTTACAAAATAAATACATTTCTTTCTAGTCTTATAAGCTTTGTGTTACAAAATAAACACATTTCTTTCTCGTCTTATAAGATTTGTGTTACAAAATAAACACATTTATTTCTCGTCTTATAAGATTTGTGTTACAAAATAAACACATTTCTTTCTCGTCTTATAAGCTTTGTGTTACAAAATAAATACATTTCTTTCTAGTCTTATAAGCTTTGTGTTACAAAATAAACACATTTCTTTCTCGTCTTATAAGATTTGTGTTACAAAATAAACACATTTATTTCTCGTCTTATAAGATTTGTGTTACAAAATAAACACATTTCTTTCTCGTCTTATAAGCTTTGTGTTACAAAATAAACACATTTCATTCTCGTCTTATAAGCTTTGTGTTACAAAATAAACACATTTCTTTCTCGTCTTATAAGATTTGTGTTACAAAATAAACACATTTCTTTCTCGTCTTATAAGATTTGTGTTACAAAATAAACACATTTCTTTCTCGTCTTATAAGCTTTGTGTTACAAAATAAACACATTTCTTTCTCGTCTTATAAGCTTTGTGTTACAAAATAAACACATTTCTTTCTCGTCTTATAAGCTTTGTGTTACAAAATAAACACATTTCTTTCTCGTCTTATAAGCTTTGTGTTACAAAATAAACACATTTCTTTCTCGTCTTATAAGCTTTGTGTTACAAAATAAACACATTTCTTTCTCGTCTTATAAGCTTTGTGTTACAAAATAAACACATTTCTTTCTCGTCTTATAAGATTTGTGTTACAAAATAAACACATTTCTTTCTCGTCTTATAAGATTTGTGTTACAAAATAAACACATTTCTTTCTCGTCTTATAAGCTTTGTGTTACAAAATAAACACATTTCTTTCTCGTCTTATAAGCTTTGTGTTACAAAATAAACACATTTCTTTCTCGTCTTATAAGATTTGTGTTACAAAATAAACACATTTCTTTCTCGTCTTATAAGATTTGTGTTACAAAATAAACACATTTCTTTCTCGTCTTATAAGATTTGTGTTACAAAATAAACACATTTCTTTCTCGTCTTATAAGCTTTGTGTTACAAAATAAACACATTTCTTTCTCGTCTTATAAGATTTGTGTTACAAAATAAACACATTTCTTTCTCGTCTTATAAGCTTTGTGTTACAAAATAAACACATTTCTTTCTCGTCTTATAAGATTTGTGTTACAAAATAAACACATTTCTTTCTCGTCTTATAAGATTTGTGTTACAAAATAAACACATTTCTTTCTCGTCTTATAAGATTTGTGTTACAAAATAAACACATTTCTTTCTCGTCTTATAAGATTTGTGTTACAAAATAAACACATTTCTTTCTCGTCTTATAAGCTTTGTGTTACAAAATAAACACATTTCTTTCTCGTCTTATAAGCTTTGTGTTACAAAATAAACACATTTCTTTCTCGTCTTATAAGATTTGTGTTACAAAATAAACACATTTCTTTCTCGTCTTATAAGATTTGTGTTACAAAATAAACACATTTCTTTCTCGTCTTATAAGATTTGTGTTACAAAATAAACACATTTCTTTCTCGTCTTATAAGCTTTGTGTTACAAAATAAACACATTTCTTTCTCGTCTTATAAGCTTTGTGTTACAAAATAAACACATTTCTTTCTCGTCTTATAAGCTTTGTGTTACAAAATAAACACATTTCTTTCTCGTCTTATAAGTTTGTGTTACAAAATAACACATCTTTCTCGTCTTATAAGATTTGTGTTACAAAATAAACACATTTCTTTCTCGTCTTATAAGATTTGTGTTACAAAATAAACACATTTCTTTCTCGTCTTATAAGATTTGTGTTACAAAATAAACACATTTCTTTCTCGTCTTATAAGCTTTGTGTTACAAAATAAACACATTTCTTTCTCGTCTTATAAGCTTTGTGTTACAAAATAAACACATTTCTTTCTCGTCTTATAAGCTTTGTGTTACAAAATAAACACATTTCTTTCTCGTCTTATAAGCTTTGTGTTACAAAATAAACACATTTCTTTCTCGTCTTATAAGCTTTGTGTTACAAAATAAACACATTTCTTTCTCGTCTTATAAGATTTGTGTTACAAAATAAACACATTTCTTTCTCGTCTTATAAGATTTGTGTTACAAAATAAACACATTTCTTTCTCGTCTTATAAGATTTGTGTTACAAAATAAACACATTTCTTTCTCGTCTTATAAGCTTTGTGTTACAAAATAAACACATTTCTTTCTCGTCTTATAAGATTTGTGTTACAAAATAAACACATTTCTTTCTCGTCTTATAAGCTTTGTGTTACAAAATAAACACATTTCTTTCTCGTCTTATAAGCTTTGTGTTACAAAATAAACACATTTCTTTCTCGTCTTATAAGCTTTGTGTTACAAAATAAACACATTTCTTTCTCGTCTTATAAGCTTTGTGTTACAAAATAAACACATTTCTTTCTCGTCTTATAAGCTTTGTGTTACAAAATAAACACATTTCTTTCTCGTCTTATAAGCTTTGTGTTACAAAATAAACACATTTCTTTCTCGTCTTATAAGCTTTGTGTTACAAAATAAACACATTTCTTTCTCGTCTTATAAGATTTGTGTTACAAAATAAACACATTTCTTTCTCGTCTTATAAGATTTGTGTTACAAAATAAACACATTTCTTTCTCGTCTTATAAGATTTGTGTTACAAAATAAACACATTTCTTTCTCGTCTTATAAGATTTGTGTTACAAATTTGGCACTTTCAATATCATCAATTATCAGGAATATTTGTGAAACTTGACAAACACGGACATTATTTTCAGGGACAGGGAGTACATGTTTTACGTCCAATTCATGCTAGCCTTTTCCAGCACTGGATGTGATGCTACTAATAATTAGCAGTCTTAAGTGCTTCCACCGCCACAAAGACTTTGCGCCGTTAGTGGAACGTCTGGTGTGTTTTGTGTGTGTTTTACGTTTATTTATCGTCGCTACCGGTTGCCCATATGAGCGACGCCTCCTGAAGATATTAGTCATTTTAGATTGTTGGAGGATAGTGCAATGATACAGAGAGAGACCCATTCCAGAGTCTCCTCTGGTTCTTTTACGTGCACGGTATAAAGCACTGACACGAGACCTCGGTTTAGCGTCCCATCTGAAAAACTGTTAATTTTATTAGGGTTAGACGGGGCATCGAACCTGCGATCCCTGGATTACCAGTCCAGCGTGTTACCACTGGGCTACATATACATCTGATGTGTTGTTTTTAAGGTACCTATATGCATATTTAAGTATTGCGATTATCAGCCAATCAATGTTGGTATTACACACGCATGATAAACAAATTTGCAGTGTAATTTCTGTGACCGTTCGAAATAGATATACGCACAGAATATTTTTATTTCTGGTCTGCATTGTCTCTCACAAAATCATGTACGCAGTTGGCTGAATCGTGACATGTGTGGTCTTGTATTACTGTTATATTGTTTCTGTTATGAATTGTATCTACATAATTATGTACAAGTGTAACCGTGTGGATTTTAACACTTTTTGTAAATTGGGGTAAATTGTATTATAATGACATTAGAGTTGTGTCCCTTGTTTTCACGAGATATTCGGAGTGAACACAATATCGTTTGACAGGTTTAATGGCGGGACAGATAACTTACTAGTTTTTAGCAACATCAAGATGTACTTGGTTAGTAATATATTCTGTTGTTTGAATTGTTGTCATATGTAATGCTTGTAATAGTCCTGTTCAATAAGTTGTTAACTCCCCTTCGCGAGTTATCGTTATTGATTAAAATCTACTTCCGGAGTGGAAATTTCTGTACAAAATGTCGTCTAACAAAGCAATCGTTGAACCGTGCGACTTTGAAAAGCAAACTGTGCGTGAATTAAGGTCGTTTTTAAGAGACAGAGGTGCACATGTGTCAGGAAATAGGCCAGAATTAATCAAGCGTGCTAAAGGAATAGTTAAATTGAGGACACGTACTCTGAGTGAAATACAAACCGAGGACAATAAACAACATAAACAGCGTCAGGCGGAACTTTTCTGTACACCACTTGGAGAGAAATGACCGAACCCCAAGGATTTGAAAGGCGTTTGGGACAGTAATTGAAACAGTAGTTTATAAATGCCACTCCAGACAATGCTTCTGGCATCTGGGTAGAACCACAGACTCACCAATTGAAACAGTAGTTTATAAATGCCACTCCAGACATTGTTTCTGGCATCTGGGTAGAACCACAGACTCACCAATTGAAACAGTAGTTTATAAATGCCACTCCAGACATTGTTTCTGGCATCCGGGTAGAACCACTGACCCACCAATTGAAACAGTAGTTTATAAATGCCACTCCAGACATTGTTTCTGGCATCCGGGTAGAACCACTGACCCACCAATTGAAACAGTAGTTTATAAATGCCACTCCGGACATTGTTTCTGGCATCCGGACATTGTTTCTGGCATCCGGGTAGAACCACTGACCCACCAATTGAAACAGTAGTTTATAAATGCCACTCAAGACATTGTTTCTGGCATCCGGGTAGAACCACTGACCCACCAATTGAAACAGTAGTTTATAAATGCCACTCAAGACATTGTTTCTGGCATCCGGGTAGAACCACTGACCCACCAATTGAAACAGTAGTTTATAAATGCCACTCCAGACATTGTTTCTGGCATCCGGGTAGAACCACTGACCCACCAATTGAAACAGTAGTTTATAAATGCCACTCCGACAGTTTCTGCATCCGGACATTGTTTCTGGCATCCGGGTAGAACCACTGACCCACCAATTGAAACAGTAGTTTATAAATGCCACTCCAGACATTGTTTCTGGCATCCGGGTAGAACCACTGACCCACCAATTGAAACAGTAGTTTATAAATGCCACTCCAGACATTGTTTCTGGCATCCGGGTAGAACCACTGACCCACCAATTGAAACAGTAGTTTATAAATGCCACTCAAGACATTGTTTCTGGCATCCGGGTAGAACCACTGACCCACCAATTGAAACAGTAGTTTATAAATGCCACTCCGGACATTGTTTCTGGCATCCGGGTAGAACCACTGACCCACCAATTGAAACAGTAGTTTATAAATGCCACTCCGGACATTGTTTCTGGCATCCGGGTAGAACCACTGACCCACCAATTGAAACAGTAGTTTATAAATGCCACTCCGGACATTGTTTCTGGCATCCGGGTAGAACCACTGACCCACCAATTGAAACAGTAGTTTATAAATGCCACTCCGGACATTGTTTCTGGCATCCGGGTAGAACCACTGACCCACCAATTGAAACAGTAGTTTATAAATGCCACTCCAGACATTGTTTCTGGCATCCGGGTAGAACCACTGACCCACCAATTGAAACAGTAGTTTATAAATGCCACTCCAGACATTGTTTTGGGTATCCAAGTAGAACCACCAACCCACTGAATGCTAAACGGATAACTTCCTCACTTGAAAGAACTGACAGCGGTGAGGGTTAAGTGATTTAACCAAACTTAAGAAAATAATAAAACATGATGAATAAAATACATGTATATACTTTAATATAATACATGTACACAGTAACACACTTTGACCTAACAATAAAAACAGTCTTATTTTTTACATCGCTGAAAACTACATAATTTGTTGGATTATGGTCCTGCAAATTAATCATCACCATTTTTCCTCTCCAAAGATTTTAACAGTATGCTAATTTTATCTTTACCTGTGGAGAGCGCGCAGGGGAAGTAATTAATCAGGGGCAGATAACAACTTATTGAACAGGACTATAGGGAATATCCATTTATCAAATATGGTGGGAATTAATCAAGCTTAACTGTGGTTATATGTGGGTGAGATTCGAACCCAAACATGGCTAGTGTGTCTACACATTATGTCATGTGTAATAAAGTTACTCTAAACAATAATTAATACTAACTAAGTAAGATCAATCACCATTCTATCTATTGTGCACTATTTGAATTCTAATTTGCAGTAACCGCAGCATAACTTCACAGTGAGAGGGTGTAGTGTGTGTGGCCAGTGGAAATAAACTCATCTCCACAAATTGTAACGGTTATCCGTATTATTGTATATATCGGATCGATAACAGCGTTTATCGATGTCTACTCAGGTTCTGAGGTTCGAACCCCGGTTGAAGCTATGAAGCTTATTGGAGAAGGCCATCAAGATTTATAAAGAGTGATCACCCTGGTTTTATTGTTGGTGACACAGGTCAAGAACATGTCCGTCATTGTTAGGTTTTAAGAATATTTGTACATTGTAACATGATTTGTTAAAAGACTGTAATATAATGTTATGTTCAATGGTAACATTGATGTTTAGACAAATCCTGATTGTGTTTCAGGGTTCGGGTCCATGACAGTTTGAATTAACATAGTACACTACAGTAAACGATATGCACAGTCAACTTAGTTGTTCCATTTATTTGCCCAGTGAGTCCAGGACATGAAACCGAACCTCGACACCCTAGACCCAGTATAGGCATTAAGCCGAAAGAGCAAGAGGGTACAAATGGCGCCCAACATCGTGTCACAAGAACAATGTTTGTATATACAGTGTTACAATATCACACACTGTTCGGGGATGCGTAGATTCTGCAGCAGTCGAGCGACTAGTGAGATCCAACATCATCAGTTACACAGTGCTCCAGCAGATATTCAGCAAGACGTACTTCAACAGAGAACAGTCAGTAATTGAAACATCCAGACGGCGGTCAGCGACAAAGTGACTTTAGATTGAACAGTGAATAATAGTGAAAAAAGTAGGACAGTGATTCATTTTGAATAACTCAAGACTTGGAGTTCTAGTGAATAAGTGTTTACAAAGTATATTCTATTTAGTGAATGTCCATAGAGGTCTGTCAACTGAGTTCGTAAGTACACACCTATTACTTCATAAATTGCAGTTATGAAACTAGCTGGCATTTTTATAGTATTATTTGTATATAAGTGTTCTTAAATTCTTAATGCCAGATGATAAATAACAGCAGTTTATGATTCTATTCTACTGTGAGATCAATGTAATGTGTAAGAAAGCAAATCACTGCATGCACTTAACATTCTGGTAACGGGATCCTAATAGTTCTGTCTGAAATAAGTACGGATCTTATTTACTATCTTCTCAGTCTATTCTTTCCTATCTCAAAGCTTGTGAACACATCTGCCATGTGGGTTAGAATTAAGCTACTTGCATACATGTACAGGTGTTTGTTTACATTCCTGTGTTATGTAGGTCAGTGTTTGTGTTGGGATTTGACTCGTAGACTTGCTCATTAGTGGTTTTGTCAGTGGATTATCAGCTGGACAGGTGATATATTAGCCATTGTCAGTGTTTTCCCTTAAAACTGGACCTACGGAGTAAACTATTCCGATAAATATTCAACATTTTCCCGATTTGTTTTCCATTTTGTGTTTGGATAAGGGTGCGCATGCGCTAAAGTTTGCATGTCTTTCTTCTTTCGAGTCCGAAATATTTCATTACTATACCTTTAAATCTTCTTTACTGATATTGGAAGCTAGCAGAGACATCCATGAAGGTTTAATCTGTAATCTGAGGGTAGAAATCTGTGGTAAATCTTCGTCCTGGTGATCTCCATCGTACTTTTCCAGTTCTTGATCCCACTTCCGGTTTGACACAGCAACCACCGCGGACATAATGTAAACAAAGAATATTTTTACAGAAGGAAAATGACACTTCTGCTATACCTCATCACCATTGTTGTTATTGCCAAAAACATCCTTCCACAGGAAATCCATGTATCAGACCATACCCTGGCACTAGTCGGCAACAGGGCTGATGTACACAGTTGCCATACCATGAAGCTTCTTCTTGCCATCGCTAAAACACACCCAGAAAAGCACTTCAAACCAACGGGCCGTCTGATTTATATATTCATCCTACTTCTGGCAAATTCCAACGATGTCCAGCTCAATCCGGGTCCAATGCATAATGAGACCACCATCTACCCATGCGGGACCTGCGACCAACCCGTCACCTGGGACCACCGTGCGGTGGTGTGTGATACGTGTGACCAATGGTATCACATAGACTGCCAGGATGTTCACACTGGAACATACAGTATCCTCAACGATGACAGCGCCATCAGATGGGACTGTATCGTTTGCAACAATCCCAACTATAGTACCGTATGCTTTGACCTCTACTCTATCTCTACGAACAATCCATATAGTATTCTCTCAATCAGTAGCACCAGCCTACCGAGTCCAAATGCAAACCGCCAGATCAAACCAATTCATTCCTCAACCCCAGAGCGAAAACAACATAAACAAAACCAACCAGCGACAAATCGACCACCTCTCCGCATCTTGAACATTAACTGTGTCCATCAAAAAGAAGCAGGATATAATTGAGAACATCATCGAAAGTACAAAACCCGACATCATTATGGCCACTGAAACCTGGCTGGACCCAACCATCACCGACAACCAAATATTTCCATCCAACTATAAACTATGGCGTAAGGATCGGCTATCAGGTACAGGCGGCGGTGTCTTACTTGCCATCACGGACAACTTGATCAGTTCTGATGTTACCGAGTTACAGACGGACTGTGAGATTATCTGGGCAAAGATCAACCTGATTGGTTCTAAAACACTTTATCTATGTTCCTACTATAACCCGAAAACCAATGATGAACTCAGTCTAAATCATTTTGAAGAATCTGTCAACCGAGCATCCTTAATCAAAGACTCAATACTACTGATCGGAGGAGACTTTAACTTACCTGGCTGGGATTGGGCTACTAAAGCATAAAAGTGTAAATTAGTGGATCCTAGACTTTTAGTTATCGTTGATCCTAGACGTCGTTCGTATATAGAGTATAGTTTAACTATATCAATGTCCGGCATTTTTTCTATTTGTTCTACTGTTAATTGTTTTCCTAAATATTGTTGAGTTTGTCCTCCAGCAGCTAGGGCTTGAAGTCGTTGACTCTTGTAACCATCGTTATCCGATGATTCGGATAACTGATTGATAATTTCGGTACAATCCATATTTTTGATTGCTATCGTAAACTTATTCTTTAGTTTAATATACCGTCCGATACCCCAGAATAATATAGTTAAAATTATAATATTATTAATTAGTAAAAGTGCTTCCCACATTATAGCATCTGCTAAGAAAGTGTTTACTAATGTTTATCATCTGCTAAGTAAGTGGTTAATAATGTTTATTATATACTAATTATCGTATATTACTTTATAAGCAATAGGTTGATCAGTCTTTAATAATAGTTTACTATGCTTATTATTAGCTAATAATTTACGAACTATATTCCGTTCTTCTAATGTATGAATTACATCATTTTCCCGGAGACATTCTTCGAACGAATCACGATCTTTACAATGGAATATAACGTTCCATCTGGTCTGTTCACGTAGATCCTTTAGGACCGAGTTATATGTTTGAGTTAAAACCCAAATACTTTGAGAAGAGTGTCTCCCACTAAAAGCTAATTCGGATAACATATCTCTCTTTTGGGTTAAGGCTATTTTAGCCGAGCAGTCATCAATTACGTATAACGTAGGTTCTCCTTGAAATACTTGAAAGCATACTCGTAACCAGTTATGTAACTGTTCACGAGGATCAATTACGTACACTTCGGGGTCCTTCCAAACCCACGAACGATCTTTATAAGCTTTATTATACTTAATAGTTGGGCACAATATTACTACGTGTTTAAAAGTTTTACGGTAATATCCTTCTAATAGATCTAATATAAATACCGTTTTTCCGCACCCAGTTTGTCCGCATATTATTGCTGAATGGGGTGTTTTAGGGAGCAGATCAGTATAATGCACTGACAAATCTTCCATTTTCTATGTTAAGTTGAGCGTCGGTAATAATATATAAGTACAAGTTTAATGGTGCAGCAGCTTCGGCTTCTTTAGCTATCTGAATAGTAACACCTTCGCTAGCATTTTCTATTCTGCGTCAGTTACCGTGAAGTTGATCATCGTCTATGGTTCCCATATCTAACCATAGCGCGTATTGATTAGATAAATATTTGGCTAGGGTACTGATGATAGTTGTAAATCTTTAAGAACTTCGGCTACATTAGGATATAATTTTGATCCGTTCGAGAAATATTTTTTAACTTCATCCCATTGTTGATAAGCTCTCATACCTTGACTGTATAGTTGATTAGGAACTCCTTCGATAGTTACTTCTACCTTAGTAATTTTTGGGTTGTAGTATTTTCCGGGATCATTGGTATTTATTTCTTTGAATAGCATTAGAATTCCCTTCATAGAACGTGCCGGAACATTGATATTAATATTCCATAGAGTATCACTTTTATTTTTTACTATTTTACGATGTCTAAGGACTCTCTCGTATAGAATAGCTAGTCTGTTCGAATATTGATTACCAATTCTCTGCGCTAGATTAGGCATCGTAACCATATCATACTCCTACGAAATATTGTCTATCGTATACGTAGCGTCTACGTCGGTAGATTTAATAACTTTGGAATAATCGTTAAACGTTAGTTCGTATTCCAAACGATCTGCCAATCCACTTTGGTAAAACGGCATATGAGTTTCTAACATCTCGAAATCGAGAGGAATCATATACCGATTGCCGTAAGCGTTAGCGATAGCAACATTTACCACTTGCGTATTATCGGCATTTCCAGAATTAATTCTAAGCTTAGTTACATTCCCATCCATACTCGTATCGATACCTTGATAGACAGAATTCTCACGTTCTAAGGCTGTTTTCCATAGATCTTGATAGCAGTAATATATGTCAGAATCGTCGACAGACATAATTTCATTACCGCTAATCTTTATAGTAGTCTTCTTAATAATAGCTCTACCTAGAATTTGTACCACCGTCCTATTTAGATCAGTTGCCGTTATCGAGATAGTGAAAGCCAATCGAACTGTTCCTGGTACGATTACATCGTTAATTCCTAGATTTGGAAATCTAACCAATAATTGTTGATTTTGATCGATAGTAGACGGATTATTCGTAATAACTACGCTCTGTCTTACTCCTTTAGCCCCGAGGGGTTTCCGCAATCTGCGGAATGGATTAAGTTTTAGTCCGTATTGAGTTGAAGCCATTGTTATATATATTAAATAAAAAGTAGTATCCTTTAATACGATAGCACACTTCGGAATGGACGACCATATTGATAGTAACGAGGGTAACCGAGAGGATATACCTAGGAACAATGTGGATGATATAATCTATAATACCGATAACTCAGAAAACCCCTTGAACAATGATGATCTAGATGACTCTCTCGAGGAATATATTAATACGGAAAACTTCGCTCATAGTATTAACGAGGGATCTGGGAAACTTAAGGCTGAACTTATGCATGACCAGAACACTGCGATAATTAAGACTGCTGTAGATAATTATTATAATACGATAGAAAAAGATATAGGAGTCAAACCTACAGCTAGAGCTTATGACGAATTTATAATACTTAAGGATGGAACAATACGTCTTAAAAATTCTCCAGACGATCGTCTAATAAACAAACTTAACGGTAGTCCATTAGCGATTACAAGTTTACGCAATAGCATTCTTGACTTGCTACTATTCCCTAAATCAGTTGAAATTAAACGGTTAATTAACGCTCATAAGATTATTGATAATGCGGATAAAAAACTAACTAATATAGATAATGCCCCTAACCCAGATAATACCTCTGAAAAACTAACTAAGAGTCCATTAGATACAATTACGGAAAATTTGGATGAACTAGGTGATCTAATACAGAATTTAAATAATTTATTCGATCCAGATAATGAAAATGAAGAAACTAGCGTTAAAACTATCGGTGATCTTCCTGTGAGAGACCTTATGGGACTTAATGAAGCTTTACAAAAGACTAAAGGAGAATTACTGCTTAATCTAGCAAAATTAACGGAACTAGATAGAACTATTAACTTAGAAGAACAAAAATTAGAAACGGCCGAAACTGAGCATGAGAACAATTTAATTAGGGGTAAACTCGTAGATTTAAGGATAGAAAGATCGTCTCGTTTAGAGGCCGCTAGTTCTAATAAAATATCTCTACGTACACAATTTAATAGAATTAAGGAGACTGTAGAGCATATTCTACACGGGGATACTACGCTCGAAGAAAAGATTCGTACATTGTTCAGAGAACAAGGTATTACCATAGCTAGTATTATAACAGCTGTAGGTCTCGCAGTGAGTACTCTAGTATTAGCCCTTACCGGTGGTGGTGGTGCAGTAGCACCTACCCCATCTCCGTCTAAGAGAGATATTAAGGGTTGGATTAAAAAGATCTTGAAAGATCTCGGTAATATATTATCGAAATTAGCCGGAAAAGCGGCCTTGGCACTCCCCGGTATTATCGGGGGTATTATATCATTTATACTTACCCTAGCTAGTAAAATAGTAGGGTGGGTAGCTTCAAACTTATGGGTTTTAGTAGTAGCTATAGGGAGTGTAATTTTAATTACGGCCCAAAAAGCCCTAAGTTAATCCCCATACAATAGCGGTTCCTATAACGATATCTCCTACTACTAGGGCCGTTTCATCACTTTCGTGACTATCTTCTTCTGGGTTTTCGTTAACGATCGGAAGTTGCTTATAGGGTGGATCGAAACTCTGGGGTTTATCAACCTTGTTAAGAGTTTGAGAATTTACTGAAAAACTTCCGTTAGATGGAGGGATTATAATTGGTTACCCGTTAATGTGGTTATTAATTCCTAAGGTTAATTCCTGACTAGCTATTACAATTTTATTGTTATATCCTACCGTATTATTATCTATTCTTAATACCATATAAAGATTTTGGCCGAATACGTAATTAACTCTACCTCGAGCGTGTTCTAGAATTCCTTGATATAATTTGATAGATACGGCAATACTTACGGTATTATTTATAGTTTCTGACACTATATTTAAGAATTCCTTTTGGGCACTAAATGATGTACCCTGACCTACTATACGTGATCTGGTACGCGTTTGAGCGCCTAAGATAGCATAGACGTACGTTCTAATCGTATCGTTTAAACGCCCAACACCCGCTTGAGTAAATCCGTCAGATTTATCGAGTATAAAAGTACTCCAAGCATTATGTACTTTCGGACCTTGTAAAATATGTACGATATGTTGCTTTACAGGAGGGGTATAATATGCAGCAGCTAGAAAGGGTGTATGTAATTCACCGGGAACCTCAGGACCAAAGGTCATTCTTGATAAATTCAACCTAGAACTTGTATACTTATATGTTTTACTGTGAAATTTCATACCTGTTCGATCTCTTATGTTATGTCCTTGAGTATATACATAACCAAGTCCATCACCAGCTAGGTCGACTTTTGTTGCCAGTCTGTTAATGGATCTACATTAAATTCAACGCATAGTCGTTCGTAAGCGGTTCTATCATATATATTCGAAATTGGATCGAATATCCTATCAGTAGGTAATGGAACCCCCATTTCAAATAAAAGTTTCAAGGTGGTGTAATAAACGTGAAAGATATAAATGTCTTGTAATAAAGATTTATTCTGGGTATCTCGCATATGGTCGTTATATGATACACCACATCCGGCGGTAGCACACCACATTACAAAATTAAGCTGATTTTGCCAAAATTGCATAGGATGATCGGCCCAGTTAGTCACCGTCTCTACATCCGTAATAGCCGGTAACGTATACGTAGTCCAAATATTCGGAAAGTTAGCGAAGAAGAATTTATTAGGGGCTACCGTAATCACTAAATGAATTAGATTCTTATCGATTAATTGACTTTTATACACCCCACCACTTTTATAGGTAGTGGAGGAATTATATTTAAACGCTGCCATAATTTCATCGGTATAACAAACTGATATAGATGTTTAAAGGGTATTTTTACTTTTTCTAGTACACTCCAAACACGTTAATCGTATATTATCGAACGTATGACCTTTATTTTTATCTATTCGATCGAGACTGAATTGTTGTGTATCCTTAAATTGATAATTCCAAAGAAGTTCGATATTACACGTAATACAACGATTATCTTGGATATCTTTTAAATATAGAATATCTTCGGCTTTAAGATTAAATCCAGGAAGATCTTTAGCTTTATCGTACCGCTTATAACACATAAGTTTTTTACGTAGAAATCTAGGAATACCAACGGGTGAGTCTATCACGTCGGAACCCTCATCCGGCGGACATACTATACGCGCTAGTTGATGTAGATACTCTACACGACTTACTGCTAGATAAACTAGGTTCGACCACTGAAGATAATCGTCAATAATCCATACCTTTTTCGGATTAGGAATAGTAAGACCTTGACTAGAATGGACCGTCATAACGTAACCTAGAATCCAATCCGGCCCCCACTTACCATCTATAACTTCTTGAGCGTAATGTACGGATACTTCGACTATATCATTGAGAACTAATTCTTTTTGTTCTTTAGTTCCAGGAATAGTCACCATAATATGTTGTCTTCGGGTATCCCTTGGACGATAGAGGAGAGGCACCGGTTCATCGGGAAAGTGTTCTTGGTGGTAATTAAATAATAACTCTTGAGCACGACTACGTACCTTTTGTCTAGAGGTTAAAATAATATCTTTAGGTTTCCATTCTTTAATAAATCTAGTCCAACCGAGACATATAGGTAAAGCCTTTCTCATCTCTGTACATTGTATACGATCGGATTTCAAACGCATATTCTTTTTGAGAATTTTGAGAGTTTCATCTTTAGCTCTATAATCTTCGAATACTTCTTCGTAATAATGAGCGGTTTGTTTTAACCAAGCGTGGGGCATCTCACCAACAATAGGGGGTGGTTGACCTTGATCGCCGCAACAAATAACTTGAATACCTCGTTGGAGTAACCATTCTAAGAACTTTTCCAATATTAACTTCGGCACTGTACAGATCTCATCCCAAATAATTACCCTCGGTATATATTTTTGTCCCATCCTCTCCGGCGTCCAATTGTTCTGACCACTCCACCTAAAGAAGCTATGGTAGGTTTGAGCATTAACTCCTCTAGATCTCATATCTTTAGCTAATCTATGGGTAGGAGTAAATACTAAAGGATTTCTGACATTAAACATTTTGATAGCTCGTGTGGTTTTACCGCTACCACCTCCACCGTTCAAATAACTCAATTGATATCGAGTTAACGGATCATAGAATTGAGAAGCTAGACTAGGTGGTAAATCTTTTTGTTGACCCAAGTATTCCGGTTCTGGGATATAACTAGCGTGTTCTTGAGGTTTATATAATTGATCACCTTTATCTCTCCATTGTGCCGGTTCTACGGTAGGTAAATATTCTTGTTCCAGTAGACAATTCACGCATAAATCTTGATTACAGTCACAAGCTATACGAGCTACATAAACATCGACATCTTTAAGTTTATATAATGCCGTTTTTCGGATATATATACTATCCGTAGCTACCCTAACTGCTTCCTTACAATCGAAACGACGAAGCATGCTAAGGAGATTGATATGGGCGTATGATAACATACTAGCCCTTAAATGAGTATACTGCGGTTGACTACCATCATAATAAGTAAGAATATGACCTAAAGGACATTTTTGAGCAGCACCTACTAGAGTACCACTTTTAATAGTATCTCTTAACAAGTAATCTAATTCTCCTTGATCGGTTATTAATCTTCGAGTTAGTCTCCGACCATCAGCTTTAGCACCCTGGGTGAATTTACCGATAATACTACATCCTATATCACGATCGTCCGGAAGCCAGACCTTTTCTGTCGGTTATAAGAGATTATAGCTTCTCGAATATATAGTTTTGTTAAGATCCCAGATTCGATAAGATATACTAGAAGGGGTATAGGAGCCCAACTCATCTCTTTGAAATGTTTTCCGAACCAATTAAGAATTACGGGATGGGTGCCTAACTCGAACTCCCACTCAGTAACTTCGGCGAAACCAGAACTAATATCGTTAGGTAAAGATCCGTTAATAGATACCCTCGTTAATCTATGAGTCGGATGACCAAACCTTTCGAAATATGGTTTTGCTTCACCAAATCCTTGGAAGCTAGCGGGGTAACAATATTTCATATCTATACTAACGATATCCGCCGTATCGTAATCCATAGAATTCCAGAGACCGCCGTGACCGTGTTCTATACAAGCTTTTTGAATATCGGATATAAACGTAACCGGAGTAGGTTTCCAACCGTTCTTTTCTTTAGCTACCATACTAGCAGCGTGATTTACCCCGAATGTCCTATCGGCTAAAGATTCATCACCGAAATCTATACAAGCTTCTCGTAATTCCTTATTTTTTTCCTCGGTTCTATAAGTACGACCATCTTGGAGTACAAATTGATTAACGGTAAGTCGTTTATCACCGCACCCTAAAAGCCATACGGATATAGGTTCATTTGCCGTAGTTTGTTTGATAGCTTCCCATACATCACCTTCGTAAGTCATAATCTGCCTATTTTGTGGAAAGTGAAGACCGTGGACCAAGCGTGACCATTATGACAAACGAGTTCGATTATTCCATATAATTGAGTACCTCGTTTTTGGTATTTACCGCTATTATATATATCCTCACCAGTAATATCCTTCACGATAATCGAACGTAGAAGAATACTTTCCAATTTAGCTACATCGGAAATCGTAGCGCCAGACTGATGAACTTTAATCTCCCAATCCCGTATCTTTTGACGTCTAAGCGGAGTAAGACCTTGACCTCTCGAAGCTCCATCAAAATGTTCCAAGACACATTGAGCTATACAATTAAGATCACCGTTACGATACGGGATAAGGTTGTTAGGATCCGGAACTTTGAGTAGATAGATACCGTAGACAACCGAAGTAATAGGGTAAGCATTTTGAAAGTATAATTTATCGATACCTACCAAAACACCGGGTCTAGTACCATTAGTAATAGTTACAGTTACACTACCTTTTTTAACTTCGGTTCGAATAGGATCGAATTTATCCTCGATTACCCAATTATCGTCATCCAAATCATGCAGATATTTAAGTCGAATGATATACGTACCGTCTGGGAGCTCTCGTAGGAGGGATGCGGCTCTATTCATAGTCATAGAAGCATCTAAAGATACGTAGTTTTCTTCTACCATCCATGTGGAGAAGACGGCAGAAGCTCCATCTCGTCGAAATTCGGCTTTAGCATCTGATAAAAACCATACCCAAGGTTCGTCTTCCGGATATGCTATAGGATGGGGGACAACGATATATAAATCTATGGTATCTACAGGAGTAGGACGATCGTTCAGAATTCTACGTCCTTCTCTAGCTATAGCTCGGGCTAAAGGTTCTTTAGATTTTTTAGTTAAACCGTATAAATGAGGCTTCGACGAACGATTGGTGAGCTTACGGAGATAAGGTAACCGAACTCTAGGTACCCTCGTAACCCGAGTAGAGTATTCTTTACCCCGTAGCGCAGCATCTACTTCGGCATTGAGTTGGATAGCCTCACGAGTATATTGGGCTTTCTTAAGAGGATTATAACTTCTCAATGCGGGAAACCTTCCTGTCTGTACAGCCCGACTAAGACGTATCTTATATTCATCGGCCCGAACTTTAGCTATAGCATTTAATAGATCTACTTTTTTAAATTTTGATCTACACGGATACCTAAATTACGGGCTTTTAAACGTAATTCGTTAACTAATACCATAATACTATAGGGTATATGGTAATCATATAATATAGAATATTATTTGTCTAAATAGAAATTATTTAATTCCAAAAGTTGTACTAAAACCCTACTAAACGTTATACGGGCCCTAAGTTCAAAATATATTAATTTACACTTGATACGCCTACCGCCGCAAGGTGGGCATAATGTACTCTCACTTTTAGTTCCAACCCACATAGTCTACAAGGAACCGGTTTATGTTTTAGTAGACGAATTCGAGCTCGATGGATTTTACAATGTTCGAATATGCATTTTTTTCCACAAATATTAGTAGACCCAACCAATATCCACGCGCAGTTATTTAAACCTTTTCTAGGCATCGTTTCTGTATATATTATATAATACGATTCTTTAAATCGAGTAATTTTATATATAATTTACGAATACCGGTAAAATAAATAATCGTCGAATGTAGAGAATTTGAACCCTAAGGGCGGACGAGGGTTATGGACCTCCCATTAGGGTTCAAATTGGGAACTTAACACAAAAGTATACGTCGTAGACCAAAAGTGTCACCTATAGTAAACTGAAACGGCATATAACGGTACGTTAATTGGTACGATTTGTATATAATCAATGTTACTCACCCCCCCCCCTGCTGCTCTACAAGAAAGGGAGTAAATACAACCCAGAAAACTACCGACCTATCTCCTTAACCTGCATATGCTGCAAACTCATGGAACACATCATCACCAGTCACATCATGCAACATGGCGAAAACAACAACATACTTTATCCACTACCAGATGGCTTCCGAAAACGTCGATCCTGTGAAACACAGCTTCTAGAATTCACGGACGACATCACATCAAACCTGGAAAGCGGAACACAGACGGACGTCTTGGTGATGGATTTTTCCAAGGCGTTCGACAAGGTCTCACATAGTCTTCTCCTCCACAAACTGTACCACTACGGCATCCAAGGAAGGACCAACCGCTGGATACATGCCTTCTTGAGCGGAAGATCCCAGTCAGTAGTACTGGAAGGGGAGACTTCAGACACAGTCAAGGTAGAGTCCGGTGTCCCTCAAGGCTGTCCTTGGACCCAGCTTGTTCCTGTATTATATCAATGACATCCCTCACGGTTTGGATGCTACCATCCGATTGTTCGCCGATGATACCATCGCCTACCTAACCATTGCAAATAACATCGACTGCACCAACTTACAAAAAGATCTTGACAAACTATCACAGTTGGAAAGCAAGTGGAAAATGGCCTTCCACCCAGACAAATGCCAGGTCATCTCTATCTCTCGAAAGAAAAGAACCATCCATTTTGACTACCAACTTCATAACCAATCACTACAACACGTCAAATCAGCAAAATACCTGGGAGTCACCATCAACAACACGCTTGACTGGGGAGAACATATTACCAACATCACAAACAAAGCTAATAGAAACCTGAACTTCATACGACGGAACCTTAACATTGCCTCATCCCCAACAAAAGAACTCGCTTACAAGTCACTGGTCAGACCCACCGTAGAATACACCTGCTCAGTATGGGATCCCTACGAAACAATAGATATCAACAAACTGGAGATGGTTCAACGTCGTGGGGCACGATTCGTCAAACACTGCTACCAGAGCAGATCCAGTGTCACCGAGATGCTCCAAGACCTACAGTGGACATCACTCCAGGACAGAAGAAAAACATCTCGCCTAGTTCTACTATTCAAAATAGTCAACCACCAAGTCACTGTCAACAAGACCGACCGCATATTACCCCCTCCGCGCCGCTCGCGTCACACAGCAGACCATGCCTTCCAAATACCACGCTGTTCTACTAGCTACCGCCAACAGTCATTCTTCCCAAGAACCATCAAGGAGTGGAACAGTCTTCCTCCGGACACTATATCAGTTGGCACAGTTGACGCCTTCAAGGCTCAACTAGCCACCATCTTTATCTAATCTCCTAACAGTCTTATTTATTTATTTTAACTCTCCACTGTACATACTATCACTTTTATTCCAATTCTTTCTCTATGCGCACCCACCTGGCAATAATGTTCAGTTTGTTGAACTTGGCCAGTAACTGGTAGAAGTAGAAGTAGAAGGAGAACTACTTTATCACATGTGTCTAACGGCCATATTGAATTCATTCGATGCATACATAATTGACCAGCTGAGACAGTTGATTGGTTGACTTGCATGACGTATGTCTAAATCTGGTTTTACCCCAGCTAAAGTTAGTAATTAGGACACACATGACTTTACATGACATAGACTAGTAAAGCGTCTCTTAGTATACAGAGGTAGTGTCTATTATAAAAACGGTGGTTCTATGTAAAGGAAAGCGAGTTATTCAGCCAATAGCAAGAATAAATCAACAGGCGTGGTAGATAGCTTAGTAGATAGTTAGTGGATAGATAGCGTACAATATAAAGTAATTGATTTAAACTGAATTGTGCTGTATACAAGACTGTTGACACAGTGTTGTGTATTGGCAGTCTAGTTCACTACATTTGTGGAGCGTTGTATAGTTGGCGTCTGTCATATATCATGTGAAGGTTGATACTTTCTGTGATATTGTATCACGGGTATCAGAGCATATACTAGTCACTAAGAGCCTAGGGCAATTACACTGATAACTAGTGTGATATTGTGTGTACATGTATACTAATATTTTTGCAAATATTGTTATGCCTAGACATAGTCTATGGTCTATATAGGGTTGTCGCCCCTGTGTAGTTGATTGTCAGTCTTGATTGATTGGGGAGTCGCATTTACATTCATATATTTAAATACCTGCCCAATTTATAGAGGCATTAGCTGACAGTTGGAGTTAGCGTACGCCGCATCCTGTTTGTAAATTAATGTGTTGATAACTGATTGGTAGCCTACCTGTATGATAGCCAAGCCTAAATGCTTATAAGCAATATTGAAAAAAAAATTCAATTAGATCAATATATCTGTTATGACGACCTGGTGATTAGTACCCTACATCTGTGCGTATATCCGGTAATACCGTACATAGTTACGCACTAGACGTTACCGTATATCATTGTGTATTACACGAACATATTGTACACGCATACAATTACTGCATACATTATTTGCAAGTTGTGCACATACAAAGACCGTATATATTGGTATACCACACATATGATGCACATTACTTGCATACTATAATACGTTACTGTATACATACTAGATATTAGTCAGATATTACAGTACCGACGATTTCATATAGGACCGTGTTATTCGCGTACAACTAACATGTTCGCTAATTTTTTGGAGAAACATTTCTCTTATACATGGTTTGTATTGGATCAGTATTGTACTTGAAATGTATCATTTTGTGAGGTATTGAAATGATTTGAACTGTAAGGGTGGATTGATTATCTGAATTTTGTTTCAGGTGAATAGGATTCGGAATACCAATGTTATTGTGACAATGCAACTTAATTGAATTTGTGAATATTGCAAATATAGTGTTAATTGAAAGTGTAGGATTAAATTAACGCTGTGTTAAATAGTGATAGTGAAACATTCATTGTGATTGTTGTTTGTGTACAACATTTTGATAAAAGACACACTTGAGAATTAAATTGTGATAAAGGACACATATGTGATTATTAATTTGTGATAAAGGACACACTGCAGACTTATTAATTTGTGATTATGGACATAATATACATGTACTCATTAAAAGTGTTGTAAGATATCATAGATATCAGAAGTGACTGAACTGCTATGAATGGATTGAGATAGTGAACTCTGTGTTTGACATTTTGAAGTGCAGACATTTGGAAAAAGACATTTAGTGATAGAAATTTGTGATAGACAATTAGTGATTGCTATTTAGAAATTGATGCGACACTTAGTGCTTGGACACTTGAATTATTTGTGATGTGTATAATGTTGTGATAATAGATTGTGAGTACAATTTTGGAATCCATGACAATTGTATTGTGAGGCAAAGTTGGTGATAGAGTTTGACATAACTCAAATATATATAGTAAATAATATATTCAGTTGGAACTTTACTTGTGCAAAAAGTACTGAATAGTATTACATAGTGTAATCAAGACAATTTGATTGTGAACTTTGTTCATTATACTAGTGGACATATAGATCTTCGGATAGAGACATGTTTCACCAAAAGGAAACAGAAGGAGCGACAGGAGGACAGGATGAGGAAGGAGTTTCGGCAGATGAAGCCAGACTATTAGAGACATTGAGAATGCTTGGTATTAAGCCAAAGATAAACTCCCCCGAGGATGTGGCTAAAATCATCAAATTGTTTGGTACAGGGAAGGAAGACCCTGATAAGGAGGAACATAAGCCACAAATAAGACTCGGAACATACCATTTCCCAAAATTGTCATCATTTTACGGAGAAGAAGGGAAAGGAGACGTAAAATGGAATACGTTCAAATATGAAATTGAATCCATAATATCGGATGAATCCTTCTCCAAGGAGCAGATATTATTAGGGATAAGAAGAGCTTTAAAGGGAAATGCAAGTGACAAAGTGAGAAGAATGGGTCCAGATGTTACCCTTACAGATGTAATAGAGAAATTAGACAATGAGTATGGCACTGTAGAGTCAAAGGAAAGTGTCATGAGAAAGTTCTACTGCAGCCAACAACGAGCCAATGAGACGGTGGAACAGTTTTCGTCAAGACTGGAATAATTATTTGACCAGGCTGTAACGCTTAAAGCATTGAGAAGGCATGAACACACATACATACTAAAATATATTTTATACGCAGGACTAAACAAGGAATTAAAGCATTTAAGTATTTATCATCATGATAAAATCATAGAGTATGATGAGTTCAAAAGAGTACTCAGAAAGATGGAAGCAGAATTGAAAGAAGAAGCATCAATTACAGATAGAGAGAAGAAACCATGCAAACCAGTCATGAAAACAGAACCAGAAACGAGTGAGCTAAGTGAAATGAAAGCCTTACTAGAACAATTGAATGCAAGAATGGAGAGGATAGAGAAAGATAATGAGAACAAGAATGACTTTGAAGGACAAGCTAGAGGATATGGGTTTGGATATAATAGAGGTAGGGGATGGAACAGAGGTTATAACAGAGACAATAGAGGATCATATAGAGGTAGAGGACGTGGTGACTACAAGCCACAAAGACCTACTGGCACAGGAACATTCAAGCCAAATGGTTGCTACCATTGTGGAGAGACTGGACACATTATCAGTGGTTGTCCATACAGGAACTCCAACTGTTTCAAGTGTAACAGACCGGGACACCAAGCTAGAAAGTGCCCAAACTTGTAAGTGCTCGCGTAGAGGGGTCGAACCAGAGCACTGACAATAAAGATCCCAGACTAGTAGGAGAAGTAACTGAAATCAATTTGACATTGAATAATATTCCAGCACAGGCTCTTCTAGATACAGGAAGCGTAGTCAGCCTGATGTCGGAATCATTCCACCAAGAACATTTTAGTGACACAGAAATTAAGCCACTAAAGAATATCCTCAGAATAGAGTGTGCTGATGGGGAAGATCTACCTTATCTTGGCTATATAGCAGCTGATTTAAATATCACCGAAAGTCTACCTAAGTCAGACACACATACATGCCTCTTCCTTATTGTACCAGATACAAAGTTCTCTGCAACAACACCTATTATCATTGGTACAAACATAATCAAAGAACTGATGGATGAGTGCAGACACACTTTTGGATCTCAATTTCTTCAACGATCCAACTTACATGTACCATGGTACCTGACATTTAGGACTATGGTTATGCGGGATCGAGCGCTAAAACGGAATAAGGATAAACTAGCAATAGTTAGAAATGCTACAACACATAGAATTATTCTTAGACCAAATGAAACCATAGACATACCAGCTTACACAGATAAAGAACTTGAATACCATCCTACTTCAGCCATCC
>CM026402.1:5912161-5943440 GCA_014843695.1 Archivesica marissinica | reverse complement strand
ACAACTAACAACAATATTACATAGTTGTTATTACAAGTAAATAAACAAGATAGTGTATGTATCCTAAACAACTAACAACAATATTACATAGTTGTTATTACAAGTAAATAAACAAGATAGTGTATGTATCCTAAACAACTAACAACAATATTACATAGTTGTTATTACAAGTAAATAAACAAGATAGTGTATGTATCCTAAACAACTAACAACAATATTACATAGTTGTTATTACAAGTAAATAAACAAGATAGTGTATGTATCCTAAACAACTAACAACAATATTACATAGTTGTTATTACAAGTAAATAAACAAGATAGTGTATGTATCCTAAACAACTAACAACAATATTACATAGTTGTTATTACAAGTAAATAAACAAGATAGTGTATGTATCCTAAACAACTAACAACAATATTACATAGTTGTTATTACAAGTAAATAAACAAGATAGTGTATGTATCCTAAACAACTAACAACAATATTACATAGTTGTTATTACAAGTAAATAAACAAGATAGTGTATGTATCCTAAACAACTAACAACAATATTACATAGTTGTTATTACAAGTAAATAAACAAGATAGTGTATGTATCCTAAACAACTAACAACAATATTACATAGTTGTTATTACAAGTAAATAAACAAGATATGTATGTATCCTAAACAACTTCCCAGACTGTTAATTAATTTTATCAAATATCATTAAAACGAGTTCCTGACCATCCGAACATAGGCAGTCCAATGTCACTGTATGCATCATCAAATGGCTTGTTTTCTGTTAACACTGGGTCAATTATGACCCCTTTGAAAGTGTCGCTAAAACATTTCGAGTGTTTACGTTCTTCTCGACAGGGTCACTTTTCAAACATAAAAACTTCATTATTCTCGCCATTAGGAATGTAACAACTAATCACAAAGTTGAATTTTATTACTGACCACATTTTTGTCCCTTTATTAGATAACTCACCAATGCCTATGGACACCCTGCACCTGGGGTCCCAGAAGTCAACGAGGTCAGCCCCTTTCATCTGTGCCCGGACAAGTGGCCCCACTTATGCTGGATAAAGACCGGTTTTTATCTCGGCTTGAGAAACCTTAATGGAGTTTTAAGAAAGTGTGGATGAAGATAAATTGACTTGTCTCGTGGATGTATGGGGCAGTTTATTATTGATGGTATCTCAAACAGGGGCATATTGAACATGTCTTTGTTTTGCTGGTTCAATAAAGGAAGATAAATAATCGAGTATCTCTAGAGTAATTTACACGTATCTTCAATTATTTCAATATCATTTTTCACCCTGTGGATATTGGACGCTCGACAAGGTATCCCGTCTTCAAAGTATGGTGTCACCGGTGGAGGGGTGAAGAAGTGGTTTGAACGGTGGGCGAGCCCCACAGGTAAATCAATAGTAATAATAATAAAGACTTACATAACACATGGCTAATACAAATAAGGTCCTCAACATATATACAATGAAATAGAAAACATATTAACTCTTTCAGCGCCGAATAAATTCAGAGTATATGCAAACAACATAGCTCCAGAACAGCCGCGGCGTAACACCGCGTCTGATCAGGATCTATGTTATTTGCTATTCGGATAGGTGCTTCAGCTCCACTGTCTGAAGAGCAATCAGCATACAGCCTGATCAGACGACATGTTCTGTTCTGTCTGATCGGATTCTCTGCTTTTCGTAAAGTCGCTTTTATGCGACATTGGCAGTGAAAGAGTTAATTAAGGAAACACTACATGTCAAGTACAGTGTTCAGCAATACGTGGAAGCTTATCTATTAGCAATCAGAATGGGATGGCTCCACCAGCTAGTCGATGGATGAAGCACCGGTCAGGCAATACATGATCATTCGTGGGTTCCGAAGTGCATGTAATGTGGATTATATAACCCCGGGAGCCTGCAGTGCATGACCCCTTGTGAATATTAATCCCAAGCCAAGCACGTGACCAAATTAGGGAGGTTCCGGTCTGAGATGCAGAAGATGAAATGCAAGTTCGATCTCTTTTATTCTTGGCGAGAAAGCCCCCAGAAATCAATCGCATACACCGTGATAGATGAGTTTCACTTCATGCATTTATAAGTGTATGGTATCTAGTACGTCAAGAAAAATGTATATGAAAGTTTTTATTCGAATCGACCGAGTGTGTGAATTATTGCAATTATATCAATGTTCCACTTCCCTAGAGTTTGTTAGCCTTAGCACATACATTCAGAGGGCTTTATCACTTCGTAATTCACAGTAGAAGTCGTGATGGTGCAGTGGTAGAGCTTTCGCTTCAGGTGCGAAAGGCCCGCAGTTCGAGCCAATCTGGAGCCGTTACGACTGTGTAGGCAAGGCATTTAAAGTCCACGTTGTTTCTTCTCTCTAATCGTAGTGATTGATTCCATCAGGAATGAGATCTCGAGAGTGATTAATATAAGTTGTATGAACTTGCTTTTCAATCGAGCTCAAATAAATGTGTATAATTACACTTGTTTAGAATGAATTAATTAACTACACATGACCACGAGCAAGCATTCATTATACACTACACACGATCATGAGATAGCACACATTATACACTACACATGAGCATGAGATAGCATCCATTATACATTACACATGATCATGAGATAGCATCCATTATACATTACACATGATCATGAGATAGCACACATTATACACTACACATGATCATGAGATAGCACACATTATACACTACACATGATCATGAGAGAGCATCCATTATACACTACACATGATCATGAGATATCACACATTATACACTACACATGATCATGAGATATCACACATTATACACTACACATGATCATGAGATAGCATCCATCATACACTACACATGATCATGAGATAGCATCCATTATACACTACACATGATCATGAGATAGCACACATTATACACTACACATGATCATGAGATAGCATCCATTATACACTACACATGATCATGAGATAGCATCCATTATTCACTACACATGATCATGAGATAGCATCCATTATACACTACACATGATCATGAGATAGCATCCATTATACACTACACATGATCATGAGATAGCATCCATTATACACTACACATGATCATGAGATAGCATCCATTATACACTACACATGATCATGAGATAGCATCCATTATACACTACACATGATCATGAGATAGCATCCATTATACACTACACATGATCATGAGATAGCATCCATTATACACTACACATGATCATGAGATAGCATCATTATACACTACACATGATCATGAGATAGCATCCATTATACACTACACATGATCATGAGATAGCATCCATTATACACTACACATGATCATGAGATATCACACATTATACACTACACATGATCATGAGATAGCACACATTATACACTACACATGATCATGAGATAGCACACATTATACACTACACATGATCATGAGATAGCACACATTATACACTACACATGATCATGAGATATCATCCATTATACACTACACATGATCATGAGATATCACACATTATACACTACACATGATCATGAGATAGCACACATTATACACTACACATGATCATGAGATAGCACACATTATACACTACACATGAGATAGCATCCATTATACACTACACATGATCATGAGCTATCACACATTATACACTAAACATGATCATGAGATAACATCCATTATACACTACACATAATCATGAGCTATCACACATTATACACTACACATGATCATGAGATAACATCCATTATACACTACACATGATCATGAGCTATCACACATTATACACTACACATGATCATGAGCTATCACACATTATACACTACACATGATCATGAGATAGCATCCATTATACACTACACATGATCATGAGCTATCACACATTATACACTACACATGATCATGAGATAGCATCCATTATACACTACACATGATCATGAGCTAGCACACATTATACACTACACATGATCATGAGATATCACACATTATACACTACACATGATCATGAGCTATCACACATTATACACTACACATGATCATGAGCTATCACACATTATACACTACACATGATCATGAGATATCACACATTATACACTACACATGATCATGAGCTATCACACATTATACACTACACATGATCATGAGATATCACACATTATACACTACACATGATCATGAGCTATCACACATTATACACTACACATGATCATGAGCTATCACACATTATACACTACACATGATCATGAGCTATCACACATTATACACTACACATGATCATGAGCTATCACACATTATACACTACACATGATCATGAGCTATCACACATTATACACTACACATGATCATGAGAGAGCATCCATTATACACTACACATGATCATGAGCTATCACACATTATACACTACACATGATCATGAGATAGCACACATTATACACTACACATGATCATGAGATAGCATCCATTATACACTACACATGATCATGAGATAGCATCCATTATACACTACACATGATCATGAGATAGCATCCATTATACACTACACATGATCATGAGATAGCATCCATTATACACTACACATGATCATGAGATAGCATCCATTATACACTACACATGATCATGAGATAGCATCCATTATACACTACACATGATCATGAGATAGCATCCATTATACACTACACATGATCATGAGCTATCACACATTATACACTACACATGATCATGAGATAGCATCCATTATACACTACACATGATCATGAGATAGCACACATTATACACTACACATGATCATGAGATAGCACACATTATACACTACACATGATCATGAGATAGCACACATTATACACTACACATGATCATGAGATAGCACACATTATACACTACACATGATCATGAGATATCATACATTATACACTACACATGATCATGAGATAGCATCCATTATACACTACACATGATCATGAGATAGCACACATTATACACTACACATGATCATGAGATATCATCCATTATACACTACACATGATCATGAGATAGCATCCATTATACACTACACATGATCATGAGATAGCATCCATTATACACTACACATGATCATGAGATAGCATCCATTATACACTACACATGATCATGAGATAGCATCCATTATACACTACACATGATCATGAGATAGCACACATTATACACTACACATGATCATGAGATAGCATCCATTATACACTACACATGATCATGAGATAGCATCCATTATACACTACACATGATCATGAGATAGCATCCATTATACACTACACATGATCATGAGCTATCACACATTATACACTACACATGATCATGAGCTATCACACATTATACACTACACATGATCATGAGAGACCCATTATACACTACACATGATCATGAGATAGCACACATTATACACTACACATGATCATGAGATAGCACACATTATACACTACACATGATCATGAGCTATCACACATTATACACTACACATGATCATGAGCTATCACACATTATACACTACACATGATCATGAGATAGCATCCATTATACACTACACATGATCATGAGCTATCACACATTATACACTACACATGATCATGAGATAGCACACATTATACACTACACATGATCATGAGATAGCATCCATTATACACTACACATGATCATGAGATAGCACACATTATACACTACACATGATCATGAGATAGCATCCATTATACACTACACATGATCATGAGATAGCATCCATTATACACTACACATGATCATGAGATAGCATCCATTATACACTACACATGATCATGAGATAGCATCCATTATACACTACACATGATCATGAGATAGCATCCATTATACACTACACATGATCATGAGATAGCATCCATTATACACTACACATGATCATGAGATAGCATCCATTATACACTACACATGATCATGAGATAGCATCCATTATACACTACACATGATCATGAGATATCACACATTATACACTACACATGATCATGAGATAGCATCCATTATACACTACACATGATCATGAGATAGCACACATTATACACTACACATGATCATGAGATAGCACACATTATACACTACACATGATCATGAGCTATCACACATTATACACTACACATGATCATGAGCTATCACACATTATACACTACACATGATCATGAGCTATCACACATTATACACTACACATGATCATGAGCTATCACACATTATACACTACACATGATCATGAGCTATCACACATTATACACTACACATGATCATGAGATAGCATCCATTATACACTACACATGATCATGAGCTATCACACATTATACACTACACATGATCATGAGATAGCACACATTATACACTACACATGATCATGAGATAGCATCCATTATACACTACACATGATCATGAGATAGCATCCATTATACACTACACATGATCATGAGATAGCATCCATTATACACTACACATGATCATGAGATAGCATCCATTATACACTACACATGATCATGAGATAGCATCCATTATACACTACACATGATCATGAGATAGCATCCATTATACACTACACATGATCATGAGATAGCATCCATTATACACTACACATGATCATGAGCTATCACACATTATACACTACACATGATCATGAGATAGCACACATTATACACTACACATGATCATGAGATAGCATCCATTATACACTACACATGATCATGAGATAGCATCCATTATACACTACACATGATCATGAGATAGCATCCATTATACACTACACATGATCATGAGCTATCACACATTATACACTACACATGATCATGAGCTATCACACATTATACACTACACATGATCATGAGATAGCATCCATTATACACTACACATGATCATGAGCTATCACACATTATACACTACACATGATCATGAGATAGCATCCATTATACACTACACATGATCATGAGATAGCACACATTATACACTACACATGATCATGAGATAGCACACATTATACACTACACATGATCATGAGCTATCACACATTATACACTACACATGATCATGAGCTATCACACATTATACACTACACATGATCATGAGCTATCACACATTATACACTACACATGATCATGAGCTATCACACATTATACACTACACATGATCATGAGCTATCACACATTATACACTACACATGATCATGAGCTATCACACATTATACACTACACATGATCATGAGATAGCATCCATTATACACTACACATGATCATGAGCTATCACACATTATACACTACACATGATCATGAGATAGCACACATTATACACTACACATGATCATGAGATAGCATCCATTATACACTACACATGATCATGAGATAGCATCCATTATACACTACACATGATCATGAGATAGCATCCATTATACACTACACATGATCATGAGATAGCATCCATTATACACTACACATGATCATGAGATAGCATCCATTATACACTACACATGATCATGAGATAGCATCCATTATACACTACACATGATCATGAGATAGCATCCATTATACACTACACATGATCATGAGCTATCACACATTATACACTACACATGATCATGAGAGAGCATCCATTATACACTACACATGATCATGAGATAGCACACATTATACACTACACATGATCATGAGATAGCACACATTATACACTACACATGATCATGAGCTATCACACATTATACACTACACATGATCATGAGCTATCACACATTATACACTACACATGATCATGAGCTATCACACATTATACACTACACATGATCATGAGCTATCACACATTATACACTACACATGATCATGAGCTATCACACATTATACACTACACATGATCATGAGCTATCACACATTATACACTACACATGATCATGAGAGAGCATCCATTATACACTACACATGATCATGAGCTATCACACATTATACACTACACATGATCATGAGATAGCACACATTATACACTACACATGATCATGAGATAGCATCCATTATACACTACACATGATCATGAGATAGCATCCATTATACACTACACATGATCATGAGATAGCATCCATTATACACTACACATGATCATGAGATAGCATCCATTATACACTACACATGATCATGAGATAGCATCCATTATACACTACACATGATCATGAGATAGCATCCATTATACACTACACATGATCATGAGCTATCACACATTATACACTACACATGATCATGAGATAGCATCCATTATACACTACACATGATCATGAGATAGCACACATTATACACTACACATGATCATGAGATAGCACACATTATACACTACACATGATCATGAGATAGCACACATTATACACTACACATGATCATGAGATAGCACACATTATACACTACACATGATCATGAGATAGCATCCATTATACACTACACATGATCATGAGATAGCACACATTATACACTACACATGATCATGAGATATCACACATTATACACTACACATGATCATGAGATAGCATCCATTATACACTACACATGATCATGAGATAGCATACATTATACACTACACATGATCATGAGATAGCATCCATTATACACTACACATGATCATGAGATAGCATCCATTATACACTACACATGATCATGAGATAGCATCCATTATACACTACACATGATCATGAGATAGCATCCATTATACACTACACATGATCATGAGATAGCACACATTATACACTACACATGATCATGAGATAGCACACATTATACACTACACATGATCATGAGATAGCATCCATTATACACTACACATGATCATGAGATAGCATACATTATACACTACACATGATCATGAGAACATCCATTATACACTACACATGATCATGAGCTATCACACATTATACACTACACATGATCATGAGATAGCACACATTATACACTACACATGATCATGAGATAGCATCCATTATACACTACACATGATCATGAGATATCACACATTATACACTACACATGATCATGAGATAGCATCCATTATACACTACACATGATCATGAGATAGCACACATTATACACTACACATGATCATGAGATAGCACACATTATACACTACACATGATCATGAGATATCACACATTATACACTACACATGATCATGAGATAGCATCCATTATACACTACACATGATCATGAGATATCACACATTATACACTACACATGATCATGAGCTATCACACATTATACACTACACATGATCATGAGCTATCACACATTATACACTACACATGATCATGAGATAGCATCCATTATACACTACACATGATCATGAGCTATCACACATTATACACTACACATGATCATGAGCTATCACACATTATACACTACACATGATCATGAGATAGCATCCATTATACACTACACATGATCATGAGATAGCACACATTATACACTACACATGATCATGAGATAGCATCCATTATACACTACACATGATCATGAGATAGCATCCATTATACACTACACATGATCATGAGCTATCTCACATTATACACTACACATGATCATGAGATAGCATCCATTATACACCACACATGATCATGAGATAGCACACATTACACACTACACATGATCATGAGATAGCACACATTATACACTACACATGATCATGAGATAGCACACATTACACACTACACATGATCATGAGATAGCACACATTATACACTACACATGATCATGAGATAGCACACATTATACACTACACATGATCATGAGATATCATACATTATACACTACACATGATCATGAGATAGCATCCATTATACACTACACATGATCATGAGATAGCACACATTATACACTACACATGATCATGAGATATCATCCATTATACACTACACATGATCATGAGATAGCATCCATTATACACTACACATGATCATGAGATAGCACACATTATACACTACACATGATCATGAGATATCACACATTATACACTACACATGATCATGATAGCATCCATTATACACTACACATGATCATGAGATATCACACATTATACACTACACATGATCATGAGATATCACCATTATACACTACACATGATCATGAGATAGCACCATTATACACTACACATGATCATGAGATAGCATCCATTATACACTACACATGATCATGAGATAGCATCCATTATACACTACACATGATCATGAGATAGCACACATTATACACTACACATGATCATGAGATAGCATACATTATACACTACACATGATCATGAGATAGCATCCATTATACACTACACATGATCATGAGATAGCATCCATTATACACTACACATGATCATGAGATAGCACACATTATACACTACACATGATCATGAGATAGCACCATTATACACTACACATGATCATGAGATAGCACACATTATACACTACACATGATCATGAGATAGCATCCATTATACACTACACATGATCATGAGATAGCATCCATTATACACTACACATGATCATGAGATAGCATCCATTATACACTACACATGATCATGAGATAGCATCCATTATACACTACACATGATCATGAGATAGCACACATTATACACTACACATGATCATGAGATAGCATCCATTATACACTACACATGATCATGAGCTATCACACATTATACACTACACATGATCATGAGATAGCATCCATTATACACTACACATGATCATGAGCTATCACACATTATACACTACACATGATCATGAGATAGCATCCATTATACACTACACATGATCATGAGCTATCACACATTATACACTACACATGATCATGAGCTATCACACATTATACACTACACATGATCATGAGATAGCATCCATTATACACTACACATGATCATGAGATAGCATCCATTATACACTACACATAATCATGAGATAGCACACATTATACACTACACATGATCATGAGATAGCATCCATTTTACACTACACATGATCATGAGATAGCATCCATTATACACTACACATGATCATGAGCTATCTCACATTATACACTACACATGATCATGAGATAGCATCCATTATACACCACACATGATCATGAGATAGCACACATTACACACTACACATGATCATGAGATAGCACACATTATACACTACACATGATCATGAGATAGCACACATTACACACTACACATGATCATGAGATAGCACACATTACACACTACACATGATCATGAGATAGCACACATTATACACTACACATGATCATGAGATAGCACACATTATACACTACACATGATCATGAGATAGCACACATTATACACTACACATGATCATGAGATATCATACATTATACACTACACATGATCATGAGATAGCATCCATTATACACTACACATGATCATGAGATAGCACACATTATACACTACACATGATCATGAGATATCATCCATTATACACTACACATGATCATGAGATAGCATCCATTATACACTACACATGATCATGAGATAGCATCCATTATACACTACACATGATCATGAGATAGCATCCATTATACACTACACATGATCATGAGATAGCACACATTATACACTACACATGATCATGAGATAGCACACATTATACACTACACATGATCATGAGATATCATACATTATACACTACACATGATCATGAGATAGCATCCATTATACACTACACATGATCATGAGATAGCACACATTATACACTACACATGATCATGAGATATCATCCATTATACACTACACATGATCATGAGATAGCATCTATTATACACTACACATGATCATGAGATAGCATCCATTATACACTACACATGATCATGAGATCGCATCCATTATACACTACACATGGTAATGAGATAGCATCCATTATACACTACACATGATCATGAGATAGCACACATTATACACTACACATGATCATGAGATAGCATCCATTATACACTACACATGATCATGAGATAGCATCCATTATACACTACACATGATCATGAGATAGCATCCATTATACACTACACATGATCATGAGATAGCATCCATTATACACTACACATGATCATGAGATAGCACCCATTATACACTACACATGATCATGAGATAGCACCATTATACACTACACATGATCATGAGATAGCATCCATTATACACTACACATGATCATGAGATAGCACACATTATACACTACACATGATCATGAGATAGCATCCATTATACACAACACGTGATCATGAGATAGCACACATTATACACTACACATGATCACGAGATAGCACACAGTATACACTACACATGATCACGAGATAGCACACAGTATACACTAGGCTACACATGATCATGAGATAGCACACATTATACACTACACATGATCATGAGATAGCACACATTATACACTACACATGATCACGAGATAGCACACATTATACACTACACATGATCATGAGATAGCACACATTATACACTACACATGATCATGAGATAGCATCCATTATACACTACACATGATCTTGAGATAGCATCCATTATACATTATACACTACACATAATCATGAGCTATCACACATTATACACTACACATGATCATGAGATAGCATCCATTATACACTACACATGATCATGAGATAGCACACATTATACACTACACATGATCATGAGATAGCACATATTATACACTACACATGATCACGAGATAGCACACATTATACACTACACATGATCATGAGATAGCACACATTATACACTACACATGATCATGAGATAGCACACATTATACACTACACATGATCATGAGATAGCATCCATTATACACTACACATGCTCATGAGATAGCATCCATTATACATTATACACTACACATGATCATGAGCTATCACACATTATACACTACACATGATCATGAGATAGCATCCATTATACACTACACATGATCATGAGATAGCATCCATTATACACTACACATGATCATGAGATAGCACACATTATACACTACACATGATCATGAGATAGCACACATTATACACTACTACACATGATCATGAGATAGCACCCATATACACTACACACATGATCAGAGATAGCACCATTATACACTACACATGATCATGAGAGCATCCATTATACACTACACATGATCATGAGATAGCCCATTATACACTACACATGATCATGAGATAGCACACATTATACACTACACATGATCATGAGATAGCACCATTATACACATACACATGATCATGAGATAGCACCATTATACACTACACATGATCACGAGATAGCACACAGTATACACTACACATGATCACGAGATAGCACACAGTATACACTAGGCTACACATGATCACGAGATAGCACACATTATACACTACACATGATCATGAGATAGCACACATTATACACTACACATAATCACGAGATAGCACACATTATACACTACACATGATCATGAGATAGCACACATTATACACTACACATGATCATGAGATAGCATCCATTATACACTACACATGATCTTGAGATAGCATCCATTATACATTATACACTACACATAATCATGAGCTATCACACATTATACACTACACATGATCATGAGATAGCATCCATTATACACTACACATGATCATGAGATAGCACACATTATACACTACACATGATCATGAGATAGCACATATTATACACTACACATGATCACGAGATAGCACACATTATACACTACACATGATCATGAGATAGCACACATTATACACTACACATGATCATGAGATAGCATCCATTATACACTACACATGCTCATGAGATAGCATCCATTATACATTATACACTACACATGATCATGAGCTATCACACATTATACACTACACATGATCATGAGATAGCATCCATTATACACTACACATGATCATGAGATAGCATCCATTATACACTACACATGATCATGAGATAGCACACATTATACACTACACATGATCACGAGATAGCACACGTTATACACTAGGCTACACATGATCACGAGATAGCACCCATTATACACTAGGCTACACATGATCACGAGATAGCACCCATTATACACTACACATGATCATGAGAGAGCATCCATTATACACTACACATGATCATGAGATAGCACACATTATACACTACACATGATCATGAGATAGCACACATTATACACTAGGCTACACATGATCACGAGATAGCACCCATTATACACTAGGCTACACATGATCATGAGATAGCACCCATTATACACTACACATGATCATGAGAGAGCATCCATTATACATTACACATGAGATAGCACACATTATACACTACACATGATCATGAGATAGCATCCATTATACACTACACATGATCATGAGATAGCACACATTATACACTACACATGATCACGAGATAGCACACGTTATACACTAGGCTACACATGATCACGAGATAGCACCCATTATACACTAGGCTACACATGATCACGAGATAGCACCCATTATACACTACACATGATCATGAGAGAGCATCCATTATACACTACACATGATCATGAGATAGCACACATTATACACTACACATGATCATGAGATAGCACACATTATACACTAGGCTACACATGATCACGAGATAGCACCCATTATACACTAGGCTACACATGATCATGAGATAGCACCCATTATACACTACACATGATCATGAGAGAGCATCCATTATACATTACACATGATCATGAGATAGCACACATTATACACTACACATGATCATGAGATAGCACACATTATACACTACACATGATCATGAGATAGCACACATTATACACTACACATGATCATGAGATAGCACACATTATACACTACACATGATCATGAGAGAGCATCCATTATACATTACACATGATCATGAGATAGCACACATTATACATTACACATGATCATGAGATAGCACACATTATACACTACACATGATCATGAGAGAGCATCCATTATACATTACACATGGTCATGAGATAGCACACATTATACACTACACTTGATCATGAGATAGCACATATTATACACTACACACGATCATGAGATAGCATCCATTATACACTACACATGATCATGAGATAGCACACATTATACACTACACATGATCATGAGATAGCACACATTATACACTACACATGACCATGAGATAGCACACATTATACACTACACATGAGCATGAGATAGCATCCATTATACACTACACATGATCATGAGCTATCACACATTATACACTACACATGATCATGAGATAGCATCCATTATACACTACACATGATCATGAGCTATCACACATTATACACTACACATGATCATGAGATAGCATCCATTATACACTACACATGATCATGAGATAGCATCCATTATACACTACACATGGTCATGAGATAGCATCCATTATACACTACACATGATCATGAGATAGCACACATTATACACTACACATTATCATGAGATAGCATCCATTATACACTACACATGATCATGAGATAGCATCCATTATACACTACACATGATCATGAGCTATAACACATTATACACTACACATGATCATGAGATATCATCCATTTTACACTACACATGATCATGAGATAGCACACATTATACACTACACATGATCATGAGATAGCACACATTATACACTACACATGATCATGAGATAGCATACATTATACACTACACATGAGCATGAGATATCACACATTATACACTACACATGATCATGAGATAGCACACATTATACACTAGGCTACACATGATCACGAGATAGCACCCATTATACACTAGGCTACACATGATCACGAGATAGCACCCATTATACACTAGGCTACACATGATCACGAGATAGCACCCATTATACACTAGGCTACACGATCACGAGATAGCACCCATTATACACTAGGCTACACATGATCACGAGATAGCATCCATTATAAACTATGCGTGATCACGAGATAGCATCCATTATAAACTATGCTCACATATCGCGAGGGCCTCCGTGGTCGAGTGGTTAAGGTTGCTGAATTCAAACCACTTACCAATTACCGTGTAGATTCGAATTCCACTGTGGATGTTGAAACCTTCCAGTTGGCTTGCGGAATGCCGGTCACACGGGGTTTTCCTCCAATAACAATAGCTGGAGAGTCGACGTATGACGTAAGCTGTGGTAACTTGATAAACGCCACAAACAATCTACACATGTTGAAGAGAGCCAGCAATGCTGACCCCAGACACACCAGGTGAGGATGTTGACACCAGGCGAGGATGCTGACACCAGACACACCAGGCGAGGATGTTGACACCAGACACACCAGGTGAGGATGTTGACACCAGACACACCAGGCGAGGATGTTGACACCAGGCGAGGATGTTGACCTCAGACACACCAGGTGAGGATGTTGACCTCAGACACACCAGGTGAGGATGTTGACCTCAGACACACCAGGTGAGGATGTTGACCTCAGACACACCAGGTGAGGATGTTGACCCCAGACACACCAGGCGAGGATGTTGACACCAGACACACCAGGCGAGGATGTTGACACCAGACACACCAGATGAGGATGTTGACCTCAGACACACCAGGCGAGGATGTTGACCTCAGACACACCAGGTGAGGATGTTGACCTCAGACACACCAGGTGAGGATGTTGACCTCAGACACACCAGGCGAGGATGTTGACCCCAGACACACCAGGCGAGGATGTTTACCCCAGACACACCAGGTGAGGATGTTGACCCCAGACACACCAGGCGAGGATGTTTACCCCAGACACACCAGGTTAGGATGTTTACCCCAGGTGAGGATGTTTACCCCAGACACACCAGGCGAGGATGTTTACCCCAGACACACAAGGCGAGGATGTTTACCCCAGACACACCAGGTGAGGATGTTGACCCCAGATACACCAGGTGAGGATGTTTACCCCAGACACACAAGGTGAGGATGTTTACCCCAGACACACCAGGCGAGGATGTTCGTTGAGCCCTGACACACCAGGTGAGGATGTTTACCCCAGACACACCAGGCGGGGATGTTTACCCCTGACACACCAGGCGAGGATGTTGACCCCAGACACACCAGGTGAGGATGTTTACCCCAGACACATCAGGTGAGGATGTTTACCCCAGGTGAGGATGTTTACCCCAGACACACCAGGTGAGGATGTTTACCCCAGACACACCATGCGAGGATGTTTACCCCAGACACACCAGGTGAGGATGTTTACCCCAGACACACCAGGCGAGGATGTTTACCCCAGACACACAACCCCAGACACACCAGGCGAGGATGTTTACCCCAGACACACAAGGTGAGGATGTTTACCCCAGACACACCAGGCGAGGATGTTCGTTGAGCCCTGACACACCAGGTGAGGATGTTTACCCCAGACACACCAGGCGGGGATGTTTACCCCTGACACACCAGGCGAGGATGTTGACCCCAGACACACCAGGTGAGGATGTTTACCCCAGACACACCAGGTGAGGATGTTGACCCCAGATACACCAGGTGAGGATGTTTACCCCAGACACACAAGGTGAGGATGTTTACCCCAGACACACCAGGCGAGGATGTTCGTTGAGCCCTGACACACCAGGTGAGGATGTTTACCCCAGACACACCAGGCGGGGATGTTTACCCCTGACACACCAGGCGAGGATGTTGACCCCAGACACACCAGGTGAGGATGTTTACCCCAGACACATCAGGTGAGGATGTTTACCCCAGGTGAGGATGTTTACCCCAGACACACCAGGTGAGGATGTTTACCCCAGACACACCATGCGAGGATGTTTACCCCAGACACACCAGGTGAGGATGTTTACCCCAGACACACCAGGCGAGGATGTTCGTTGAGCCCTGACACACAAGGTGAGGATGTTTACCCCAGACACACCAGGCGAGGATGTTCGTTGAGCCCTGACACACCAGGTGAGGATGTTTACCCCAGACACACCAGGCGAGGATGTTTACCCCAGACACACAAGGTGAGGATGTTTACCCCAGACACACCAGGCGAGGATGTTCGTTGAGCCCTGACACACCAGGTGAGGATGTTTACCCCAGACACACCAGGCGGGGATGTTTACCCCTGACACACCAGGCGAGGATGTTGACCCCAGACACACCAGGTGAGGATGTTGACCCCTGACACACCAGGTGAGGATGTTGACCCCTGACACACTAGGTGCGGATGTTGACCCCAGACACACCAGGTGAGGATGTTGACCCCTGACACACCAGGTGCGGATGTTGACCCCAGACACACCAGGTGAGGATGTTGACCCCTGACACACCAGGTGAGGATGTTTACCCCAGACACACCAGGTGAGGATGTTTACCCCAGACACACCAGGTGAGGATGTTGACCCCTGACACAACAGGTGCGGATGTTGACCACAGACACACCAGGCGAGGATGTTGACCCCAGACACGCCAGGCGATGGATAACCAACATAAAACGATAACTCAGTTTGTTTTTGTATCATTTAATTCTCGTATGAGAATGTAAAACATAAATAAATAAATCAGGAAATCTAACTGGGTTTGTACATAAATACTCTACATACACTCATTCTCTATGTATATACACTCATTCTCTATGTATATACATTGCACACGTGCAGGATACATTCAACTGCAATACAAATATGTGTGGACACATGTACAATCGTTCCAATACATTGCACACGTGCAGGATACATTCAACTGCAATACAAATATGTGTGGACACATGCACAATTGTTCCAATACATTGCACACGTGCAGGATACATTCAACTGCAATACAAATATGTGTGGACACATGCACAATCGTTCCAATACATTGCACACGTGCAGGATACATTCAACTGCAATACAAATATGTGTGGACACATGTACAATTGTTCCAATACATTGCACACGTGCAGGATACATTCAACTGCAATACAAATATGTGTGGACACATGCACAATCGTTCCAATATATTGCACACGTGCAGGATACATTCAACTGCAATACAAATATGTGTGGACACATGTACAATCGTTCCAATACATTGCACACGTGCAGGATACATTCAACTGCAATACAAATATGTGTGGACACATGTACAATCGTTCCAATATATTGCACTCGTGCATGATACATTCCACACGTGCAGGATACATTCCACACGTGCATGATACATTCCACACGTGCAGGATACATTCCACATGTGCAGGATACATTCCACACGTGCATGATACATTCCACACGTGCATGATACATTCCACACGTGCATGATACATTCCACACGTGCATGATACATTCCACACGTGCAGAATACATTCCACACATGCATGATACATTCCACACGTGCATGATACATTCCACACGTGCATGATACATTCCACACGTGCAGGATACATTCCACACGTGCAGGATACATTCCACATGCAGGATACATTCCACACCTGCAGGATACATTCCACATGTGCAGGATACATTCCACACATGCAGGATACATTCCACACGTGCAGGATACATTCCACACGTGCAGGATACATTCCACACGTGCAGGATACATTCCACACGTGCAGGATACATTCCACACGTGCAGGATACATTCCACACGTGCAGGATACATTCCACACGTGCAGGATACATTCCACATGTGCAGGATACATTCCACACGTGCAGGATACATTCCACATGTGCAGGATACATTCCACACCTGCAGGATACATGTACAATTGTGGTCTATATGTTCCAGCTATATGTAACTATGAAATAGTTAACGGTTCTAGAGCATTTGCTATCCCACCCACCCATCATTGCTAGTCCTGGTAGTGGACATCTGTCATGACAGACAGACAGACAGACAGACAGACAGACAGACAGACAGACAGAGTCAGTCAGACAGACAGACAGACCGACCGACCGACCGACGTTATAACATAATTAAATGAACACAATGTCGCCTGAAACAAAATAGCTATGCATATAGCAGCATTATGTGTCAATTTCCATAACATTATAAACACGTTCAAGTAGAACAAATAATAAAAATGGACATTGTGGGAGTTGTGATAGCACAGTGGTAGCACAGTGGTAGCGTGTTCACTTCAGGTGCAAGAGGCCCGGAATGTTGCCCTTAGGCAAGGCACTTTAATAAATTACACATTTCCCCTACTCTTTCCATCATGGCGATGGTTTCCATCAGGAATGAGGTCTTGAGAGCGAATAATCTCAGTTGTAAGAACTTGTTTCGCAATGGAGCTAAGATAAATGTGTGTAAACTAAACAATAATACATTTATAAATATACATGTACGCGACCAAGCGTAGGAAAATATAGAAAGAAAGTAGTTAGAATAATTAGTAGTGCGATTGTCCGCTTTGGTAAATCTTGTTACCACATTTTAAACGAGAAATAATAATTTAAATAAGACGAATACATTTTTTCGTCCAGAAAACATTTTTACCAAAATTTAGCATCATTCGTTCGGAGCATACAATGTCATTTCATGTGTTGCTCTCTCTTCACTTGATACTAAATGGATTTGTTTTTCAAACGTATGCATATATATCTATACTAGAGAACATAGAAAATGCACACGTCAGATAAGATGATGAAAAACAATAACTATATGAAATAAAATACATAGTTTTAAACATTTTGGAATATTTTTAGTTGTTCAGTTTGTGTTTTGTAATAAAGATATGATATATCGTTGATGGAATCCTTTTCGTTTTCATGTAATAATAATCATATAATGTAGGTGTGCATTTTCTATGTCCTCTAGTATATAATGTAGGTGTGCGTTTTCTAAGTCCTTGAGTATATAATGTGTGTGTGGGTTTTCTATGTCCTCTAGTATATATAGAATTCAATAATACTGTATGTTCTTGTTATGTCGGCTAGCTACAGTAACACATATACAATATGTACTGACATAATAACTATGCTGTAGAAACTAGAAACGGATGAAAACATTCAGGATTTCAAACATATGTCCCCATACAGCAAAACACGGTATGTCCCCATACTGCGAAACACGGCATGTCCCCATACAGCGAAACACGGCATATCTCCATACTGTGAAACACGGCATATGTCCATACAGCGAAACATGTCATGTCCCCAACAGCGAAACACGGCATATGTCCATACAGCGAAACATGGAATATTATGATGTATATATATAATGAATGCTATCACAGTCAGTTGGCGCAGTCCATGCGCGAGGGTAGTTCTCGCAGACTCCCTCAGTATTTCTGGTTACCCGTGGTGTGTACGTATCCGCATATAAACATATGACAGTGTTCTCAAGGTCACTTGTTTCACGTCTGTTGCTCGGAAACAAGACTAATCTGGTCGAGGAGCGTTGTCTTGACGATTGGAGAATTATTCACGACCATCGTGCTGCAGGGGCTGCTGTATTCTGCAAAAAAAGTACAAAATATTACATTATATTATCGAGTCCATTTCTTTAAAACATAAAACACGTTTTAAGGTTACACCTCTCGATATGAATCGAGTTAAGAACATGCTATATTCGCAGGTGATTGATATAATTGTATTAGTCTGTGTTAAAAAGCGACATTACATTGCAAAAAGCAAATAAAATGCATTTTTCACGTATAAATGCATCGCTACTACAAATACTCTGGAACACTAACATTGAATCAATAAACAGTGTTTTTGTAGTCTACAAACTTTCAAAATTGAAAGTAGGATTTCATATATCGATAAATCTGTACCATGTATCTTGTTATTCAGGATATACGCGTTGTATTACGCATGGATGTCGGGGCTTCATTGTTGCAGAATATCAAATTATATTTGACCATAAGACTCATCAGAATATAGCATTGCCACTGACAGAAGGCAGCTGAAGCTGGCCACTGTATTTGACTTGTTTTCGAATCCTCCGTGGACGGATGAGTCATTAATAGTATTACGTTTGGTTCAAAATCCTAAAATTTGACGTCTGTTTCTTAATGCATCCGTTTCATAAGTAGAAGGGAAGGGCCGTAACTAATGGTGCTAGAACGTGTGGCCTGACCCGTTTGCATTTATTTAATCTGTCTTGTTTTGTATTCACATGTAAAACGAATCGAGCAATAAAATATTATTAAACTAAAGTTGCACCAGTAGAAGTAAATTGTACTATCATTATAAAAGATAAAAATGTAAAACTTTTAAACAGTTATATTTACTGATTTCACCAGACTATAATAATAATTATAATATTTAACGAGAGAATCCAAAGACCAAAGACTATGGTGTATAGTTTGTCACGACGATATTTATTCTACAAACCCGCTTGTCCATACAATATATCAAACTTGCCTATTCAGGACAAAGTGTCTAGCTGTACAACGTAATGGTAAACCCAGTTGAAAGATAACGTCTGTTAATTTTAATGATGATGCAAGACTCAATCTTCTATTATAAATGGTGTAACCTAGTTGAAAGATAACGCCCCATATATATATACAATCTTAATTTTACTGATGATGCAAGAGGTATTGAAGAAGACAAATTGAGCGAGATGGCCAATAAAGATTACCCAGCATGGTCGGTATTGCTGATTACCACGGCATCTCGCCCCCGCCGATATCCCATGGATATATTACGCTGTCGATCCTAACCGCAGATAAAAAGCTGACACAATTTGTATCAGAAAGCAAGTTTAAGCGGATGGTTAGATTTATGCATCCATGATGAAGTTGTTATAACAGTAACATAGTGTTGATCTGACACTACAATAGAACACCAAATAACTGACAAATTTATAACATTTACAACATTGTAAAGCTATGAAAGAAGGTTTTGTTGACAAAAATGCGTTGGCTTGGTAAAGGACATTGTTGATAATGACATGGTTGTGTGTGGTCATTATGTTTCTTTATTCGGGGATTCAATGCGGGAAGTTATGTGAACTATCCGTGAAATTAAGGCCATTTATTACATTTTTCCACGTGTCAGAAAGGCTTTTAAACTTAATGAATTCTTTGAAATGGAATTTAGATAGCAGTACTCGGTAAGAGGCTGCGACATTACCGTAACATAGCGTAGATTAAATGTTTAAAGCAACCAAATATACTGTAAATGGCCATTAATCTCCACCAACCACTGCTTGTTATGCTCTGCGAAACGACAGTCTATCACAACCCATCCAAACCCCATACCACACCAGCTCAACCACACCCACCCCATTACAACTCCACACCAGAGATCCGAAGTTTTTCGTTGTTCATGGATAGGACTACGGGGCCTTGGCGATTCGCTATCTAACATTGTATACATTATTTTATTGCATTTTTTCATAAAATACATTACATATATACATACAATACTAAGAACAAATCAGAGATTAATATGTAATTATATGATTGCAGTATACGATACATTTGTTTTGTCGAGGGGAAAAAGCAAATGGGTTGGGCTACAGGTTATAGATCCAACATTGTATACATCATTTGCAGTTTTGAATGACCACATTTACGCTTTCATCGGCGTCAACGAGAGTGATTAATATAAGTTGTTAAAACTTGCTTCGCAATCGTTGTAAAATAAATAATGTTTAAACTAAAAACAAACATCGCCCGAACAGTCCTAAGCATTCTGGTTTCGTCTCATGTTCAGAGAAATAACATTATGTTGTATTTGCAGTTTTGATCCGGTTATCTCCGGAATATAATCCTATGAACTGTTGGCCAACACATCAACTGCTATGCTGTAATTACGAATTATCGGACCATTGCCGTCTACTATAAAGATCAAAGGAAAATGCCCAAAAGCGAAACTGGACAAAGAAAGCTGTCTACGTGTGGTGGTTATACAGCGTATATGTGCAATGGGCATTTAAAATTGGCGATAATTGCTATTTGCCCAAAATTTAAAAATGACAAAATGCTGCTTCAAGATTTGACGAGACAGACGTCAAGCTTCTTAATGATGCATCTTTAGCTGCTTTGGATGATAAAAGTGTTCTGTTAACATGTGTAATCAAAATCTCTAGGTGTCTTGTTGCCGTGCTGAGATAGATAATTGGATCGTTGAGATAGAGCCTGCGGGAGGACAGAGGGGCCAGGAACAGCCCTATATCCCCTGTTGTCTATCCGCGTGGACAGCACACAATTTAGCGCTGAAATCATTACGGTCATTTGCAATATATTCGACCGTCAACAATGGATGGCTGCTGAGTCTTCTGGCAAGAGTGTGGCGATAGAGTTCACAGAGACAGGCGCGGGTACAGAATGACATATTGGCAGGTAACACCCCTCAGTTTCAAATTGTTAAAGCTATGATGAAACCCACTGTCACATTATCGCAGACATGGATACAGTTCAATGAAGTATATATGCGTGTGCTAACACTCTTAACAATCACCCTGGCTGCAATGAAGGAGCAATCAATGTTCGACCAATGAGAAGAAACACACATTCATCTGGTAGGAAGATGACGTACAAGTATAAAGAAAATATGTACGGTACAGAGGTAGTGCTATATATAAGACCTCTACATAAATAAAATATTTTTCTGTTACAGTGTATTTCGATTTTGAAAAATGCCTCGATAGTAAAATGTCACATTTTTCAAGTCTAAATATTTGGACTCGGTACAGAGGTAGTTCCAAGATTTCAAGATAGAAGTAGGCACTATTTGTTTTAGTTTTTCGTGTCCATCTCGCGCACTTTAAAATGATTAGGAAAATGAAAATAGTTACGTTCCCATTATGTCGAAAACAACAGAACATGGCTGCATTTTGACGGGTTAATTGTTACATGTTTATTATATGATCAGGTATTCACTCCTGGTGCACAGTGTTCCCGCTAGTGTAGTATACATTAAAGAAGTCACCCCTCCCTAGCCTAGTCGATATATTTTGCCTGGTCAGTCAAATAAATCTATTTTAACACCGATACTATTAATTAGGCCGTATTGAGTTTCTGATAATATCATTTTGCCAGAAGTTAAAAAGTGAAAAATCGACAGACTGGCCCTCAGGCTAACCCCTCCCCTATAAAAATACATATATACTTTAACCGCTCCTGCGTTCAACGTGCTCTACCAAACACTCCATATTTTAACGAGTTTGCATTGTACTTTGTTGAATCCTTATATTAAAGAAATGGGTCCAGAGTTTAACAGATAGGGGTCCAGAGGTTTACGGTGACTGGGCGTACGGTATTCAGCTACTGGTCATTGTCATGGTTTCTGGTCATTGTCATGGACCGGGTCATCCAATTACTGTCACACAGTATCCAATGACCAGTAATTAAAAACGAAACAGCAGATCACTTGAGGGACATTTTCCTATAAATCTTCAATTTGCTTACAAAAGGTATAAAACTGGCAAATTAGACTAGTCACCTACTAGTATTTAGGATAAATATTGCTTCCAGATACCTGATTTACGACTGTTTATTTATCATCGCTACCGGTTGCCCAGCAACGGGCAGTTTACGTAAAACACCTTTCTGGACAGAATCCAACGGTTAACCGTTTTTTAGCGGGAATATGACTTAACCCCGTATAGTCTGTATGCTATATATGTTTGGCAATTTATTTGTGGTATGTTGTCAAATTATGAATAATGACACTATATGTAATAAGTGATAACCATTTACAATCACAACCGTAACATTAATGCAAATATTTTCTGTACGTGAAACTGCTATAAATTAGTAAAATGACACCCTCTATTCTGTAAAATATGTATGTAATGTTCGACATTTTCACAGTATTCACTTTATCACAGTCACCATGACGTTGCGAGATTCGCACTAATGTTGCGTTAAGATAGCCACACCCATTGTGATACTCAAAATTAATAACAAATATTCGATACTAAAATATAAATGGGATATGCATGAGATGAATGTATATTCACAATATTTTATCAGCTATATTTGTCAAATTTCGCTGTTGTTTTTTGTATGCGTGTTTTTCATACGTTTATTTTCGGCGGCACTGGTGGTTAAGACGTATTTTTATTCATTATAATTTATTTTTGAGGATAGATGCACGATACCTAAAACTCCAATTCCAGAAGCATCCCCGGTTCTGTTACTTGCGGGTCACTGTATAGCAACGATTTATTGATTACCTCGGTTTATAGTCCCATCTGAAAGACTGCTCATATTATTAGGGTCAGACAGGGGATGGAACCTGCGATACCTGGAATCGCTGTCAAATGTGTTAACCACTGAACCGCATGCCCCGTATGCGAGTTGTTTTCTTCCTTGTACATTTTTAAAACATTCTTCATTCCAAAACACGTGTATCTTTATCTTCAAACACGCGTTGGAATACGTCCAATATCAAACAATGTACAATGTACATGTATACATCTTTCTCTAGAACTGTAGAAAAAACAGACGGATGTATAGTCCAGTGGTAGCACGCTGGACTGGCAATCCAGGGATCGTAGATTCGACCCCCCGTCTGACCCTAATAAAATTGGTAGATTCGACCCCCCGTCTGACCCTAATAAAATTAAGTCTTTCAGATGGGACGTTAATGCGACGTCTCGTGTCGGTGCTTTACACCGTGCATGTAAAAGAACCAGCGGATACTCTGGAATGGGTCTGTCTGTATCATTGCACTATCCTCCAAAATCTAAAATGACTAATCTCTTCAGAAGGTGACGCTCATATGGGCAACCAGTAGCAACGATAAATAAACGTAAAACACACACATAGAAAAAAACATTACGCGTTATTTGCCCAGCCGCAAATTGAATGAAATTTGAACCAAAATCAATTGAAATACTCTTTATAACGTGTCTCCTCAGCGTAAAATCTAAATACAGTCAACGTCTCTTGTTTCATTAAAGATAAACAGATGTAGATGACTCATATATCTTCCAGCTAAATTATCGCATTTTTCTCTTCATACCTTTCATTTACATTTCGAATTAAATTTAATAGGTTTTTGTAGCTGTCTGCCTGTCTTGAAAAAAAAGTTTAAACTTTATTTATTTTACGATTGCGAAGTAAGTTTTAACAACTTATATTAATCACTCTCGTTGGCGCGGATGAAAGCGTAAATGTGGTCATTCGTGTGGGAGGAAACTGGAGTAACCGGAGAAAGCCAACCTGTCCGATCTGGCGACCACCGTACCATCTCGCATACCTCCCGGTCCGAGGCCACGGAGACGGTATAAACGAAGTAGATATATACATATCTGATCTGAAATTCTTTGACTTTGACTTAACCCGGTTCGATTGAGCTAAAGAAATAATGATCAGTATGCTTTGCGATCTTTGTCTGTGGTTTAAGATTACAAAGAATAGTCAACATCCCTTTCATAGTGAGAAAGATGACCCGCGTGGATTTTTTTGCAGCACAGTAAAAACTTATTTTCTTAACAAACATTATTATTGTTTCTCAATAATAGCTCTGTTTATCTGTCCGACGAAATAACTTATCTTAAGGAAGCTTAGTTTAGTTTAAACATATTTTATTGCTTTCAAATAACAGACATAGACACAGACTGCACACTAATTGTTCAACACATGAAACATAACGAATATTATACGAGTGAAACTGTTATAATTTATAAGAAGCAAATGGGTTGGTCTTTACGGCTTTATGTATATTAGCAAACAGCCAAACATACTAACTGCGGTAGGGAATAATTCGGGAACCCACGAGTAGTTAAATATTTGGAACAGGATGTGGCTATGTTTAGCTACAAACGCAATATTAGTGTTTAACATAACATTCTTTGTTCAGTAGGGATTCTCATGGCAAGGGGTATCATTATATATCTGGTTGAAGGCATCGATGGAGGGTTAGTTTACACGTGTTTTCGACAGCCGAGGATGGTATTTCATTGATAGTTTTAAATATTTATTACCCATGATTCACGATGCGTGAGAACACTACCCTAAAATGTCAATGACGAGTGATGCTTTAACTATTCACTCGATTACCATGGTTTTATGTATTCATTCACCAACGTAGCCGGTGCAAACATGAAAACTGTTGAAAAACATGTCGTGACAGCAATCTATTAACGGCATGTCATAGAAACAAACTCAAGTGATGAAATATATGGCATTGGTAAAATAATGTGATCATGAACACCTTGATAAAACATGAAAGAGGACCTAAATAGGGGCATTGTGTGCATGAAAGTGCTGAATAGAAATGACAATAAAGGGACCTTTACGCTCCTTTCTTATTATGAATGTTCATCGACAAAAATGACATTGATTGCCGGTAGTATTCGGCAGAACAGATATAATACTATTGGGATTGGTCATTTTACTATTTTTGTACAAAAAGGTTGACTGTAAATTAGTAAACTATTTGCATTGGCTTGAATTTACATTTATCCTATTTCTGTCCAATAAATATATTTCTCACATAACTGTATTGCATTCAGTGTAATTTTACAGTCATCGCATAATTTCTTATATGTACACGCGTGTAATAACACCTGGAAGGATTCTGATTGGTGTTGATTTATCCTGTTTCTGTCCAATAAATATATTTATCACATAACTGTATTGCATTCAGTGTAATTTTACAGTCATCGCATAATTTCTTATATGTACACGCGTGTAATAACACCTGGAAGGATTCTGATTGGTGTTGATTTATCCTGTTTCTGTCCAATAAATATATTTATCACATAACTGTATTGCATTCAGTGTAATTTTACAGTCATCGCATAATTTCTTATATGTACACACGTGTAATAACACCTGGAAGGATTCTGATTGGTTGAGAGTATAAACCTTATAATTAAACTTTGATGTATGCATATTTCTATTGGTATATAACGTTAATGGTACAACGCACTATGATTTAAAAGAAGTCCTGACACAATTATAATGCTGTTTAACACTTAAATGTAACACTGATTTGCGTAGTGACGTCATGACAATTGAGTGATGTCACGACAATTTGCACTCACATTTGGCACCAAAATGAAAGTCTAAATGGTAGCAAGGCAGTACATAGAGTTCTAAGTTATATATGACTGTCCGCCCGATGTCACCTGTTGAGGCAAAATGGCTAAAAAGGGCAATGCGGAGCGCGTTGCCATTCCGCACTATAAAAACAGACATTTTTTAACGTTACAGACGTTTATTTATCGTCGCTACCGGTTGTCCATATGAGCGACGCCTCCTGAAGAGATTAGTCATTTTAGATTTTGGAGGATAGTGCAATGATACAGACAGAGACCCATTCAAGAGTCACCTCTGGTTCTTTTACGTGCACGGTGTAAGGCACCGACACAAGACCTCGGTTTAACGTCCCATCTGAAAGACTGTTAATTTTATTAGGGTCAGACGGGGGGATCGAACCTGTGATCACGGGATTACCAGTCCAGCGTATTACCACTGGGCTACAGATCTGTCTGCACACACACGCACACACACACAGAAAGTACTTACCAGCTTTGTATATAATTTCCCTGTCATGCTTCCGCAGGCTGAACACGCAGATGATGAGCACAGCTACAACGCTGATAACGCACGTCATCACCAAAATCCCCAACACGATAGTGATAGTGTACCATTTATCACTGGCGCTAACAGTCGATGTAGTCGGCAACTCTGATGTTTTGTCCGGGTTCTCTGGGATATGTACGCTGCTCTCTGTTGGCTTTGATGGATTCTGCGGTTGGAGGAAGTCCAGGAAGCCTGGGAGGGGGCCGCATACCGTATTGACTTCACCGTGGCACATCCTCTGCGGTATCTGGTTACCTGTACACACCAAACACATGGTACACTTCCCCGATTCAGTATTGTAGAACTGATCCGATCGACAACGATTTGTGATCGAGACAGATCTGCAGCAGCCCACTAATGCCAGCAACAACAGTGCAGTTACGTAACCCATCTCTGAAACATAGAGAAGGCGTATTGTATAGATAGAGTTTATAATACACATATATTGAGCTCGATTGCGAAACAAGTTTTGATAATGTTAGTTTAAGCGCTCTCGAGACCTCAGTCCTGATGGATCCCATGGCCATGAGGGAGAGAGACAAGGCAATGTGGATTTCAGTTTGCCTAAGAATACCACCACCAAGGTTCTGACTGGGGCTTTTAACTCCAACGCTGCCAATAAACATGATAACTGGCTTGCAGAAGGTCAATTGTTCTATCCGGATTCCCGCCATTGCCTGTAATGTTGCTATGAGAGCCACACTGAGCCCCCCCCCCCCCCAATAATTGCTGGAAGGTGATATGTGGAAGTCGTGATAGCGCAGTGGTAGGGCGTTCGCTTCAGGTGTGAAAGGTCCATAGATTGAGCCAAGCTGGAGCCGGTGCGATTGTGCCCTTAGGCAAGGCATTTAAATTCCATGTTGCCTCATCTTTCTCCCTCGTGGTGATGGATTCCATCCGGAATGAGGTCACTAAATTGATTTATATATTAAGTTGTAAGAACTTGTTTCGCAATTGAGCTAAAATTAATTTGTAGAAACTAATAAAAGCCAAGATCCACTATTTCAAATAATCCACCCCTCAGAATGTCTCGCTGTATGTCTCTCAGAATGACTAATTGGTATGCAGCATAGTTTAACGTGACATTACATCGCAAAAAGGAAGCAAAATTCTGCATTTTTTACGTATGAATAACAGTGTTACTACATATTCTTCCAAAATAGTTTTGAACTTTCAATACATAAACAGTGTTTTTGCAGTTTACACACTATAGTAACATTACTGGCAAAAAGTGCAGATCCTGATGAAACGGCCCCTGGCTCATCTGGATCTACACTTTTTGTAAGCCTATTTAGAGGTATGTAGTATTGAAATGGTTGAATACAAGAATCCTTCGTTAACATGTGGTTTGTTCGTGGAAGGTCCCATTTCCGCTTAATGTTAACCTTATGATTCACAAATACTCAATGTAATGATTTGGTTTTCATGTTTCCACTTTCATATTCCTTTCTTACAACATATTAATGATACTCTGTGGCCATTAATTTAAACATGACAATAAAACTTTGTGATTATTTGAAGGAGGATGGTGTGCCTTCCCGGAACCACAGGAGTTTGAAATGCCCGGGACCACATGAGTTTGAAATGCCAGGGACCACGAGTTTGAAATGCCCGGAACCACATGAGTTTGAAATGCCCGGAACCACATGAGTTTGAAATGCCCGGAACCACATGAGTTTGAAATGCCCGGAACCACATGAGTTTGAAATGCCCGGAACCACATGAGTTTGAAATGCCCGGAACCACATGAGTTTGAAATGCCCGGGACCACAGGAGTTTGAAAT
>CM026402.1:5875492-5911161 GCA_014843695.1 Archivesica marissinica | reverse complement strand
ATGTGTTTGAAGTACCCGGGACCACATGTGTTTGAAGTACCCGGGACCACATGTGTTTGAAGTACCCGGGACCACATGTGTTTGAAGTACCCGGGACCACATGTGTTTGAAGTACCCGGGACCACATGTGTTTGAAGTACCCGGGACCACATGTGTTTGAAGTACAAGGGACCACATGTGTTTGAAGTACAAGGGACCACATGTGTTTGAAGTACAAGGGACCAAATAAGTTTGAAATGCCCGGAACCACAAATGTTTAAAATGTTAGGGACCACATGAGTTTTTAATGTGTGGCACCAAACAGGAGTTTGAAATATGCGGGACCACATGAGTTTGAAATGTACGGACCACAGGAATTTGAAATGTTAAAACATTAACCAATAATTTAGATAGAAAATATTCTAGACAGCATACTACCCTAAACATTGGTAGATTAACAAGTTATTTTAGTCCACTTCCATAACAATACTGTGCATGTATAATGGTACTGAATGATTCCCGAGTCTAACCACTTTAATTATAGCAAACCACAGTAAGAACATTTATTTTTAAACGTTTGTTTTCTCAACAGGCCCTATCAAAACAATGTTCCGCACATCATGTAATAGCGACATGCAACAGCAGACGGTGCTCATCTTTAGACTCAACGGGCGCAAATTCCATAGTCTGACGGAGAGAATAGAACGTAGATGTATAATACGAGAACCATTAAGAATTGATCCACACACTTTTCCCCCACAAAATATTCAGAATTTACCACAGATACCCCTAGTCCAAATATCTTAAACAGCTTCCCAGAGTGTTAATTTAGTTTTAACAAATATCATTAAAACGAGTTCCTGACCATCCGAACATATTTAGGCAGTCCAGTGTCACTGTATGCACCAAATGGCTTGTCACAGACGGATATGTAATCCAGTGGTAACACGCTGGACTAGTAATCCAGGGATCGCAGGTTCGATCCCCCGTCTGACCCTAATAAAATTAACAGTCTTTCAGATGGGACGTTAAACCGAGGTTTCGTGTCGGTGCTTTACACCGTGCACGTAAATGAACCAGAGGAGATTCTGGAATGGGTCTCTGTCTGTATCATTGCACTATCCTCCAAAATATAAAATGACTAATCTCTTCAGGAGGCGTCGCTCATATGGGCAACCGGTAGCGACGATAAATAAACGTAAAAACACATACTTGAAAATGTGACATTTTACTATCCAGGCATTTTTCAAATAAAAGAGAAAATCAATTATGTAGTAACCACTGTGACATTTACCTTCTCTTAATTTCAATATTTCCATAATATTTTTAGAACTTACTAACTAAACACGTTTGTCTATAAAATCCGTATCCTCAACTCCCAACAGATGAATTGTTACATGCAGCAGATGTACATAGCTGACAATCCCACACCTAGTATTACAGCATGGGTATAAATAGAATACATGTATAATATGGCGTGATAAAAATAGATCTCCGTCATATATCGCGGGCATTCTGTAGCAGCTTGTTGGTTTTTATGGCAACACAAGTTCACAATAGTATGATGCAGGTGGTGGTTGGAATCCCATTCACAAAAACCATTCACAATATATACTAGAGGACATAGAAAACGCACACCTACATTATATACTAGAGGACATAGAAAACGCACACCTACATTATATACTAGAGGACATAGAAAACGCACATCTACATTATATACTAGAGGACATAGAAAACGCACGCCTACATTATATATACTAGAGGACATAGAAAACGCACATCTACATTATATACTAGAGGACATAGAAAACGCACATCTACATTATATACTAGAGGACATAGAAAACGCACGCCTACATTATATATACTAGAGGACATAGAAAACGCACATCTACATTATATACTAGAGGACATAGAAAACGCACATCTACATTATATACTAGAGGACATAGAAAACGCACGCCTACATTATATATACTAGAGGACATAGAAAACGCACATCTACATTATATACTAGAGGACATAGAAAACGCACATCTACATTATATACTAGAGGACATAGAAAACGCACGCCTACATTATATACTAGAGGACATAGAAAACGCACATCTACATTATATACTAGAGGACATAGAAAACGCACGCCTACATTATATACTAGAGGACATAGAAAACGCACGCCTACATTATATACTAGAGGACATAGAAAACGCACATCTACATTATATACTAGAGGACATAGAAAACACACACCTACATTATATACTAGAGGACATAGAAAACGCACACCAACATTATATACTAGAGGACATAGAAAACGCACATCTACATTATATACTAGAGGACATAGAAAACACACACCTACATTATATACTAGAGGACATAGAAAACGCACATCTACATTATATACTAGAGGATATAGAAAACACACACCTACATTATATACTAGAGATATAGAAAACGCACACCTACATTATATACTAGAGGACATAGAAAACGCACACCTACATTATATACTAGAGGATATAGAAAACACACACCTACATTATATACTAGAGATATAGAAAACGCACACCTACATTATATACTAGAGGACATAGAAAACACACACCTACATTATATACTAGAGGATATAGAAAACGCACACCTACATTATATACTAGAGGACATAGAAAACGCACACCTACATTATATACTAGAGGACATAGAAAACGCACACCTACATTATATACTAGAGGACATAGAAAACGCACACCTACATTATATACTAGAGGACATAGAAAACGCACACCTACATTATATACTAGAGGACATAGAAAACGCACACCTACATTATATACTAGAGGACATAGAAAACGCACACCTACATTATATACTAGAGGACATAGAAAACGCACACCTACATTATATACTAGAGGACATAGAAAACGCACACCTACATTATATACTAGAGGATATAGAAAACGCACACCTACATTATATACTAGAGGACATAGAAAACGCACACCTACATTATATACTAGAGGACATAGAAAACGCACACCTACATTATATACTAGAGGATATAGAAAACACACACCTACATTATATACTAGAGACATAGAAAACGCACACCTACATTATATACTAGAGGACATAGAAAACGCACACCTACATTATATACTAGAGGATATAGAAAACGCACACCTACATTATATACTAGAGGACATAGAAAACGCACACCTACATTATATACTAGAGGACATAGAAAACGCACACCTACATTATATACTAGAGGACATAGAAAACGCACACCTACATTATATACTAGAGGACATAGAAAACGCACACCTACATTATATACTAGAGGACATAGAAAACGCACACCTACATTATATACTAGAGGACATAGAAAACGCACACCTACATTATATACTAGAGGACATAGAAAACGCACACCTACATTATATACTAGAGGACATAGAAAACGCACACCTACATTATATACTAGAGGACATAGAAAACGCACACCTACATTATATACTAGAGGACATAGAAAACGCACACCTACATTATATACTAGAGGACATAGAAAACGCACACCTACATTATATACTAGAGGACATAGAAAACGCACACCTACATTATATACTAGAGGACATAGAAAACGCACACCTACATTATATACTAGAGGACATAGAAAACGCACACCTACATTATATACTAGAGGACATAGAAAACGCACACCTACATTATATACTAGAGGACATAGAAAACGCACACCTACATTATATACTAGAGGACATAGAAAACGCACACCTACATTATATACTAGAGGACATAGAAAACGCACACCTACATTATATACTAGAGGACATAGAAAACGCACACCTACATTATATACTAGAGGACATAGAAAACGCACACCTACATTATATACTAGAGGACATAGAAAACGCACACCTACATTATATACTAGAGGACATAGAAAACGCACACCTACATTATATACTAGAGGACATAGAAAACGCACACCTACATTATATACTAGAGGACATAGAAAACGCACACCTACATTATATACTAGAGGACATAGAAAACGCACACCTACATTATATACTAGAGGACATAGAAAACGCACACCTACATTATATACTAGAGGACATAGAAAACGCACACCTACATTATATACTAGAGGACATAGAAAACGCACACCTACATTATATACTAGAGACATAGAAAACGCACACCTACATTATATACTAGAGGACATAGAAAACGCACACCTACATTATATACTAGAGGACATAGAAAACGCACACCTACATTATATACTAGAGGACATAGAAAACGCACACCTACATTATATACTAGAGGACATAGAAAACGCACACCTACATTATATACTAGAGGACATAGAAAACGCACACCTACATTATATACTAGAGGACATAGAAAACGCACACCTACATTATATACTAGAGGACATAGAAAACGCACACCTACATTATATACTAGAGGACATAGAAAACGCACACCTACATTATATACTAGAGGACATAGAAAAGGCACACCTACATTATATACTAGAGGACATAGAAAACGCACACCTACATTATATACTAGAGGACATAGAAAACGCACACCTACATTATATACTAGAGGACATAGAAAACGCACACCTACATTATATACTAGAGGACATAGAAAACGCACACCTACATTATATACTAGAGGACATAGAAAACGCACACCTACATTATATACTAGAGGACATAGAAAACGCACACCTACATTATATACTAGAGGACATAGAAAACGCACACCTACATTATATACTAGAGGACATAGAAAAGGCACACCTACATTATATACTAGAGGACATAGAAAACGCACACCTACATTATGTACTAGAGGACATAGAAAACGCACACCTACATTATATACTAGAGGACATAGAAAACGCACACCTACATTATATACTAGAGGACATAGAACACGCACACCTACATTATATACTAGAGGGCATAGAACACGCACACCTACATTATATGATTATTATTACATGAAAACGAAATAGGAAGGATTCCATCAAAGATATATCACATCTTTATTAAAATCACATCTTTATTACAACACACAAACTGAACAACTAAAAATATTCCAAAATGTTTAAAACTATGTATTTATATAGTTATTGTTTTTCATGTAAAAACACACTTATCCGAAGTGTGCGTTTTCTATATCCTCTTGCATATATGGGTATGTGGTTTGACCTATGAAATCTAACTTTAGACAGATCTGGCAAAATCAGGACCCTGCTGTAGACAACTCCTGCACAACCAGAACCCTGCTGTAGACAACTCCTGCAAAACCAGGACCCTGCTTTAGACAGATCGAACAATAACACCACATGAGCTATATTATAATCACAGGCACTCGGCGTGGACCTAGGTCACATAAAGGAGAACATAGCCCTCACCCCCTGGTCAGACCTTCCCCATATAGAAATGAGAATTTGCCATTAAGATGGTCTTGTATCACTATGAATGTGCATAATGTACAATAATACACATATTTATGATACTACCCCCATGTACTATAGTAGTATAACAGTACGGTCTATAGCAAAGTACTGCGTTATATTACATGTATATACAAGTTGGAAAATCTTGAAAGTGTATCCATAATTAAGGCACACAAACCCTTGTATCTCTCTCGTAAACCTATATATACATTATATTTTATTTTTTTATAATACATATTTTTTAATAGTTTATACAAATTTATTTTAGCTCGATTGCGAAACAAGTTATTACAACTTGTATTAATCACTCTCGGGAACTTATTCCTGATGGAATCCATCGCCTCGAGGGAGAGAAGAGGCATGTGGAATTTAAATGCCTTGCCTAAGGGCACAATCGTAACGGCTCCAGCGGGGCTCGAACTCCGGACCGTTCGCATCTGAAACGAACGCGCTTCCACTGCGCTATCACGACTTCCACAGCGCTATCACGACTTCCACTGCGCTATCACGACTTCCACTGCGCTATCACGACTTCCACTGCCATGTTTTTGATATGCGGACAATGTCACAGTAGAGGCATTGCATAAGACATAACAAAAACATCAATTCCCATAAAAATATATATTTAAATACTGAACATTGTCCTAAGCATTGCCTGGCCTTTCTCTATCTCTCAATACTCAATAGTATATTAGTCCAAATATTTAGACATGCAAAATGTGACAGTTTACTATCCAGGCATTTTTCAAATAACAGAAAAAAAAGAAAAATGAACAATGTGACATTTTACTATCCAGGCAAAACAGAATTAACAGAAAACATTTTATGTAGGTCTTATATATAGGACTAAGTAGAATATGTAATTTAATATAATATAAATAATTATTAAACTAGCCATTACGTGACAGTTCGCTATCACTCGGTATATTCTCCCTTTTCTAATCTATTAGACAATTTCATATATCATCATATTCCATAACATATTATATATAGTTTCTCTACTGTTCAGCTTTAACATTATATATTACTATATAATTCCAATATGCAGTGTTCACTTATAGTCCTATCATTTGATTGATATATATGTTGAGTTAAACGAGTTCTCTCGTAAAATAGAGTCTTTATTATTATTATTATTATTATTGTAACGTAAGCAATTAAGCGGATACTTTATACAGTATTAATTATTTATAATCAGTGTATAAATACATCATTAATACATAGTGTATAAATACATCATTAATACATTAGAGGGCTAAATAAATACATTTATATTCCTAATAATTCATAAAATTATTAAATAATTATTACCTGATAATGAATGTATGGTTTGGTATCCCGCAATATAATATTCTAAATCTCCTGCAAGTCTCTAAGCCACAAATATTCAATTTGGTCAGAAACAATTTAAATCCTTTATCGGCGACAGCTCATTTGAAAATGCAGACGACACAATCACACACACTATAGCGTGCAACACAACATGTCTATACCTGTATGGATTCCTATGATGACGTCAGAATATCCAACCAATCAGAAATCGAGCTCTATAATTTATGCACAGCACACTCAATTTCTTTTATCTCCAAAAATACCCAAAACTGGGTTATTCGTCAAGGTATGATATTTTCCCAAGTTCATTCATGAATTATCGAAATAGTTTTGTTATCATCAGCAAATATCAAGTACTGTCTCGCTCGTCAATGTTCCTACAGCGTAATGTTTCGCTTATATACACAAAATTACATTGTTTGGTCAAATTACTCAACCTTCAAGATTGAGTTAGCTCAAAATGCGACAAACACGGCTTTATTCTTAACGTGTTAAATTACCACTCAAATTACTCGATTATCATTTAATGAACGAACATATACACAACAAACATTACTATCTGAGTGTTACGGGAATATCAGGCACGTAGCTAATTGTTTTGTAAACTTTATTTATTTTACAACGATTGCGAAGCAAGTTCTAACACATTATATTAATCACTAACGTTGGCGCGGATGAAAGCGTATAATTATGTGGTCATTTGTGTGGGAGCAAACCGGAGTACCCAGAGAAATCCCACCTGTCCGATCTGTCGACCAACGTACCATCTCACATACCGGTCCGAGGATCAAACCCGGGTCGCCCTGGTGAGAAGCGAGCGCGCTGACCACATAATGCTGCTATATGCATAGCTATTGTTTTGTTTCAGGCGACATTGTGTTCATTTAATTATGTTATAACGTCTGTCTGTCTGTCTGTCTGTCTGTCTGTCTGTCTGTCTGTCTGTCTGTCTGTCTGTCTGTCTGTCTGTCTGTCTGTCTGTCTGTCTGTCTGTCTGTCTGTCTGTCTGTCTGTCTGTCTGTCTGTCTGTCTGTCTGTCTGTCTGTCTGTCTGTCTGTCTGTCTGTCTGTCTGTCTGTCTGTCTGTCTGTCTGTCTGTCTGTCTGTCTGTCTGTCTGTCTGTCTGTCTGTCTGTCTGTCTGTCTGTCTGTCTGTCTGTCTGTCTGTCTGTCTGTCTGTCTGTCTGTCTGTCTGTCTGTCTGTCTGTCTGTCTGTCTGTCTGTCTGTCTGTCTGCTGTCTGTCTGTCTGTCTGTCTGTCTGTCTGTCTGTCTGTCTGTCTGTCTGTCTGTCTGTCTGTCTGTCTGTTTGTTGTTGTTGTTGTTGTGTTGTTGTTGTTGTCTGTCTGTCTGTCTGTCTGTCTGTGAGGATATGACGAAGAGCTGGGAGGATATGACGAAGAGCTGGGAGGATATGACGAAGAGCTGGAGGATATGACGAAGAGCTGGGGGATATGACGAAGAGCTGGGAGGATATCACGAAGAGATGGGAGGATATGACCGAAGAGCTGGGAGGATATGACCGAATAGCTGAGAGGATATGACCAAAGAGCTGGGAGGATATGACCGAAGAGCTGGGAGGATATGACGAAGAGCTGGGAGGATATGACGAAGAGCTGGGAGGATATGACGGAAGAGCTGGGAGGATATGACGAAGAGCTAGGAGGATATGACGAAGAGCTGGGAAGATATGACGAAGAGCTTGATTGTCGGCTAGAAGGTCCACATACATTCTGTACAATATAAAATGTCAAATTCATATCTCTGAAAATATCGAAATTTGAACAACCAAGACGTGACTTTAATTGCGTCAGAGTACACCATTCAAGTTCTATGGTTCACAGTTTCCCTGGGAGAACATGCTTCTCAAACAAAATCGCGTCCTTTCATGCTCAATTTATTACTCGAGTCTACAAGTTAAAAATCGCTAGCTACGCCGCTGATAATATATTTGCCTAAGACTCCCACATACTTATTATTGTTGTCTCTATAACGTATTACAGTTTCTATTAAATAAAAGTGTGTCTATTTAATATCAACATAACTATCGTTTGTTAATAAAATAAAATTTACAATGTAATATGCTGATGGTCGCCTGTTCATGTATTGGGCCTGTGAATTCCGTATATAATAATTATGAAGAAACACAAAACTTGCGACCATCCTCCAATCGCCAACTGTACCCTCATAAGCCAAATAGTGAACAATTTATACAATATTAAATGTTCTTATGTTTATAGAACACTAAACTTCCCTCCGTATCACACCAAAACAGTACATTGTGCTAGCTATATAAGTTTATTTAAAGTCGCCACCGCATAAATGCATTTGGGCGACTAAAGTACATTGTGTTCCAAACTTCAACGCTGTATATAGCAGGTGGTGCAAAGAACAGACCAAAAACCTAATAAACTGATAATATACAATTATACATGAATATAAGTATTAGTTCTTGCAGCTTATATTCCGATGAAAGTTTTACTGGTTACTGTTTACATGTTTCATTATGCTATTTCATGTTTCAATTTGTTGAGGGCCTCATGGTAGATTGACTTAAATGTTCAAATGAGTTCTCTCGTTAAATAAGTGTACAGGCGGATATGTAGTCCAGTGGTAGCACGCTGGACTGGTAATCCAGGGATCGCATATTCGATCCCCGGTCTGACCATAATAATATTAACAGTCTTTCGGGTGGGACTTTAAACCGAGGTCTCGTGTCGGTGCTGTACACCGTGCACGTAAAAGAACCAGAGGAGATTCTGGAATGGGTCTCTGTCTGTATCATTGTACTATCCTCCAAAAACCTAAAATGACTAATCTCTTCAGGAGGCGTCGCTACCGGTTGTCCATATGAGCGACGCCTCCTGAAGAGATTAGTGAACGTAAAACACACAAACACACACTATATTCACGACAACACAATAATGCTTGAACCTGTCCGCCCCAAATACAACGTGGACACATAAAACATGTTGTTTCTATGGACACCACCACCGTGGTCCGGGGGGAGGGGGTCGAACTCACAGCCTCTCAGGTACGAAACACACACCGTACCCATTTCACCATGGAGGGTTCACTAGTGTAAATCGAAAACATAAAACAGCAAAATGAACAACTTCGTGTATATTTTTTAAACGCATTATACATTTTAATCAATTATTCTTTATTAACTCAGATCATTTACATGACATATGAGTATACATCTAATTAGTTAACAGATGTTGTGACACGGGTTGATATATACATAATAAAGAGTACGGTAGAGAAAAGAGTCAAGATTGGAGATGGGAAAAGACATTACACCATTTGACCATATTACACGTTGCATATACAGTCAAATCTGTCTTAAGCAGCCAGTCAAGGGAATCACAGGAATTGGCTGCTTATCACATGTGGCTGCTTAATAGAGGTCAAATGTATAACAAAACAACATATTGGGAATCTTGAAACTGGCTAATCAATACAGGTGCGCCTCCAGTGCAGGGATACAGACAGAGACTCACTCCAGGGTCTCGGCTGGTTCTTTTACGTGCACTGTGTAAAACACCGACATCAACCCTGGAATAAAGTCTCAACTGAATGACGGTCTATAAATCCAATGTCATGTATATATGTTCCTGTGCGATTGCGCGAATGGACCCTTTTCCCGCTGTGAATTGTTTGTTCACATGTTGTTATTATAATTGTTATTATGTCCTGTCCTGTCCCGTCCTGTCCTGTCCCGTCCCGTCCCGTCCCGTCCCGTCCCGTCCCGTCCCGTCCCGTCCCGTCCCGCCCCGCCCCGCCCCGCCCCGCCCCGCCCTGCCCTGCCCTGTATATATATATATATAGGATGATAAAAAAAAACTTTCGTCATGTTCATAGCGTATAATTGTATGCTGTTATATTTGATTATGTAACAAGAAACATTTTATGTTTACGTTACTTAATAAAATATTCCTGTTAAATGATCTAAATAACACTGTACACGAGTGTCCCGTTTGTTAATGATAGCAATTTTAATCAAACATGCTTAAAGCGACATTACATCGCAAAAAGCGCCAACAATTCTCGTTAAATAAAGTCTTTAGTATTATTATTATTATTATTATTACAAAATTGTTCACGTATAAATGCATTGCTACTACCAATTCTTCCGAATACATTCGAACACAAATATTGAATATCAATAAATAGTGTCTTTGTGGTCTACAAACTGTCAAAAGTGAATGTAGGATTTCATATACCGGTCATCCACGCTCATGAATTGATTTCTGTGTCATTGTAGTCAATACTAAACGCTTAGAGATAATAATTTTAACTAAGATTAGGCACAAATGTGAGATATAACGGTAAATATATACCATACATCTGGTTATTCGGGATACACAGGTTGCATTACGCATGCATGTCGACCCCATTATTTTGTTATGTCAACAAACCGCGTATAGGACGCTTGTTTATTAGTTGAAATACTCAGTTTTTGAGGCAAATATTTGGAAAAGAATTATACCATATAATATGAAATTACATTCTGTAAAAATGTGCGTTTTCACTGATGTAGTGTCGCTTTAGAATGTGCCATAGTGGTCTGTCAATAAAGACACCAATGTTGAGATTAACCCATAAAACATCACGTAACTGACATGGACTGGTGCATGATATGATGACGTACGTTTCTTTATCCTCGCCTCCGGCGAACCATATGGGCGAGCGTTCTAAGATGATTATTTTTCTGTGATGCTTAATGGTGACATCCTCAGATGGCTCCTTCCTTCTTTCCGTGCCAGGGTGACAAGTCCTGGTCTGTACGCGATCCTTTTCAGGGCCACATCCTCCACGATTAGTCGGCTCACAGCAGCAAAATGGTTCGGTTGTTCCGTCGTTGTCCACCCCGTTGACGCATCCGGGGTCGAGGTCGCATCCCTCCGTCTCCAACCGCTCGCCCGTAGTTGGGGACAGATAAAAGATTTCGAGGCGACGAGTGCGCCATCCACGCGAAACGACTGCCGTCTTCTCCTACCCAGTCACTCGTCGCCTCTTCAACGCCCCAGTGTTAGCTGTCGTTGATCTAGGTAAGTGTAAGACACTCAAAAGAGTCGATGCGGGTCCTCGTCTGTATGCGTCAGCGGCGTGGATTGGTCACTTCGGAAGAGGTGATCCAATTTCCTGCTGTGAGCTGTGCCTTGTTCCCGACGTGCACGGTGTGGAGGCACGAACAAGTGGTGCATGATAGATGGTGATTAAGCTTATTTACCCTCGCCTCCGGCGAACCATGTGGGCGAGCGCGCGCTCGATATATTAGACCAATATATTAATAAGAAAACTACATTTGGACCAGTTCATTTAACAAAATGGGTAATTTTGTCTACAAAATAGTAATATTACTGGGGAAACTTAAGGTGCAGATCCTGATGAGACAGCTCATCACGAGCAGGTTCATCAGGATCTACACTTTTTGTAAGCTTATTTAGAGGTCTGTGATGTTGAAAGGGTTAAGAGAAATATCGTTATGTTATGAATGTAAACCTTTGTATAAGTGAGACCGTCTAATAATAAGCAACACAACACAGCAAATTATGTTTGTGTTTTACGTTTATTTATCGTCGCTACCGGTTTCCCATATGAGCGTCACCTGCTGAAGAGAGTAGTCATTTTAGATTTTTGGGGGATAGTACAATGATACAGACAGAGACCCATTCCAGAGTCTCCTCTGGTTCTTTTACGTGCACGGTGTAAAGCACCGACATGGGACCTCGGTTTAAAGTCTCATCTGAAAGACTGTTAATTGTATTAGGGTCAGACGGGGGATCGAACCTGCAATCCATGGATTACCAGTCAAGTGTGTTACAGATCCAGCATGGACTACAGATCCGTCTGTACAGCAACTTACCATACTGTGGGTGTTTTACGTGTAATTATCGTCGCAACCGGTTGCCCATATGAGCGACACCTCCTGAAGAGATTAGTAATTTTAGATTTGTGTCTACTCTAGTTATTTTACGTGCACGATGTAAGGCAACGACACGAGACCTGGGTTTAAAGTCCCAATCTGAAAGACAGTTAATAGTATTAGGGTCAGAAGGGGGATCTTGTGACAGTCGGTTTGAACACGATATACGGCTTTAATAACACATCGGAACCATTACTTCCTGTATAAGTTAGTCTGAGCAAGTTCTTTTTTATTTATTTAAGTTTATTTAGCATTTTTATTCATTCATTTATTGGCAAACGGCAAAACATTGCCGTTGGCCATTTACAATATCATTAATAAAAAATGGCCAAAACACATCTACATTACAAAATGACATCTAAATACATATATCAACAGAATGTCAACATTCATAATTATGACATATAGCTTATATCTTATGAAAGTTTTACTGGTTACTGTTTACATGTTTCATTATGCTATTCATTGTTTTGATTTGTTGAGGGCCTCATGGTATATTGACTTAATTGTTCAAATGAGTTCTCCTTAAATAAAGTCTTATTATTATTATTATTGTTATTATTATTATTATTATTATTATTATATAAACCTTCAATCAGTTAGAAGCAGATATATAATCCGGTATTTGTTTTGCTATCTTCGTATAGATTCATGTATATATGTTGATGTTTTGTACATAACGTTCTTATTTTCTATGCACATAATAATTATGTGTAAACCTCTGTTACTAGCCCATTTGAGCGACCGGCAGTTTATCTAACAACACCTGTGCAGGCTCCAGTACTTGGTGCACCAACGTCCGTAAGAAACTGCCAACTGTTTTCATATAAAGAGACACGATCTGAGCAGGGTTCGAACCCCCCGGTCGATCTCCTCACGACGTGCACGTCGTGACCGGGGCACATCCCGCAGCAGCGTAGGATTCTGGGATATTCTGGTCGTCGATCTTGCGAAGGGGGAAGCTCGCCAGCATGTGAACCCACGGCTATGGCGCATCAGGTCAGATCCGCCGTCTCTTCTAGATAGTGTTTGAAATACACACTATATCTTCGCTGGCTTCTTCGATCTTTCTCCTCCTTCTTCTACTTCTCCGGCGGATAGACGAGACAGCGGACCTGAAAACTAAGGGAGCGGCAACGGCCGTGGCATCCACGCTCCCCTGAGTGACAACCGACGACCAGATGTCTAACTGCCAGATCCGTATAAATGCTGCTGCGGGGTGACCAACAGTGAGGAGGGTGGCCCTCCAAGGGACTCCTTCGACAGAGGATACAGGACTTGTCACCCTGCGAAGAACGAAGATGCCTTCCCAGTTGTCTACATAAACAACTTAGATGTCTACTAATATTCTTAGTGCGCTCGCCCATATGGCGAGGGTAAATAAACTCAATCATCAGGGCTCGAACCCGTGACAATCAGTAATGATATGTTTGAGTGGTATGCAAGTCAGCGACCGTAACCACTCGAACCACAGAGGCAGACAATACGGAGTCACTGTGACATATTTCACACTTAATCATTAACACATCTACTAATGTAGGTATAACAGCCTACGCACAATCAGTTTTACCTTTGAAGTCAATTGCCAATTTCCATCTTAAATTTGTTAAAATATGTTAGCACCCCACCATTTAAAGAACTGTGAGAAAGTGCCGTGGTGCACCATAGGTGATAAATGTAAAATTGAAACCGTCTTTTGTTCGTTGTTTCACTTCAAAGTAAGTGTTGTTTCGCACCTCTCTGAAGCTTACACACTATCTGTATTTAACCCCTATCAACATGGTATGTAGTATTGTGTGTTTATTGTATGGTCATCAATGTCTCGGTATTTAAAAAAGTTGTCAACAGATATCACATATCCGACAGCAATAGTGAAATGAATTCAGAATACGTGTGCGTTTTACGTTTATTTATCGTCGCTACCGGTTGCCCATATGAGCGTCGCCTCCTGAAGAGATTAGTCTTTTTAGATGTGTTAGGATAGTGCAATGATACAGACAGAGACCCATTCCCGAATCTCCTCTTGTTCTTTTACGTGCACGATGTAAAAGACCGACACGAGACCTCGGTTTAACGTCCCATCTGAAAGACTGTTAATTTTATTAGGGTCAGACGGGGGATCGAACCTGCGATCCCTGGATTACCAGTTGAGAATACGTGTGCGTTTTACGTTTATTTATCGTCGCTACCGGTTGCCCATATGAGCGACACCTCCTAAAGAGTTTAGTCATTTTAGATTTGTTAGGATAGTGCAATGATACAGACAGAGACCCATTCCAGAGTCTATACAAATACAAATATTATTTCGATTCTAACATGACCAAAATGTCTCCCAGAAAGAGTAAATGACGTTGAAAAACTACAACTATGCTAGTAAAATGACGTCACGCGCTAATCCATGATTTATTGGAGATTTAAACACGGTAAATTCCTTTACTTGTGTATGCAGACACACACTACCTAAGCATGTTAGAATATTTCATAAATTTGATAAATCACTTTTACAAATTTTTAAAGTGTGTTGGTATTTTTTAAGGGGAAATGCGTGCATGATACGATTGCAAATCTACACGAATCATTGTCACAATCTATCATAGATCACAAAGTCGTGCTCTGTCACGCACTCACGTGAATTAACATTATAGTAAGATATGTATCTAATAATCTCATAGTATTATTTTTCAATGGTGAAAAAGGATTGCATGTAGGTTAGTTGCCACACAACAATGGTTGACAGGGGCGTAGCCAGGAGGCAAATTATGTGCAGGCCCGGGTACAACATGTTGAGTGAGCGTAACGAACGAGGTTGCTAGGGGGTCCCGGGGCATGCACCCCCGGATTTTTTTGGTTTTTAGGATGTAATTTCCCGCATTCTGCTGCATTTAAAAGACAAATTCGGACATGTTTTTATAACAAATAAACATGATAATACACTGTTCTGCTTAGCTATGCATGTACATCAAAAGCAATAACAATTCTGCACTCTATCCATGGGCTGAAGGTATAACGATTAGTATCTATTATACATTATTATAGGTCTAGGACAGGACTATCTAGGTAGCCTAGGTCTATTATAGTAACATATATATTATTATTTTTGTCAAAATGATGTGCAGGCCCTGGCATTTTGGCCTAATGGGCAGCTACGCGCCTGGTTGATATGTCCATACACCTGGGTAACGTAAAGATCCCCCCTGCGACCTGCATGCTGTACCGTGTGGTACTGGATATCTATTTAATGGTTATCTATTTCAATGTTTTTCCGGTCGTCAACAGTGTTAAATTGAGACTTGTGACTTTGCTCCTGCAACGAAATCCACTAATATTTCATTCAAAAGGCCGCTTCATTATCTAACGTATATTTACAGGCTATGAAACAAAGGGGATATGTTACAAGAAAAAGGGCAGACGACAACAATAGACACCTACAAGGCCAGCTATGTCAGTGACATGTGTTGTTTCGGATATTGTATACATATGCTATGATATACAATTAGAGATATTACTGGTTTTTCTATTACCTCCCTTGATGGATAAAGTTAGATTTATCCCTAAATGAATATTGTCCTTTTAGTTGGACTCCTTTGTTTTTACTGTTGTCGCCTAACCAGATGTTGCGTTAGGATAAATGTAATTTTATCAAAATCGTATAAATTAATTGAACCAATTTTTACAATAAGGTATCCATTGGACATGCTAAACGATATCTGTCGAGATTTAATAATTTCATAATTATAAGACGAAAATACGGATAAAAATGGAAAACATGTGGTGCAAAGGAAACAACGATAAAAACAGAGGAAACAAATTAAGAGGAACAATCTACTATTAGGAGTATTCAGGGGCAATAACTGACTAATGTTTCTCATTAGTTAGTCGTTTTTCCATTCTGTTACTGTAACTTATATGTATGGTGATAACAAAATATGGGCGAAGATGCCCACCTCATGAAGGTATCGATGATGATTGAGCTTATTTACCCTCGCCTCCGGCGAACCATATGGGCGAGCGATGAAGGTATCGTGTCCTTTTTGTGAATAAACTTGAAACCGGAAGAGACCGGCATACACATATGAGAAGAGGAGCACATTGGAGCGGAGTGGCTTACCCGAGTTGACAGACGGATCAGTAGTCCAGTGGTTAACATTGGAGCGGAGCGGCTTACCCGAGTTGACAGACGGATCAGTAGTCCAGTGGTTAACATTGGAGCGGAGTGGCTTACCCAAGTTGAGAGACGGATCAGTAGTCCAGTGGTTAACATTGGAGCGGAGTGGCTTATCCGTGTTGACAGACGGATCAGTAGTCCAGTGGTTAACATTGGAGCGGAGTGGCTTACCCGAGATGACAGACGGATCAGTAGTCCAGTGGTTTAACATTGGAGCGGAGTGGCTTACCCGAGATGACAGACGGATCAGTAGTCCAGTGGTTAACATTGGAGCGGAGTGGCTTACCCGAGTTGACAGACGGATCAGTAGTCCAGTGGTTAACATTGGAGCGGAGTGGCTTACCCGAGTTGACAGACGGATCAGTAGTCCAATGGTTAGCATTGGAGCGGAGTGGCTTACCCGAGTTGACAGACGGATCAGTAGTCCAGTGTTTAACATTGGAGCGGAGTGGCTTACCCGAGATGACAGACGGATCAGTAGTCCAGTGGTTAACACGTTGGACTGGCAATCCAATAATATTAACAGTTTTTCAGATGGGTCTTTAAGCCGAGGTTTTCATCACCAGCCTCCGTCCGTCTTATGAGACGATGGATTGCGCTCTTGTTGAGGAACTTCTTCTGCGGTGACTGAGTAGGCCTTTTCTTGAGTGGCAGTCTCTCTTGCAGTCATCGCAGGTGAAGATCGAGTCATCCAGTTTGGTTGATGCCTTTCGCTTCTGTCGTTTCTGCTCACGAAGCCGAGTTCGCTCGGCCTCGGCTCGTCTGGTCCCAGCGTTCACAACGTGGCTCCATGATGACCGGTTTGATGCTGTGTCCTCCCAAGACTCTATGTCGATTTGCGCTGAACGCAGGTCCCTCTTACAAGCGTCCCTGTATCTTAGGTGGGGGCGACCAGTTGGACGTGATCCTTGTTCAAGTTGACCGTACAGTAGATCGTTGGGGATGCGTCCTTTGTCCATGCGTCGGACATGACCTAGCCAGCGCAGGCGGCGTTCACTGAGCATTGCATATATGGTTGTTGAACTCGCTCTGCTGAGGACCTCTGTATTGGTGACCCTATCTTCCCAAGTGATTCCCAAGATCTTGCGAAGGCACCTCATATGGTATGAGTTCAGCTTTGTCTCTTGTCTGGCATATGTCGTCCATGACTCGCTGCTGTAGAGGAGCGTGCTGATTATGCAGGCCTGGTAGACCTTCAACTTGATGTTCAGCGTTAGGTTTCTGTTCTCCCAGACTCCCTTGGTGAGTTTTGACATGACGGTGGCTGCTTTCCCAATGCGTGCATTGATCTCAGCATCGAGGGACAGGTTGTTGGATATCAATGATCCTAGATATCTGAAGTTGTCGACCATGGCGAGTGTAGAGCCGTTAATGGCTATGGGAGCTGGGTCTGCAACATCCTGGGTCATGACTTCTGTCTTCTTACTGCTGATGGTTAGGGCAAACCCACGGCATGCATTGGAGAACTGATCCATGAGGTGCTGGAGATCATCGTGTGTGTGGCTTGCGAGGGCTGCATCGTCAGCGAACAGCATCTCCCTGAGTAGGACACGAGTTGTTTTGGTTTTGGCGCGTAAGCCGAGGTTTTATTATTATTATTATTATTATACTCTGGAATGTGTCTCTATCTGCATCATTGCACTATCCTGTACACTCTAACATAATTAATCTCTTCAGGAGGCGTCGCTCATATTGGCAACTGGTAGCGACGATAAATAAGCGCAAAACACATACACTATCCGAGCGGTAACAGCAGTGCACATGCATCTCTTCGTCATGCAAAATATTGTATGTGTATATAATTAATGAAATAACTATGTAATCTAAACATCGCTAAACATCGATCCAGTTTAATAACTGTTTACCAATTTACTGTACCCCCCATTCGAGTTTTCCATTAAACGCCAAGAATTTTGGCGCAAAGATATACGTGTACATGTTAATGACAACAAAACGCTTCCAAATCAGATATGGTAAAAAAATCTTCTCCTTTCAAATTATGAAAACTCTTTATTTAATAATAATTACAGATAACAATGGACACTGATCTTACGTTTCATACGATTATTTTACAGAAGAAAAGTGCTCCTTTAATCTCCGCTTTCAGATCAGTTCTGAATTCCAAGACAAAAGCCTATGTCATAAAGGACACGACTGCTATACACATTTACACTTTGTTTTCATTTAACACTATTGTCCAAACTGTCTCCTAGGAAAATTCCAAACAAACTTCATGTTTTTGTTTACATTGTCAACATGGCCTGATAAAAATTTGGCGCAAACGATTCCAATTTCAGTGCTTAATATTCTTGTATTGTATTGGCTGCAGACAATAGCGGTGTGATTAACCATGCGGTGGTTATCCGAGGATAATCAACATGGCCGTGTTAGCAATACACAAACGCTATGACCCAACAAGACAATGGTACAATAATCTACTAGAGATTGTGATCTTGAAACAATGCATTCTCCTCAAACATTGTTTTCATTTACCGCTAAACTGTTCATTTTCTGGTTGCTTACCCGTATAATGCTTTCAGTATACACTTAACAACTCTTATAAGTGTGCATGTATAAATGGTCTCATATCTCCGTCACTATTGGCCCAATAATGATGAAATTTTCAGCAAATACAGTTGAGATATATTTCATGATAGTCCATTTATTTTATTTCATAACAAACACAAATTTAACACACATGACTAATTAATGTGATGGTGCGTAAAAAGTCAATGTTGCAAAATGATAATGTCAATGATAAAACTCAGGCCGATGAGAATTAATTATTCTAATATCGCGTATGCCCACCCTGCCTGCGGATCACAGCTTGGCAACGTCGTCGCATGGAAGGGACATAAAGTCGTACATAGTTCTGGGGTAGATTTGCCCACTCTTGCCCAATCTTCGCACGGAGCTGGGCGATGGTCTGTGGCACTGCGCCGGTCCTTCTTACGCGGCGATTCAATTCATCCCATATAGTTTCTATAATGTTTAAGACTTTGGTGGTATGTCCATCACATTGATGTGGTTAGCATTCATGATGCGCCATCCTGCAGCAACCGCAATCCTCTATTGTTCCTAAACATGGGTATTACCTCAGTTTGAAGCACGTCATGTTGGTACCGGGCGGCGTTCAGATATGGCGTCCATGCGTCCCACGCGTTTCTCCGGCCGTCTTGACAGCTGTACGTGTTCTCTGCTGACGATGTACATGTACGATGTGATTATCTTGTGCAGCTGTTGTACAACGCCCACGTGGTCTGCGAGGGAGGTTACCAACGTTACCAGTCGCTCTGTACTTAAGCACCAGCTTTCTGATGGTGTTGCGGTGTACACCCATGCGTCGCGCAACCTGCAAATGATACGGATAACATGAAATTAGTAATTAAAATATATAATTTATTTTTTATGGATATTTTCGATAAAAAACTGAATGTTAGTGACTTTCAATTTTTATAACACAAAGAAACTTAATTAATTAGTGACATTGAATTAACTTTGAGACGTACCTCTGTTTTGTGTATACCGGCGTTGATGAAGACGACGGCTATTCCTCGTTCAGCTATAGTCAGCCTGCCCATGTCATGTTTTTCTGATGTGTGGATAGTAATCAAGTCCACAACGACCAAATGCAGTTTTATGTTGTGCCAGCGCACCATTTCCTCGTGCATTGTGTTGATTTTGACGTTGCGTGGTTTAACGCGCCGTATCGATTAAACTGAACACATGGAGCACGGGATAATACTCGAAATGTAGTCAATAGCCAGTACTCAAAATTTCGTGCAAAAATATTGATAAATAAAAATGTTATACGGAAATCAAAGATGCACACTTATAAGAGTTGTCAAGTGTAATGTATTATGTTCATGCCCCCCCCCCCCATTGTCTTTCAGCAAAGAATTGCGTTTAAACGTACTTTTTAAATTAAATATTAGAGGAGGCACGGGGGTTAGTAGTGTTTTTTTAATTAAATATTAGAGGCGGCATGGGGGTTAGTAGTGTTTTTAATTAAATATTAGAGGAAGCACGGGGGTTAGTAGTGTTTTAAATTATATATTAGAGGAGGCACGGGGGTTAGTAGTGTTTTAAATTAAATATTAGAGGAGGTACGGGGGTTAGTAGTGTTTTAATTATATATTAGAGGAGGCATGGGGGTTAGTAGTGTTTTTAATTAAATATTAGAGGCGGCATGGGGGTTAGTAGTGTTTTAATTATATATTAGAGGAGGCACGGGGGTTAGTAGTGTTTTTTAATTATATATTAGAGGAGGCGTGGAGGTTAGTAGTGTTTTATTTATATATTAGAGGAGGCACGGGGTTAGTACTGTTTTAAATTAAATATTAGAGGAGGTACGGGGGTTAGTAGTGTTTTTAATTATATATTAGAGGAGGCATGGGGGTTAGTAGTGTTTTTAATTAATATTAGAGGCGGCATGGGGGTTAGTAGTGTTTTTAATTATATATTAGAGGAGGCACGGGGGTTAGTAGTGTTTTTAATTATATATTAGAGGAGGCGTGGAGGTTAGTAGTGTTTTTAATTATATATTAGAGGAGGCACGGGGGTAGTACTGTTTTAAATTAAATATTAGAGGAGGTACGGGGGTTAGTAGTGTTTTTAATTATATATTAGCGGAGGCATGGGGTTAGTAGTGTTTTTAATTAAATATTAGAGGAGGCACGGGGGTTAGTATTGTTTTTAATTAAATATTAGAGGAGGTACGGGGGTGGGTAGTGTTTTTAATTATATATTAGAGGAGGCACGGGGTTAGTAGTGTTTTTAATTAAATATTAGAGGAGGTACGGGGTGGGTAGTGTTTTTAATTATATATTAGAGGAGGCACGGGGGTTAGTAGTGTTTTAATTATATATTAGAGGAGGCATGGGGTTAGTAGTGTTTTTAATTATATATTAGAGGAGGCACGGGGGTTAGTAGTGTTTTTAATTATATATTAGAGTAGGCACGGGGGTTAGTAGTGTTTTTAATTATATATTAGAGGAGGCACGGGGTTAGTAGTGTTTTTAATTATATATTAGAGGAGGCACGGGGGTTAGTAGTGTTTTTAATTATATATTAGAGGCATGGGGGTTAGTAGTGTTTTTAATTATATATTAGAGGAGGCACGGGAGTTAGTAGTGTTTTTGTTCCAGATATTTGTTATTCGAACAAAGCAATTCCAGTTTACGTGGCTGCTAAAAGTGTGTCGTTTTTGTTTGCCTGCTAAAAACCAAATTCGAAATGCAAATACTCATGTATATAGTAAACACTATAGCCCGACGCCACCGCATGAATGCAATTTGTGATGGTTTTGCCTATTGTAATTATTATAACTAGATGTTTAGACTATGTGGGCTGCTGTAATCGCAGTTTGTGGTCGGTTTTCATATCTCCGAATGTCGTGCACACAATAATGTGTGCCAGCGACAGTCGGGGGTAAGCCAGGTGAATACAATACCCGGTGCATGTATACGTCTAAGACATGTCAAACCTGTCTATAAAGACCACCATTGGGAAGGTCAAAATGTGGCCTTTGTTGACAGGTGACCTCTCAATAGAGGGTTAAAATGCATTGAAAATGGCTCGACAGGAGAGAAAAATGGTGGTCTTTAGAGACAGGTTTTTCATATGCGACCTTTATTCGGAGGTGGCCTTTAGCACAGGTTTGATTGTATATATATATATAGGTATCAATGTAGTCTCGTCACATAACAGTAGTATATACCATTTCTACTACTGTTATGTGACGAGAATAATACATGTAACAAGGTATTCTCGCGGCGGCGCCTCCTGAAGAGTTTAGTCATTTTAGATTTAAGAGGATACAGACAGAGACCAATTCCAGAGTCTCCTCTGGTTCTTTTACGTGCACAATGTAAAGCACCGAAACATGTGTGTGACACCGACACATGTGTGTGCTTTACACCGTGTATGTAAAAGAACCAGAGGAGGCTCTGGAATGGGTCTCTGTCTGTATCATTGCACTATCCTCCAACATTCTAAAATGACTAATATCTTCAGAAGGCGTCGCTTATATCGGCAACCGGTAGCGACGATAACTAAACGGTTGTGCTCGATTATTCGTAAACAAAGACCTCTAGTGCAATCAAAGGTAAACAGTGGGCAGTGGTTGTGCTCGATTATTCGTATAGGAAGATCTCTAGTTCAATCAAAGGTAACCAGTGGGCAGTGGTTGTGCTCGATTATTCGTATAGGAAGATCTCTAGTTCAATAAAGGTAACCAGTGGACAATGGTTGTGCTCGATTATTCGTATAGGAAGATCTCTAGTTCAATCAAAGGTAACCAGTGGGCAGTGGTTGTGCTCGATTATTCGTATAGGAAGATCTCTAGTTCAATCAAAGGTAACCAGTGGGCAGTGGTTGTGCTCGCTTATTCGTATAGGAAGATCTCTAGTTCAATTAAAGGTAACCAGTGGGCAGTGGTTGTGCTCGATTATTCGTATAGGAAGATTTCTAGTTCAATTAAAGGTAACCAGTGGACAGTGGTTGTGCTCGATTATTCGTATAGGAAGACCTCTAGTTCAATTAAAGGTAACCAGTGGGCAGTGGTTGTGCTCGATTATTCGTATAGGAAGATCTCTAGTTCAATTAAAGGTAACCAGTGGGCAGTGGTTGTGCTCGATTATTCGTATAGGAAGATCTCTAGTTCAATTAAAGGTAACCAGTGGGCAGTGGTTGTGCTCGATTATTCGTATAGGAAGATCTCTAGTTCAATTAAAGGTAACCAGTGGGCAGTGGTTGTGCTCGATTATTCGTATAGGAAGATCTCTAGTTCAATTAAAGGTAACCAGTGGGCAGTGGTTGTGCTCGATTATTCGTATAGGAAGATCTCTAGTTCAATTAAAGGTAACCAGTGGGCAGTGGTTGTGCTCGATTATTCGTATAGGAAGATCTCTAGTTCAATTAAAGGTAACCAGTGGGCAGTGGTTGTGCTCGATTATTCGTATAGGAAGATCTCTAGTTCAATTAAAGGTAACCAGTGGGCAGTGGTTGTGCTCGATTATTCGTATAGGAAGATCTCTAGTTCAATTAAAGGTAACCAGTGGACAGTGGTTGTGCTCGATTATTCGCATAGGAAGATCTCTAGTTCAATTAAAGGTAACCAGTGGGCAGTGGTTGTGCTCGATTATTCGTATAGGAAGACCTCTAGTTCAATCAAAGGTAACCAGTGGACAATGGTTGTGCTCGATTATTCGTATAGGAAGAGCTCTAGTTCAATTAAAGGTAACCAGTGGACAATGGTTGTGCTCGATTATTCGTATAGGAAGATCTCTAGTTCAATTAAAGGTAACCAGTGGACAATGGTTGTGCTCGATTATTCGTATAGGAAGACCTCTAGTTCAATCAAAGGTAACCAGTGGACAATGGTTGTGCTCGATTATTCGTATAGGAAGATCTCTAGTTCAATTAAAGGTAACCAGTGGATACTGGTTGTGCTCGATTATTCGTATAGGAAGACCTCTAGTTCAATTAAAGGTAACCAGTGGACAATGGTTGTGCTCGATTATTCGTATAGGAAGACCTCTAGTTCAATTAAAGGTAACCAGTGGGCAGTGGTTGTGCTCGATTATTCGTATAGGACGATCTCTAGTTCAATTAAAGGTAACCAGTGGGCAGTGGTTGTGCTCGATTATTCGTATAGGAAGATCTCTAGTTCAATTAAAGGTAACCAGTGGGCAGTGGTTGTGCTCGATTATTCGTATAAGAAGATCTCTAGTTCAATTAAAGGTAACCAGTGGGCAGTGGTTGTGCTCGATTATTCGTATAGGAAGATCTCTAGTTCAATCAAAGGTAACCAGTGGACAATGGTTGTGCTCGATTATTCGTATAGGAAGATCTCTAGTTCAATCAAAGGTAACCAGTGGACAATGGTTGTGCTCGATTATTCGTATAGGAAGATCTCTAGTTCAATTAAAGGTAACCAGTGGGCAGTGGCTGTGCTCGATTATTCGTATAGGAAGATCTCTAGTTTAATTAAAGGTAACCAGTGGGCAGTGGTTGTGCTCGATTATTCGTATAGGAAGATCTCTAGTTTAATTAAAGGTAACCAGTGGGCAGTGGTTGTGCTCAATTATTCGTATAGGAAGATCTCTAGTTCAATTAAAGGTAACCAGTGGACAGTGGTTGTGCTCGATTATTCGTATAGGAAGATCTCTAGTTTAATTAAAGGTAACCAGTGGGCAGTGGTTATGCTCGATTATTCGTATAGGAAGATCTCTAGGTCAATTAAAGGTAACCAGTGGACAATGGTTGTGCTCGATTATTCGTAAAGGAATACCTCTAGTTCAATTAAAGGTAACCAGTGGGCAGTGGTTGTGCTCGATTATTCGTATAGGAAGACCTCTAGTTCAATTAAAGGTAACCAGTGGGCAGTGGTTGTGCTCGATTATTCGTAAAGGAAGACCTCTAGTTTAATTAAAGGTACCCAGTGGGCAGTGGTTGTGCTCGATTATTCGTATAGGAAGACCTCTAGTTCAATTAAAGGTAACCAGTGGGCAGTGGTTGTGCTCGATTATTCGTATAGGAATATCTCTAGTTCAATTAAAGGTAACCAGTGGACAGTGGTTGTGCTCGATTATTCGTATAGGAAGATCTCTAGTTTAATCAAAGGTAACCAGTGGACAATGGTTGTGCTCGATTATTCGTATAGGAAGACCTCTAGTTCAATTAAAGGTAACCAGTGGACAGTGGTTGTGCTCGATTATTCGCAAAGGAAGATCTCTAGTTCAATCAAAGGTAACCAGTGGACAATGGTTGTGCTCGATTATTCGTAAAGGAAGATCTCTAGTTTAATCAAAGGTAACCAGTGGACAATGGTTGTGCTCGATTATTCGTAAAGGAAGATCTCTAGTTCAATCAAAGGTAACCATTGGACAATGGTTGTGCTCGATTATTCGTAAAGGAAGATCTCTAGTTCAATCAAAGGTAACCAGTGGACAATGGGTGTACTCGATTATTCGTATCGGAAGACCTCTAGTTCAATCAAAGGTAACCAGTGGACAATGGGTGTACTCGATTATTCGTATAGAAAGACCTCTAGTTCAATCAAAGGTAACCAGTGGACAGTGGTTGTGCTCGATTATTCGTATAGGAAGACCTCTAGGTCAATTAAAGGTAACCAGTGGGCAGTGGTTGTGCTCGATTATTCGTAAAGGAAGACCTCTAGTTTAATTAAAGATACCCAGTGGGCAGTGGTTGTGCTCGATTATTCGTATAGGAAGACCTCTAGTTCAATTAAAGGTAACCAGTGGGCAGTGGTTGTGCTCGATTATTCGTATAGGAAGATCTCTAGTTCAATTAAAGGTAACCAGTGGACAGTGGTTGTGCTCGATTATTCGTATAGGAAGATCTCTAGTTTAATCAAAGGTAACCAGTGGACAATGGTTGTGCTCGATTATTCGTAAAGGAAGACCTCTAGTTCAATCAAATGTAAGGTTTCCTAATCACTGTGATCGAGATAGAGTATTGGTACATATGGACTTTTAATCCAATCAAAAGTAACCGATTAACATATTAAGAAATGACCACAGGTCAGGACGGACATTTGGTTTAATCGACTACAACAAGGACCTTTGATCCAATTAAATATACATAACTACAAGATGAGTCATTATTCACGTTGAACTGTAACATACGTATAATTGGTCGCAATGGAGTGAATCGACATTGACCGTTGCAATACAATGGACGTATAATTGGTCGCGATGGAGTGAATCGACATAGACCTTTGCAATACAATAGACGTAGAATTAGTCGCGATGGAGTGAATCGACATAGACCTTTGCAATACAATATACGTAGAATTGGTCATGATGGAGTGAATCGACATAGACCTTTGCAATACAATATACGTAGAATTGGTCGCGATAGAGTGAATCGAGCTAGACCTTTGCAAGTGCAATAGACGTAGCATTGGTCGCGATAGAGTGAATCGAACTAGACTTTTGTAAATGCAATATACGTAGAATTGGTCACGATAGAGTTAATCGACATAGACCAGCGTAAAGACAACAGACGTAGCATTGGTCGCGATGGAGTTAATCGACATAGACCAGTGTAAAGACAACAGACGTAGCATTGGTCGCGATGGAGTGAATCGACATAGACCAGTGTAAAGACAACAGACGTAGCATTGGTCGCGATAGAGTGAATCGACATAGACCTTTGCAATACAATAGACGTATAATTGGTCGCGATAGAGTGAATCGAAATAGACCGTTGCAATACAATAGACGTAGAATTGGTCGCGATAGAGTGAATCGAGCTTGACCTTTGCAAGTGCAATAGACTTAGAATTGGTCGCGATAGAGTGAATCGAGCTAGACCTTTGCAAGTGCAATATAGGTAGAATTGGTCGCGATAGAGTGAATCGAGCTAGACCTTTGCAAGTGCAATAGACGTAGCATTGGTCGCGATATAGTTAATCGAGCTATACCTTTGCAAAAACAATAGACGTAGAATTGGTCGCGATAGAGTTAATCGACATAGACCAGCGTAAAGACAACAGACGTAGCATTGGTCGCGATGGAGTTAATCGACATAGACCAGTGTAAAGACAACAGACGTAGCATTGGTCGCGATAGAGTGAATCGACATAGACCTTTGCAATACAATAGACGTATAATTGGTCGCGATAGAGTGAATCGACATAGACCATTGCAATACAATAGACGTAGAATTGGTCGCGATAGAGTGAATCGAGCTAGACCTTTGCAAGTGCAATAGACTTAGAATTGGTCGCGATAGAGTGAATCGAGCTAGACCTTTGCAAGTACAACATAGGTAGAATTGGTCGCGATAGAGTGAATCGAGCTAGACCTTTGCAAGTGCAATAGACGTAGCATTGGTCGCGATATAGTTAATCGAGCTATACCTTTGCAAAAACAATAGACGTAGAATTGGTCGCGATAGAGTTAATCGACATAGACCAGCATAAAGACAACAGACGTAGCATTGGTCGCGATGGAGTTAATCGACATAGACCAGTGTAAAGACAACAGACGTAGCATTGGTCGCGATGGAGTGAATCGACATAGACCAGTGTAAAGACAACAGACGTAGCATTGGTCGCGATGGAGTGAATCGACATAGACCAGCGTAAAGACAACAGACGTAGCATTGGTCGCGATGGAGTGAATCGACATAGACCAGTGTAAAGACAACAGACGTAGCATTGGTCGCGATAGAGTGAATCAACATAGACCTTTGCAATACAATAGACGTATAATTGGTCGCGATAGAGTGAATCGACATAGACCTTTGCAATACAATATACGTAGAATTGGTCGCGATAGAGTGAATCGAGCTAGACCTTTGCAAGTGCAATAGAGGTAGAATTGGTCGCGATAGAGTGAATCGAGCTAGACCTTTGCAAGTGCAATAGACGTAGCATTGGTCGCGATATAGTGAATCGAACTAGACCTTTGTTAATGCAATATACGTAGAATTGGTCACGATAGAGTGAATCGAGCTATACCTTTGCAAAAACAATAGACGTAGAATTGGTCGCGATAGAGTGAATCGACATAGACCAGCGTAAATACAACAGACGTAGCATTGGTCGCGATGGAATGAATCGACATAGACCAGTGTAAAGACAACAGACGTATAATTGGTCGCGATGGAGTGAATCGACACAGACCAGCGTAAAGACAACAGACGTAGCATTGGTCGCGATGGAATGAATCGACATAGACCAGTGTAAAGACAACAGACGTAGCATTGGTCGCGATGGAATGAATCGACATAGACCAGTGTAAAGACAACAGACGTAGCATTGGTCGCGATATAGTTAATCGAGCTATACCTTTGCAAAAACAATAGACGTAGAATTGGTCGCGATAGAGTTAATCGACATAGACCAGCATAAAGACAACAGACGTAGCATTGGTCGCGATGGAGTTAATCGACATAGACCAGTGTAAAGACAACAGACGTAGCATTGGTCGCGATGGAGTGAATCGACATAGACCAGTGTAAAGACAACAGACGTAGCATTGGTCGCGATGGAGTGAATCGACATAGACCAGCGTAAAGACAACAGACGTAGCATTGGTCGCGATGGAGTGAATCGACATAGACCAGTGTAAAGACAACAGACGTAGCATTGGTCGCGATAGAGTGAATCAACATAGACCTTTGCAATACCATAGACGTATAATTGGTCGCGATAGAGTGAATCGACATAGACCTTTGCAATACAATATACGTAGAATTGGTCGCGATAGAGTGAATCGAGCTAGACCTTTGCAAGTGCAATAGAGGTAGAATTGGTCGCGATAGAGTGAATCGAGCTAGACCTTTGCAAGTGCAATAGACGTAGCATTGGTCGCGATATAGTGAATCGAACTAGACCTTTGTTAATGCAATATACGTAGAATTGGTCACGATAGAGTGAATCGAGCTATACCTTTGCAAAAACAATAGACGTAGAATTGGTCGCGATAGAGTGAATCGACATAGACCAGCGTAAATACAACAGACGTAGCATTGGTCGCGATGGAATGAATCGACATAGACCAGTGTAAAGACAACAGACGTATAATTGGTCGCGATGGAGTGAATCGACACAGACCAGCGTAAAGACAACAGACGTAGCATTGGTCGCGATGGAATGAATCGACATAGACCAGTGTAAAGACAACAGACGTAGCATTGGTCGCGATGGAATGAATCGACATAGACCAGTGTAAAGACAACAGACGTAGCATTGGTCGCGATGTAGTGAATCGACATAGACCAGTGTAAAGACAACAGACGTAGCATTGGTCGCGATAGAGTGAATCGACATAGACCATTGCAATACAATAGACGTATAATTGGTCGCGATAGAGTGAATCGACATAGACCTTTGCAATACAATATACGTAGAATTGGTCGCGATAGAGTGAATCGAGCTAGACCTTTGCAAGTGCAATAGACTTAGAATTGGTCGCGATAGAGTGAATCGACATAGACCTTTGCAAGTGCAATAGAGGTAGAATTGGTCGCGATAGAGTGAATCGAGCTAGACCTTTGCAAGTGCAATAGACGTAGAATTGGTCGCGATAGAGTGAATCGAGCTAGACCTTTGCAAGTGCAATAGAGGTAGAATTGGTCGCGATAGAGTGAATCGAGCTAGACCTTTGTAAATGCAATATACGTAGAATTGGTCACGATAGAGTTAATCGAGCTATACCTTTGCAAAAACAATAGACGTAGAATTTGTCGCGATAGAGTTAATCGACATAGACCAGTGTAAAGACAACAGACGTAGAATTGGTCGCGATGGAGTGAATCGACATAGACCAGCGTAAAGACAACAGACGTAGCATTGGTCGCGATGGAATGAATCGACATAGACCAGTGTAAAGACAACAGACGTAGCATTGGTCGCGATGGAATGAATCGACATAGACCAGTGTAAAGACAACAGACGTAGCATTGGTCGCGATGGAGTGAATCGACATAGACCAGTGTAAAGACAACAGACGTAGCATTGGTCGCGATGGAGTGAATCGACATAGACCAGCGTAAAGACAACAGACTTAGCATTGGTCGCGATGGAGTGAATCGACATAGACCAGCGTAAAGACAACTGACATACAATTTGTCAATATGCTTCTGTTCAAATGCAACGGACGTACACGTCGGTCCATACTAAGTGCAGTTTCTGGTGAACATTTTATTTCCCATTTGCAAACGCCACCGAGGTACTGTTTTGTTTTCGAGATACAACTTTGCAAAGACGTACTTTTCGTCTAGATGCAGCTTTGTGCAACACTGGTAGAGATGTAGCTTATATAGAAGTAAAGCTGATATACCTTTGATCGAGACGTACATTTGCATATGAAACTGATGAATCTTGAAATAAATGCAGCCAGTGGAGCTTTAGTCAGGATGAAGAAGTTGTCGACTCAGATGACTATCGTCAGTACACATATATGTAAATGCATGTACGCACATTATTTGGTTAGAAATAAATACACATGAACAACCGTTTGTGAAGATGTACTTTCAATGTGGCTTACAATTATAGAATATAGTATCGGCCGACAGAGACTAATTCACAAATAGTATCTTATTGGGCTAATTTTGCTGGTGTCAAATTTGTTGTGAATAAGCTCAACCGTTTTAGGTGCATGTAAAACGTCGCATGCATGTCAAATCTCCGCTAATTCAAACTCTCAAATTGCAGAAAATTACAGAGAAATCTCTCCAGTTAAAAAGACTCAAAACTCTCTTTTCATGGAGAGCATTGTTAAACAACTATTTTTTTCTATAACAAAGTCAAAATTAAGCCGATCACTTTACGGGTATTTTAAATTCTTTCGTGAAATTGAAATACCCCGGCAGTTATTTCGGAATGGAATGCAAACACATTGTTCAAATCCATTCCGCTTTACTATGTGACGCTTCGTTCTTAACACTGACCGGAAGTCTCTTCGCAGTTTTCTTACAACATTGTAATCACTACCAAACATGACAAAGATACTTAAAATTACACGCTACCGAGTTTTAGACACAAGAGTTGCGCTTTTTATGCCCATCACGTGACTTTATTTTAGACTAGGCTTTTTAACATGCTTTAATTAATGCGGTAAACTAAGTCGAGATAACATCACCTCTCTCGACGATCAGTATCTCGTGAGAATAATGTTTAGTTGAAATGTAAAACATCGATGAATTAAGGAGAGTCGGGTAGTATATCATACCATCATAGGAAGAGATATGCGAGACGTGCTCGTGTTATATTTCGTACTCGAGGCGCTTTTCCCATATATGATTCGCTGGTTGCTAAGTAAGTAAGTAAATTCTTTATTTAGGTAGGGTGACCCATTTAGCAAGGGTAATCTTCCACGAGGCCCTCTTAAATATAAACATTTTTATTCACACATGACATACAAAAACAACTGAAATAAAAGACATGTGGTATTAGGACTAATAAAAGTATAATCATCATCATCATCATCATCATCATCATCATCATCATCATCATCATCACATCACATCATCATCATCATCATCATCATCATCAACATCATCAATATCAGGTTTTAAGATCGATAACGTGCCTATACACGTATAGGGCAACACATTAATTATGCTCACAGGGCAAAGGACACCATCAATCACATGGTCGATGTATTGCAGAATCCAGGACACACATTGATGAGTAGCTAAATCATTTAATATTAAACTCGAGAAAGTACACGTAAGACATTGTAACCACGCCATTTGGATGGAAGCATTTAACTGTAACATATTAGATGTACACAAGCCTGCCCATGAGCCCCTTCAGCTGTGACCAGCCCTCCAATGAGCCCCTTCAGCTGTGACCAGCCCTTCCATGAGCCCCTCCATATGTGACCAGCCCTCACATGAGCCCCTTCAGCTGTGGCCAGCCCTCCCATGAGCCCCTTCAGCTGTGGCCAGCCCTCCCATGAGCCCCTTCAGCTGTGGCCAGCCCTCCCATGAGCCCCTCCATCTGTGGCCAGCCCTTCCATGAGCCCCTCCAGCTGTGGCCAGCCCTCCCATGAGCCCCTCCATCTGTGGCCAGCTATCCCATGATCCCCTTCAGCTGTGGCCAGCCATGCCACGAGCCCCTCCAGTTGTTGTCAGCCCTCCCATGAGCCCGTCCAGCTGTGGCCCGCCCTCTCATGAGCCCCTCCAGCCCCCAGCTGTGGCCAGCCCTCCCATGAGCCATCCAGCTGTTGTCAGCCTACCGTGAGCCCATCCACATGTGGTCAGCCCTTATATGAACCGGTCTAGTTGTGGCCAGCCCTCCCGTGTGCCCCTTCGAATATAGCCAGCCTTCCGTGACCCCCCCCCCCTAGATAACATGTTCGTCCTCGCAAGAAGTTTGACATTAAATGAAGATAGGTAGATAGCTGTGATCCGCCCCCGCCAACCTCTCCAGCTGTGGTCAGTGTATCTAAATGTATGTGGCTTAATCGGGTGGAAGAATTAGTCCGTATAGAATGATAATAATCCAAGCATTGTATATGGCCGCTAGCTTCTTAATGTTCACCATTGTGTATTGTTGAATTCGCCCTTTCACGAGATGTTCAAGCAAATAATACGCATGTGTTGCTGATCTACTGTTATGCAAGTATTGCAACAGGTTGCATCATCCAGACACGGGTATTATATGACATATCTTTATTGTATTACGGTATATTACCTAACATTGCGCGCGGAAGATATTTACCTTTATCAGACTATTATATGTAGTTTCTCTTTTCAGCCATTATCAGGGCCATTGTCTACTCTGGCGAATTAGTCGCAAATATCCAAATGCAAAAAGATACTGTGTTACTGCCGTATATGTGTTATGCAAATTATTGTCATATAACCGTAGTGAGAAATGTGAAAAATGCAGTCTGCATATGTTGAAAATATTCTTGTCCATAAAATTCTTTTCTGCTGTTGTAACGAAAAACGTCGGACATATTTGTGGCAAGATATTGTGTCATATGCACATATTGCATTATATTTTAAGTTCATAACTCAAGAGCCAGTCATACAGATATATGACTTACTATCCGGTCTTCAGCAACACGGTGTTTCTGATTATGCAAATGAGAGAATAATATTAGCAAGTGTTAAAGCATTTCATTCAATGCTACTTTAGAACTGAATTTCTGCTAATGACTGTATCTGGACATATGCAAATACATTGTTGAATGCATATAATAACATTATGTAATTAAGTACATAATAACGTTGATATATTGTATTTCATACACTTAATTCACATGCAATCTGTAATATTGTTTTCACAATGCATATTACAATTGTTCGTACATGATTCCTTAAATAATTCTTGTATTTCGTTTCGTCAAGGTTTTTTTGGCTGGTTATCAAAGATGCATTGGAGAACGCCTTGTGAAATATACGTACATATGTAATAGCTCTGAATAGTTCTTGATGATAAATATGTAATTATTTCATTTATGTATATACTACAATCAATATATGTCATTTATGTTTGTCATTTCAATGTCTATATGTTTTGCACTTGTATGTGCTTTTGTGTAGCTCTCCCGTCAGTGGAGGTAATACAGATATAACCATATATGTTGAGAGCCTCGTGGTAGATTAACTTTTGTTAAATGAGTTCTCTAGTAAAATAAAGTCTTTATTAGTTTATACACATTTATTTTAGCTCGATTGCAAAACAAGTTCTACAATCTTATATTAATCACTCTCGAGACATCATTCCTGATGGAATCCATCGCCACGAGGGAGGGAGATGAGACAATGTGGGATTTAAATGCCTTGTAGATCACTTGCCACTCAGTGTTATTGTTTAGCCATTATGTGTCGGATTCTCTCGAGAAAATGGACAGCATCCGGCACAAGCTGGATGATTCCACACCAAACGAACTTTGCTTGGAGAGGTCCCGGATGGATGTGTGTCTCCACACACCAAACGAACTTTGCTTGGAGAGGTCCCGGGTGGATGTATGTCTCCACACACCAAACGAACTTTGCTTGGAGAGGTCCCGGGTGGATGTATGTCTCCACACACCAAACGAACTTTGCTTGGAGAGGTCCCGGGTGGATGTATGTCCCCACACACCAAACGCAATTCGCTTGGAGAGGTCCCGGGTGGATGTATGTCTCCACACACCAAACGCAATTCGCTTGGAGAGGTCCCGGGTGGATGTATGTCTCCACACACCAAACGCAATTCGCTTGGAGAGGTCCCGGGTGGATGTATGTCTCCAAAACTTGAAGCTGGGCAATCTCTGTGTCGCTTAGTTGTTGAATTAAATATAATATATACAGTCAAATATATATACAGTCAAATATATATACAGTCAAATATATATACAGTCAAATATATATACAGTCAAATATATATACAGTCAAATATACATACAGTCAAATATACATACAGTCAAATATACATACAGTCAAATATACATACAGTCAAATATACATACAGTCAAATATACATACAGTCAAATATATATACAGTCAAATATATATACAGTCAAATATATATACAGTCAAATATATATACAGTCAAATATATATACAGTCAAATATATATACAGTCAAATATATATACAGTCAAATATATATACAGTCAAATATATATACAGTCAAATATATATACAGTCAAATATATATACAGTCAAATATATATACAGTCAAATATATATACAGTCAAATATATATACAGTCAAATATATATACAGTCAAATATACATACAGTCAAATATACATACAGTCAAATATACATACAGTCAAATATACATACAGTCAAATATACATACAGTCAAATATACATACAGTCAAATATACATACAGTCAAATATACATACAGTCAAATATATATACAGTCAAATATATATACAGTCAAATATATATACAGTCAAATATATATACAGTCAAATATATATACAGTCAAATATATATACAGTCAAATATACATACAGTCAAATATACATACAGTCAAATATACATACAGTCAAATATACATACAGTCAAATATATATACAGTCAAATATATATACAGTCAAATATATATACAGTCAAATATATATACAGTCAAATATATATACAGTCAAATATACATACAGTCAAATATATATACAGTCAAATATATATACAGTCAAATATACATACAGTCAAATATATATACAGTCAAATATATATACAGTCAAATATATATACAGTCAAATATATATACAGTCAAATATATATACAGTCAAATATACATACAGTCAAATATACATACAGTCAAATATA
>CM026402.1:5829843-5874492 GCA_014843695.1 Archivesica marissinica | reverse complement strand
ACAGTCAAATATATATACAGTCAAATATATATACAGTCAAATATATATACAGTCAAATATATATACAGTCAAATATACATACAGTCAAATATACATACAGTCAAATATACATACAGTCAAATATACATACAGTCAAATATACATACAGTCAAATATATATACAGTCAAATATATATACAGTCAAATATATATACAGTCAAATATATATACAGTCAAATATATATACAGTCAAATATATAATACAGTCAAAATATACACAAAAAACACAAAAAAAACACAAAAAAACACAAAAAATACAGTCAAATAACATACAGTCAAATATTATACAGTCAAATATATATACAGTCAAATATATATACAGTCAAATATATATACAGTCAAATATATATACAGTCAAATATATATACAGTCAAATATATATACAGTCAAAATATATACAGTCAAATATACATACAGTCAAATATACATACAGTCAAATATACATACAGTCAAAATACATACAGTCAAAAATATATACATCAAATATATATACAGTCAAATATACATACAGTCAAATATATATACAGTCAAATATACATACAGTAAAAATATATACAGTCAAATATACATACAGTCAAATATATATACAGTCAAATATATATCAGTCAAATATACATACAGTCAATATATATACAGTCAAATATATATACAGTAAATATATATACAGTCAAATATATATACAGTCAAAAATATATACAGTCAAATATATATACAGTCAAATATACATACAGTCAAATATAAACATATACAGTCACAAATATATACAGTCAAATATACATACAGTCAAATATATATACAGTCAAATATATATACAGTCAAATATACATACAGTCAAATATATATACAGTCAAATATAATACAGTCAAATATATATACAGTCAAATATATATACAGTCAAATATACATACAGTCAAATATACATACAGTCAAATATATATACAGTCAAATATACATACAGTCAAATATACATACAGTCAAATATATATACAGTCAAATATACATACAGTCAAATATATATACAGTCAAATATATATACAGTCAAATATATATACAGTCAAATATATATACAGTCAAATATATATACAGTCAAATATATATACAGTCAAATATATATACAGTCAAATATATATACAGTCAAATATATATACAGTCAAATATATATACAGTCAAATATATATACAGTCAAATATACATACAGTCAAATATACATACAGTCAAATATATATACAGTCAAATATACATACAGTCAAATATATATACAGTCAAATATATATACAGTCAAATATATATACAGTCAAATATATATACAGTCAAATATATATACAGTCAAATATATATACAGTCAAATATATATACAGTCAAATATACATACAGTCAAATATATATACAGTCAAATATACATACAGTCAAATATACATACAGTCAAATATACATACAGTCAAATATACATACAGTCAAATATACATACAGTCAAATATACATACAGTCAAATATACATACAGTCAAATATATATACAGTCAAATATATATACAGTCAAATATATATACAGTCAAATATATATACAGTCAAATATATATACAGTCAAATATATATACAGTCAAATATACATACAGTCAAATATATATACAGTCAAATATACATACAGTCAAATATATATACAGTCAAATATACATACAGTCAAATATATATACAGTCAAATATATATACAGTCAAATATATATACAGTCAAATATATATACAGTCAAATATATATACAGTCAAATATATACAGTCAAATATATTACAGTCAAATATATATACAGTCAAATATACATACAGTCAAATATATATACAGTCAAATATATATACAGTCAAAATATATACAGTCAAATATATATACAGTCAAATATATATACAGTCAAATATATATACAGTCAAATATATATACAGTCAAATATACATACAGTCAAATATACATACAGTCAAATAATACGTCAAATATATATACAGTCAAATATATATACAGTCAAAATATACATATATATACAGTCAAAATATATACAGTCAAATATATATACAGTCAAATATATATACAGTCAAATATATATACAGTCAAATATATATACAGTCAAATATACATACAGTCAAATATACATACAGTCAAATATACATACAGTCAAATATACATACAGTCAAATATATATACAGTCAAATATATATACAGTCAAATATATATACAGTCAAATATATATACAGTCAAATATATATACAGTCAAATATATATACAGTCAAATATATATACAGTCAAATATATATACAGTCAAATATAACACAAATATATATACAGTCAAATATATATACAGTCAAATATATATACAGTCAAATATATATACAGTCAAATATATATACAGTCAAATATACATACAGTCAAATATATATACAGTCAAATATATATACAGTCAAATATATATACAGTCAAATATATATACAGTCAAATATATATACAGTCAAATATATATACAGTCAAATATATATACAGTCAAAGCATTCTTAACCCTTTGCACGCTAGCGGCAGATAAAATCACGTTTGTGTTTGTACGTTCTGTGCCGTCTGATCTGGCTCTTTGCTGTTTGATTTTCGGATAGTGGAGCTAAACACTTGTCCCAATGGCAAACAACATACGTAACGTAACGTCTGATCAGGATCTATGTAGTTTGTAAATGCGATTTTATTTACTCAGCAGGCAAATGGTTAGGCAGGCAGCCATGGGACTCACAGAACGTGGCTGATTAGCACAGGTGGCTGCCTAATAGAGGTTAAATGTATAATAATACAACATATTGGGAATCTTGAAACTGGCTGCTTAATACAGGTTGACTGTTTAATTGAGGTGACAGCTAACATAGGCTTGACAAACATAATTCCTGATTCCAACAACACTGTGTTCATTGGTTTAAACATGTGTTATTATGATCAAGTATACACAAACAATATAGTTACAGACGGATCTGTAGCCCAGTTGTTAACACGTTGGACTGGTAATCCAGGGATCGCAGGTTCGATCCCCCATCTGACCCTAATAAAATTAACAGTCTTTCAGATGGGACTTTAAACCGAGGACTCGCGTCGGTGATGTACACCGTGCACGTAAAAGAACCAGAGGATACGCTGGAATGGGTCTCTGTCTGTATCATTGCATTATCCTCCAAACAATTTAAAAAAACTAATCTCTTCATGAGGCGTCGCTCATATGGACAACCGGTAGCGACGATAAATAAACGTAAATCACACACAGTATAGTTGCATGATGTGAACGAAAGACATGATCGTGTTAACTGTTCTTCTCGTTCGTTTTAAGTTCGGAGTTGTTAACAATGTGTGCATATGCATACAGCAAGACCGCAAGACCCCGGGCACAGTCACTAATATAAGGAATGATCTGAAATGGAACTCCTTAGAACATAGACGAAAAATAAACCGGCTTACTTTCTTCTATAAAATGGTACATAATCATGTGGCTCTAAATCCATCACACTATCTCACACCTTACAACAGACAGTCACGACATTACCACCATTTGGCATATCACATTCCATTCACAACAGTTGACTATTTGTGGCGTCCGTGGTCCAGTGGTAGAGCGTCGGATTTGGAATCGAGCGGTCCCGGGTTCGATACTCGGTCAGGCCACGTATGTAGTGTCATTGAGCAAGGCACCTCACACACATTGCTTCGTACTGGTTAACCACTTAGGTCGGCTAAGCCTGCCCAGGAAATCATGTCTAGGTCCTCGCAAGGGGTTTGACACTAATGGAACATACATACATACATATTTCAAGTGTTCATACTTTCCGAGAACAGTTGTTCAATGGAACGTACTGCCATCCCAAGTAGTCAGCGCCGACTCTATCACAGGATTTAAGTCAGCGCTGGCTGCATCGAGGATGAAGCCATAACAGAACACACTTGTTCTTATCTTGTTCTTAACAACTACTAACCTCTCTTTGCACACGTCTAGTACATGTATACATATTGTAGGCTTATGGGTTAGGTTTTTGCACCCTATTTTATCACACTACCAGTGTCCTCAATGGTGGAGTCATAGTAGCTGAGGAGGCCTGGTAGCTCACTTTTCTACCCCCCCCCCACGCATGACCCTAATAGCTCCATTGTTGACTGTTAGCCTAGCCATTACAGAGAAGAGAAGAAGAAGAAGAAGAAGAAGTGAAAGAAAAGAAGAAGAAGAAAAGTGAAGAAGAAGAAAAAAAGTGAAGAAGAACAGAAGAAGAAGAAGAAGAAGAAGTGAAGAAGAAGAAGAAGTGAAGAAGAAGAAGAAGAACAGAAGAAGAAGAAGAAGTGAAGAAGAAGAAGAAGAAGAAGAAGTGAAGAAGAAGAAGAAGAACAGAAGAAGAAGAAGAAGAAGAAAAGAAGAAGAAGACAAGAAGAAGAAGTGAAGAAGAAGAAGAAAAGAAGAAGAAGAAAAAAGGGGAAAAAAGAAGATAATTATGGAGAACTTGGTTATAGATCATAATATGTTGTTTTTAAGTGAAGGAACAACTATTTCCCTATTGTGTTGGTGGGTTCATAAACCCATCACGTGATTGCATGCGAACACTGAAAATAGTATCTAAAATCTCCTTACAAACATTCGGATGAGTGTTCTATGATTAATATAGTTTTAATATGAATACATTTTGGGGGGAATTATTTCCAATCGTGAGAAAGTATGTTGCAGCAGAAGGCACGCGCTGACTATCAATAGGGCAGATGGGAGACGGACGCGTGCTAGCGATTAAAATTAGGGGCCAACGTTTCATTAATATAAATGACTCTATGACTCTATGCCTGTATTGTCGTTCTTCAGATAAAAATCGTTTTAGTCTCATAATTGAAGCAGCGTGAATTTGTTTGATCAATTTTTATATCGTCAATACACACGTTTAACCATTGTCATCCTTCCATTTTACTGTTATTTTGATGTTTACCCAAATTATCTGAATTTAATTTCAATAATACTTCAAATACTAGATAAAAATGGTTCCCGGTATTTTACCGTTGGGTTTCCATAACCACCTGCCGATCTCGCGTCATTGTGCTAGCCTCTGGTAACGGAAATACCCTGGTGAACAAAAGTGTTCAACGATGGATGCAGACACCATCGCATAACCGGCAGACGACATTGCAAACAAAGAAAAGAACACAATTTAAGTTATCGATTTGTATTTGACCAACTTAAAACAACTTCTGCGTTTATGATTCCTCTGCACAGACGGATCTGTAGTCCAGTGGTAACACGCTGTACTGGTAATCCAGGGATCGCAGGTTCGATCCCCCGTCTAACCCCAATAAAATTCAGATGGGACGTTAAACCGAGGTCTCGTGTCGGTGCTTTACACCGTGCACGTAAAATAACCAGAGAAGACTCTGGAATTGGTCTCTGTCTGTATCATGCACTATCCTCCAAAATCTAAAATAACTAATCTCTTCAGGAGGCGTCGCTCATATGGGCAACCGGTAGCGACGATAAATAAACGTAAAAACACTAATTCCTCTGCATGTCCTGGACAATGGTCCGATATGTTACAACCGTCTTGTGCGTGCTAGTAATAGACTGGACGAGATTGAGAAAGTATTGCTGATGTTGGGTTAGAATAGTACGGTGTGTCAAACACAATCCGGGTTAAACATCACACAGACGTATCTGTCGCTTTGTGGAAGTCGTGATAGCGCAGTGATAGCGCGTTCGCTTCAGGTGCGAAAGGCCCGGAGTTCGAGCCCCGCTGGAGCCGGTACGATTGTGCCCTTAGGCAAATCATTTAAATCCCACGTTGCCTCTTCTCTCTCCCTCGTGGCGATGGATTCCCTCAGGAATGAGGTCTCGAGAGTGATTAACATAAGTTGTAAGAACTTGTTTCAAAACCGAGCTAAAATAATTTGGTATAAACCAAACGTCGCTGTCCGATTAGCGCAGTGGTTAGCGCGGTAGCTTCTCACTAATGCAACCCGGGTTCGATCCTTGGACCGGGAGGTATGTGAGATGGTACGGTGTTCGCCAGATCGGACAGGTGGGTTTTCTCCGGGTACTCCGGTTTCCCCCCACAGGAATGACCACATATACGATTTCATGCGCGCCAACGAGAGTGATTAATATAAGTTGTTAAAACTTGCTTCGCAATCGTTGTAAAGTAAATAAAGTTTAAACTAAAAACAAACGTCGCCCGAACAGTCCTAAACAGTCTGATTTCGTCTCATTTTCAGAGAAATAACAATATGAGGAAAAAGAACACGTATTGGAAATATATCAGGCGTAGCACATCCAGAACAGCATATTGAACTCGATACAATGAATCGTGTTAACAGAATAGATGATATAACGAAACACGAATATCAGGCATAGCACATCCAGAACAGCATATTGAACTCGATACAATGAATCGTGTTAACAGAATAGATGATACAACGAAACACGAATATCGTCTTCATTTTGTTTTATTTAGTTTTATTTAAAGCGACACTACATCGGTGAAAACGCAAATGTCTGCCGAATGTAATTTGCTATTATATGGTATAATCCACCCCCCCCCTCCAATATTTGCCTCAAAGTATTTCAACAAATAAACAAACGTCGTATACGCGATTTATTGACATAGCAAAATAATGTAAATAGGGTCGACATGCATGCGTAATACAAAGCGTTTATCCTGTTATGCTACATATTTACCGTGATATCTCACATGAGTGCTAGTGCATATTTATTTGTAGACTAATCTTAATTACATTATCTCTAAACGAAAGTATCGCATGTTTAATATTGACTTCAATGACACCAAACGTCAATTCAGGAAACTGGATCACCGTTATATTATGAAATCCTACTTTCACTTTTGAAAGTTTGTATACCACAAGAACACTGTTAAGTTGATTCAATGTTAGTGTGCGATGTATTCAGAAGATTTTGTAGTAGCAATGCATTTATACGTGAAAAAATGCATTTTATTTGCTTTTTGGGATGTAATGTCGCTTTAATATCGCTACTGGTTGATCATTTGAGCCACGGGAAGTTTACCTAACAACACGATTCCTGGGCAGGTACCAGCGGTTAATCAGTACTTAGTACACCAACCTCCGTAAGAAACTGCCAACTTTTTCATATAAAGAGACATGGTCTGAGCGGGGGTCGAACCCGTGACCATCAGTGATGATAGGGTACAGTGGTATACAAGTCAGCGACCTCTCGACCATTGAGGCGTTCTACACGAATATCGAGTGTATGTGCGTTACGTTTATTTATCGTCGCTACCGGTTACCCATATTAGCGACGCCTCCTGAAGAGATTAGTCATTTTAGATTTTTGGAGGATAGTGCAATGATACAGACAGAGACCCATTCCAGAGTCTCCTCTGGTTCTTTTACGTGCACGGTGTAAAGCACCGGCACAATACCTCGGTTTAACGTCCCATCTGACAGACTGTTATTTGTATTAGGGTCAGACGAGGGACCGAACCTGCGACCACTGGTTACCAGTCCAGCGTGCTACCACTGGACTACAGATCCGTCTGTACGAATATCGAAAGCTATGCAGTAATGTATATCGACTGTCGTGTTTCGTTACGTAACGACGCTTTGTTGTGCATGGTTGAATTGGGTGTGTTCTTCTCAAACATTAACGAGAGATGTGCAGTAGGCCTAACCTTACATTGCAATATAATCATACAGGAGTTTGTCTATTCAATATTTAGATGAAGTCATGTATTTAACCATTTATATTTGTATGCTCCAATTAACGAAAACGGAAATCAGCCGGATAACGTTTGTTTAAATATTTATTTTGTTTAAATATCCGCCGAGCACGTGGGTTTCATAGCTGGTTCACTAGTATGATCGGCCTGTCACTTACTACATTATGCATCTTCCTCATCGTTTAGAAATGTCAATGGAAACCGGATCAATCCTACATGTATTTTCTTATTGTGATCATTATACTATGTATATTCATTGAAATAAAATATTGTTTAAACTAATGGAAACCGGAAGTTAACTGACGTAATACGGAAGTACTTCCGACGGCACTGCTCTAAATTCAACGAGCTCATATCGTCTTAATGAGACATTTGCTTTATTTTCACATTAAGTAATGAATCGCGGGTTAATAGTATCCATCTGGGTATGAACTACATTGGACGTGCCGTAGGCCTCCGCACACTTTAAGCGCCCAATGTATAGGTTCATACCCCGGTGGAAACTATTACGATTCATTACTTATATTAACACTAATTATTCTTTTCACTGAGACAAATAAAAAAATATCATACTTTCCAATTAAAAGGTATTTAGTCTTGTCAAATTTGCGACTTACCGTGTGGTGGGGACCTGGTAATTAGATCATCCTTGGAACAGCGTAAACTGTAATACACGCCTTTTCACGCTACGAACGTTGTCTAACATTGCGAATGCGCATGCCCGGTACATCGAGTGCGCATGTCAGCTGCATATCATTAGTTGGAAACCCTCATAGGAAATTGTATACAATCGGAGCACAAACGTTCATCGAAGGAAATGCAATATCGATGCAAATATATGGTAGTATAGACTATAGAGCAAGAGTATAATTACGGCATATACTTTGTTCTATAGTATATCCAGTTGCGCGTGCCACGGTGTCGAACCGCTCGAATGCACAACATATTGCAGTCAATCCTGTCTTAAGCAGTCCAAGGGAATCACAATCACTTGAGCTACTGAGTAGTACTGACTAAGTTCAATAAGGATGTTTTTAATATGTCGGAGTGACAGGAAAGTGACAGGAATGCTTCCTGTCAGGTCCGTTCTTCAATTTTGGTCTAGATTTATTTGAACATATTGTTTTCTAAGACAACTGTTACAAATGAATCCTTCAGATGGAAACGATTACACCCCCCCCCCATCTTAGTTCTCTCTTTCCCCCATTTCTACATCACTCTCCAATAACAAAAACAATACCTATTATAAACATAAAATGCGAATATGTATAATATAGACAAGTTAGTAGAAACGACAGAAGCGAAAGGCATCAACCAAACTGGATGACTCGATCTTCACCTGCGATGACTGCAACAGAGACTGCCACTCAAGAATAGGCCTACTCAGTCACCGCAGAAGATGTTTCTCAACAAGAGCGCAATCCATCGTCTCATAAGACGGACGGAGGCTGATGAGACAAGTTATCATAATAATACTGTAAAAGAAATGACCTTGCATCAAATATGTGAATGTATAACTATTCATGTCAATTGTATATATATAGCCATATCACTTATATGTATGTTGTACATTATATGTCTATAACTGGAAATAAAAGGGGTTACCCGCTAGGGGCCTCAACATGAAAAAAGGTCCGTTCTTCAATGTTGTATGAACAACATTTGGGGGCGTGGCTATTGCCAACTACTAAAATATATTAAACCGTTTGTTCGTTCGGCACTTTTTGTCGCAAGCAGAACTCGAAGAAAATAATAGAAATCAATCATCAGTGGAATGAGACTTGAATCAGTGATGGAGGTCGCAATGTAGTGCAGAGCGCAAGAACCATAACTCTATGTGTTCTACTTACTCAATTATCTCCCTTTTCACTTTATTAAATTATTGTAGGAAATGATGCTCGAACTTCAGCCCAATCGCACACAACCCAGTATGCAGGGGCGGTTACAGGATGTGGCGTTAGGGGGGTATAACATATGTGAAGGCTAGCATCTAGGGGGTCTGGGGGCATGTTCCCCCGGAAAGTTTTGAAAACAATGGATCCACCAGGTGCATTCTGGGCGTTCTGGTGTATTCTATTAATCAGGGGATCCCCTGAGAAAAATTCGGGACCCGCGCATGAAATTTCACCAGACCAACAAGACATGCGTGACACGTGGTAGAATTAATTTAATAATGGACTTTGTATTAAAAAAATTTTATATCACCGTTACTGCAAAATATATGTTTATTTTCTGAGCAATTATCTTACCTATTCTTTGGTTTCTTTCGGTAAAAGCTACTCATCATCGTTTGAAATTTAACGCGTTTCGCACTCGGGGCATCCATTAGTGTTATGATAGACTATATTGACAGCATCGAGTGACGTCATCCTCTACAGAATGCCAAGTGCGGATAGTTGCCGGGACGTATTTGAACATGCGACACCGACTCAAACACATGACGGTTTGGCATATTTGTTGCAGACACCGTAGGCGCACTTTTATCGACAAATCAGTTATAAAATATATTGTACGAGCGTAGCGAGAATTTTTTGGCATATTACATTTTTAAAGCAAAATACGGCACATTAGTTACCTATGCACCGTCGATTTTAGGGGGGGGGGGGGCGCCTCATTTCCATTTAGGCTACCACCAAAAGAAGACAAACATTAAATTCTTGGTAATTTATGTATTTTTGAAATGTTTTCTTAGATTCAAGGACACTCAATAATAAGAGGCATGGACTAACGTATGGTTAGAAATTCTAAAAGCAAATAAGTTGATTAATATTTCATGAATTTTTAAAAGGTGGATAGATAATATCGATGTTTATTAACCAACAGCTGTTTTATGAGGTTATCCTATTAAAAAAATTCTCAAATTTGCATATACATCTGGTGCAGGTAATTTTATGACAAAAATGTACATTGTGAAAACAAAGCAGCAACTAAATGTGTCAAGATGGCGGCAATCTTCAAGTTTGGATCAAACTGATTTGTCCTACACTGGTTTCGTCCTTACTCACATATTTCTACTATTATTCAGATGATAGTGTACACAGTATTTAGCACGTTTGTGCATTACCATTGCTATAGTTACTAGATTCTGTGAATGGTTGTCTTTAAGCTGATTTCATACTTATTTTCAAGATACCCCTATAAACTTTTGGATCAAACTGATTTGTCCTACACTGGTCTCGTTGTTACTCACATATTTCTACTATTATTCAAATCACAGGGATTCGGCACGTTTGGGGGTACTAGTATATATATTTACGTACAGGGATTCTACTCTGTGGGATGTCAGATTTCACATCGATCAGTAAAATGGCCCTATCTGAAACAATTTTGTACAAATCTATCCGAATATAACGCCTATCCCGAGTCTTTATATTGTTCTTCAAATAAAACACAACTTTAAGCTGCGTACATGTATACTTTGCAAACAATTGCCACAGACATTGGCCATAGCAGGTCACATTTCCATACTAGGACACGGGTTCTGTCAGCAACAAAAAAATATCTTCGACGGGAGAGTTTTAACTGTGAATAACATTATCAATAAAATATGTTTCCACTAACGTGTAGGTTTATAATACAATATAAAGACTCGGGATAGGCGACAGGCGGATATGTAGCCCAGTGGTAACACGCTGAACTGGTAATCCAGGGATCGCAGGTTCGATCCCCCGTCTGACCTAATAAAATTAACAGTCTTTCAGATGGGACGTTAAACCGAGGTCTCGTGTCGGTGCTTTACACCGTGCACGTAAAAGAACCAGAGGAGATTCTGGAATGGGTCTCTGTCTGTATCATTGCACTATCCTCCACAATCTAAAATGACTAATATCTTCAGGAGGCGTCGCTCATATGGGTAACCGGTAGCGACGATAAATAAACGTAAAAAAAACGGGATAGGCGTTATATTTGGACAGATTTGTACAAAATTGTTTCAGATAGGGCCATTTTACTGATTGATGCGAAATCTGACATCCCACAGAGTAGAATCCCTGTACTTAAATATATATACTAGTACCCCCAAACGTGCCGAATCCCTGTGATTCAAATGATATTATAGCCTCGAGGGTCCTCATTCCGGTAGGATACGAAACACTCATTAAAATTTGCATAATAGTTTGTAAAATATACAAAGACGTATACATATCTTAGTCAACAAATCCTTTTCCAACATGTTGCATCAAATTTCAACATAAATGCATGTGCTTGCAAAGAGTAATCACGATTTGTTCTGAACTACTGTAAATTTGTCCGTAATTTTACATGTGACCCAATTCCGGTAACTCTTGGGTAACAGTGAATTAGGCACTCTTAATTAATTATGTGGTGTTTTTCCAAACAGTTCAAATATAAGATATAATTCCAAAATCTATTTTTAACTTTGTTAACACTAATAACTGTTAAAACACTAAATTATTAACTGTTGTTTTATGTAACTGTTTTATTCTACTCCTCTCTAGTGTCACAGCAAGGACACATGACTGTGTCTCCTCTTCTAAGTACCCTGACTGTGGTGCAATATGTCAAATGCACCTAGTGGTTACAGAGTTTGCCCCAATTAACTCTGTCACACAATCTCCACTTTGCAAATATTAGAGATACACACTTGGAAATCTCTTTAGTGTCTGTTCTTTCTCCTCATCTGCCTAGGATTAGCCTAAAAAAACTAAAATTGTTTATAAGGGATAGGACTGAAAACAAAATAAATAAATTAGGCTTGGCCTTATAGAAAAAGTCCACTTCGGAATTAGATCTGTCAATCAAAGCCTGGTTTCAGAGCAGACGGATGGTAACATTTCTGAACAATGTTTTTGGGGCCAAAAAAGGGTATTTAAATGAACATTTATTTGGTAATAGTAGAAAAGGTATTATTTTATATGCGTGACATGTTTCAACAAATGTTTACCTGTTTTTGTCTCAATTTACTCTTGTTTGAATTTTGACAGATAGCTACAGCTTTAGTAAATATTTACATCGGAGCGCGTGTATGACGTCAGTAAATATCGCGCGTTACGAGATTTAAACAAATAGCACCGGAATTAGGACAGTCACGGAATGAGGACCTTCAATGATACATAGCATAGCACGTTTGAGCAATAATTACTAGATTCTGTGAATGGCTGTATTTAAGCTGATCTCATACATATTTTCAAGATACCCCTATAAGTCATATCTGTACATTGTTATATAGAGTTAATGTCATTAAATATCTCATTCCCCCTTTTCTGCTCTGCTAGACAATTCCATATATCGTTATATTCCATTACATAGTATATATAGTTTCTCTACTGTTCAGCTTTAACTATATAATTCCAATATGCAGTTTTCACTTATTTTCCTATCATTTTATTTGTATATAATGTTGAGGGCCTCATGGTAGATTAACTTTTGTTAAATGAGTTCTCTCGTAAAATAAAGTATTTTATTATTATTATTATTACTCAAATCGAACCTTCACCAATATTCACCGTGCAGCTTGGTAACAAATTTTCAAATTTGCTTGAATTTTAGACGGGACTTATACAGATATATATCTATCTGCCCTATGTTCTACACAAAGCTTCATTAATATTAATGAGGTGAAGTCGTAAAATACAAAAAATTCAAGATGATCAGAGAGGCGATATATTTATAATTCTCAAAATTTACATTTTTAGAATAGTTAAAAATAGATTTTCAAGATGGCCGATGGCGCAGCACCCACTCTGAGTTTCGAAAAAGAATAATTTCACCAAAGTTTTATCTACTATTTTACCCGATACTATCAGCAAAGTTTCATCAAATTTGACCAAGTAGTTCAGAGGAGAAGATAAACCACATACTAGATCAACGGCGTATTGACATTATATTAGGTTAGTTAATACAAATTTATTTTAGCTCGATTGCGAAACAAGTTCTTACAACTTATATTAATCACTCTCGAGACCTCATTCCTGGTGGAATCCATCGCTACGAGGGAGAGAGAAGAGGCAACGTGGAATTTAAATGCCTTGCCTAAGGGCACAATCGTAACGGCTCCAGCGGGGCTCGAACTCCGGACCTTTCGCATCTGAAGCGAACGCGCATCCACTGCGCTATAACGACTTCCATTATATTAGACTTATGTATAAAATTCATCATGATCTGGGTTGCTATCCCCATTGAAAATTACATAGTTCCCCTCTCCCGTCCAGCACGTCACTGCCATTCCTTAAGATATAGGTTAATTACAGTAACTACAGACTACTACAAGTTTTCCTTTTTTCCAAAAACAATCTACCATTGGAACCATCTCCCTCCTGACATTGTCCATCTCCCTACCATAGAACAATTCAATACGACATGTTGCTGTATTAATCATGCCAGCCCCTAGTTGTTCTGCCCAGTTGCTTTTAAACTCTTAACCAAACTTACTTTTCATGACTTTCTTATATTTATGCTTTTAACTACTCATACTTTTAACTTCTTTGCGGATTTTGACACGCAACATGTCTACATCCCCGCGAGGGGCTTAACATTAGAGGAAGATAGATAAAACTACATTTTGAAGTTGGCCGCCATTTTTAATTTCGGATCTGAATTATTGTAGTTATTTTTTTATCTACTCTGATCTACTATCCTTGATGATCCAGCACATTCAGACGGATCGGTAGTCCAGTGGTTAACATGTTCGACTGGTAATCAAGTGTTCGCAGGTTCGATCCCCCGTCTGACCCTAATACAATTAACATTCTTTCAGATGAGACTTTAACCCGGTGTCGTGTAGGTGGTTTACACCGAGCACGTAATAAAAGAAACAGATCATTGCACTATCCTCCATAATCTAAAATGATTAATCGCTTTAGGAAGCAATCTGTAGCAAAGATAAATAAATGGAAAAACACACACAATTTATGATTGGACTTGAATCACATAATATAATGGGTCAACATATGGGCAACCGGTAGCGACGATAAATAAACCTAAACACACACATTCAGAGATGTTATATGATGCACTAAGCGTTTGATGACCCACCTGGAGAACAATTCAGATACAAACATCTGGACCGTAACACAGTTGTGATACCAACATCTCGCTCGGAGCACAACTCAGATACCAACACCTCGCCCGGAGCACAACTCAGATACCATCACCTCGCCCGGAGCACAACTCAGATACCATCACCTCGCCCGGAGCACAACTCAGATACCATCACCTCGCCCGGAGCACAACTCAGATACCAACACCTCGCCCGGAGCACAGCTCAGATACCATCACCTCGCCCGGAGCACAGTTCAGATACCACACCTCGCCCGGAGCACAGTTCAGATACCAACACCTCGCCCGGAGCACAGTTCAGATACCACCACCTCGCCCGGAGCACAGTTCAGATACCAACACCTCGCCCAGAGCACAGTTCAGATACCATCACCTCGCCCGGAGCATAGTTCAGATACCATCACCTCGCCCGGAGCACAGTTCAGATACCACACCTCGCCCGGAGCACAGTTCAGATACCAACACCTCGCCCAGGTCAGATACCAGGACATGGATATATAGTATGGAGATGTAGTACGGAGATGTAGTATGGAGATGTGATGTAGTACAGAGATGTAGTATGGAGATGTAGTACGGAGATGTAGTACAGAGATGTAGTACGGGGATGTAGTATGGAGATGTAGCACAGAGATGTAGTATGGAGATGTAGCACGGAGATGTAGCACGGAGATGTAGTACGGAGATGTAGTATGGAGATGTAGTACAGAGATGTAGTATGGAGACGTAGTACAGAGATGTAGTACGGAGATGTAGTACAGAGATGTAGTATGGAGATGTAGTATGGAGATGTAGTACAGAGATGTAGTATGGAGACGTAGTACAGAGATGTAGTATGGAGATGTAGTACAGAGATGTAGTACGGAGATGTAGTATGGAGATGTAGTACGGAGATGTAGTACAGAGATGTAGTATGGAGATGTAGTATGGAGATGTAGTACAGAGATGTAGTACGGAGACGTAGTACGGAGATGTAGTATGGAGATGTAGTACAGAGATGTAGTACGGAGATGTAGTATGGAGATGTAGTATGGAGATGTAGTACAGAGATGTAGTATGGAGATGTAGTATGGAGATGTAGTATGGAGATGTAGCATGGAGATGTAGTACGGAGATGTAGTACGGAGATGTAGTACGGAGATGTAGTATGGAGATGTAGTATGGAGATGTAGCATGGAGATGTAGTACGGAGACGTAGTACGGAGATGTAGTATGGAGATGTAGTACGGAGAGGTGGGAAAGGGCTAAAACATAATATAACAATTGCTAAATATTTGCAATGATTTTGAAATAAGCTAACAAATGTTAGTATTAATTAATTTATTTTTCTGCATAAGTAAACATGTAAATAAATAATAAATAGTCAACAACAATGTACAAATCCATACAGTAAAATTCATAAAGTAACAAAAAACAACAATTTGTAGGTTGCACGTTGGTTAAAACAGAAAGTAGACAATAAAACGAGCTTCAAATTGGCCTCGAAGTCACCAACATCATTTACATGAAATAAGGAAGTGGTGTCGATAAAAATATAAAGTTTCAGACATGGATAACAAGTAAATTCGTTTGGTAAATCCCCCCCCCCCCCCGCGCCAAATATGATCATTTATTAATTTTATGAAATGGCAAGAGATTAATCAATTGGTTCTGGGTGGGTAGTTTACATACTGTATATATATACTGTTGCATTGTGGATCAGACTTGCAGGACAACACCGTGCTGTGTTTTACGTTTATTTATTGTCGCTACCGGTTGCCCATATGAGCGACGCCTCCTGAAGAGATTAGTTATTTTAGATTTTGGAGGATAGTGCATGATACAGACAGAGACCAATTCCAGAATCTCCTCTGGTTCTTTTACGTGCACGGTGTAAAGCACTGACACGAGACCTCGGTTTAACGTCCCATCTGAAAGACTGTTAATTTTATTAGGGTCAGACGGGGGATCGAACCTGCGATCCCTGGATTACCAGTCCAGCGTGTTACCACTGGACTACAGATCCGTCTGCACAGCTGATGTTATTTTATATGATATTCCACACAGCGGTTACTTAGTTATACCCAATTTATTGATTTTTTTAATCAATTAAAGGGCCATAACTCTGGTGTTATTGACACAATGCAGACAACAGTTAAACGTGAACCTGCATACTCGATGCAAACAACAGTTATACGTGAACCTGCGTACTCGATGCAAACAACAGTTATACGTGCACCTGCGTACTATGGCGATATATATATTTATTTTCAGTTTCACGATATTCCATGAAGTTTAGTTTAGTTATGGCCGAAATATTGAATTTTTAATTAATTCAAGGGCAATAACTCTGGAATCACTATTGCAATGTGGGCCAGACTTGCAGGACAACACCACACAATAGTGATTTAATTGTAGTTGAAGTTTGATGATATTCCATACATTGGTTACTTAGTTATGGCAAATTTATTGAATTTTTAACCACTTAAAGGGTCATAACTCCGGTCTTGCTGACCAGATGCGGACGGAAGTCAATAGGTGCGCACTATGAAGATACATATTTAATTTCAGTTACATGAAATTCCACCCATTGTTTCCAAAGATCTGATTGGACGGACAGACTTAGCCAAATCTAAATCACCCTCCGAGATCCTTCTACCGGCTGTAGATCATACATATGGTAATATGTAAAATAAGTGCAAGGGAGCGTTAGCATGCGCAGTGAGTAGATGTACGCGCACACCTTTGTTTATTGACATTGCAACTACAAGTTTGCTCCACATGGTCTGCACAGATCTACATGTATAGTCCATTGAGCTCCACACAATTTTACACGATGCCTATGGTCTGCACAGATCTACATGTATAGTACAGATTGCTCCACACAATTTTACACGATGCCTATGGTCTGCACAGATCTACATGTATAGTACAGATTGCTCCACACAATTTTACACGATGCCTATGGTCTGCACAGATCTACATGTATAGTACAGATTGCTCCACACAATTTTACACGATGCCTATGGTCTGCACAGATCTACATGTATAGTACATTTTGCTCCACACAATTTTACACGATGCCTATGGTCTGCACAGATCTACATGTATAGTCCATTGAGCTCCACACAATTTTACACGATGCCTATGGTCTGCACAGATCTACATGTATAGTACATTGAGCTCCACACAATTTTACACGATGCCTATGGTCTGCACAGATCTACATGTATAGTACAGATTGCTCCACACAATTTTACACGATGCCTATGGTCTGCACAGATCTACATGTATAGTACATTGAGCTCCACACAATTTTACACGATGCCTATGGTCTGCACAGATCTACATGTATAGTACATTGAGCTCCACTATTCGAGTTGCACATGTGCATTCTGTCTGCAACTTTCTTTTTAAATGAAATAAAGCTTTCTGATTGGCTTAGAAACTAGGGCAACTGGTAAGAATATTGATATGGGTTATCAGGGGAAAAGTTGTGCTTGCTCTAGTCCTTACCAGGGAAGGGGTTATGCTTGCTCTAGTGTTACCAGGGAAAGTTGTGCTTGCACTAGTGTAACCTGGGAAGGGGTTATGATTGCTCTAGTGTAACCAGGGAAAGTGTTATGTTTGCTCTAGTGTTACCAGGGAAGGGGTTATGCTTGCTCTAGTGTAACCAGTGAAGGGGTTATGCTTGCTCTAGTGTAACCAGTGAAGGGGTTATGCTTGCTCTAGTGTAACCAGTGAAGGGGTTATGCTTGCTCTAGTGTAACCAGGGATGGGGTTATGCTTGCTCTAGTGTTACCAGGGAAGGGGTTATGCTTGCTCTAGTGTTACCAGGGAAGGGGTTATGCTTGCTCTAGTGTTACCAGGGAAGGGGTTATGCTTGCTCTAGTGTTACCAGGGAAGTGGTTATGCTTGCTCTAGTGTTACCAGGGAAGGGGTTATGCTTGCTTGGACACACCATGTTAACTTGGGCACACTACGTTAACTTGGACACACTACGTTAACTTGGACACACTACGTTAACTTGGACACACTACGTTAACTTGGACACACTACGTTAACTTGAACACACTGTGTTAACTTGGGCACACTGTGTTAACTTGGACACACTGTGTTAACTTGGGCACACTGTGTTAACTTGGACACACTACGTTAACTTGGACACACTACGTTAACTTGGGCACACTACGTTAACTTGGGCACACTACGTTAACTTGGGCACACTGTGTTAACTTGGGCACACTACGTTAACTTGGACACACTACGTTAACTTGGGCACACTACGTTAACTTGGGCACACTGTGTTAACTTGGACACACTACGTTAACTTGGACACACTGTGTTAACTTGGGCACACTACGTTAACTTGGGCACACTGTGTTAACTTGGACACACTGTTAACTTGGACACACTGTGTTAACTTGGACACACTACGTTAACTTGGACACACTGTGTTAACTTGGACACACTGTGTTAACTTGGACACACTACGTTAACTTGGACACACTGTGTTAACTTGGACACACTACGTTAACTTGGACACACTGTGTTAACTTGGACACACTGTGTTAACTTGGGCACACTACGTTAACTTGGACACACTGTGTTAACTTGGGCACACTACGTTAACTTGGACACACTGTGTTAACTTGGACACACTGTGTTAACTTGGGCACACTACGTTAACTTGGACACACTGTGTTAACTTGGACACACTGTGTTAACTTGGGCACACTACGTTAACTTGGACACACTGTGTTAACTTGGACACACTGTGTTAACTTGGACACACTACGTTAACTTGGACACACTACGTTAACTTGGACATACTGTGTTAACCTGGGCACACTGTGTTAACTTGGGCACACTACGTTAACTTGGACACACTGTGTTAACTTGGGCACACTACGTTAACTTGGACACACTGTGTTAACTTGGACACACTACGTTAACTTGGGCACACTACGTTAACTTGGACACACTGTGTTAACTTGGACACACTACGTTAACTTGGGCACACTGTGTTAACTTGGACACACTACGTTAACTTGGGCACACTGTGATAACCTGGACACATTGTGATAACTTGCAACTTAAAATGAATTTCCTTTCTTCACATTTCCCTGTATGAAATCTTACACAAAGCTCAACATGATGAGTCACATAATCAGGTGGCAATGAAAACAGGTCTTAATTCAAATGAAGCACTAATAAAATTTCATATGCTAAATAAATAGATGTGATAATGAAAAGTGTGGCAATGAACATCATGTGCTAATGCAAATCATATGTGAAACAATAGTCATGCTATAATTAAACAGCATGTCTAAATGAAAATCATGGTTTAATGAAAAATATGACTTTGTGATTACGTAAAACATGTGACATGTGAAAATCATAGTCTTTCAAAATGAAAATCACATTGTTATCCAATCTCCAGAGCTCTACTGACTGGCTACACCCAATTCTCCAGAGCTCTACTGACTGGCTACACCCAATTCTCCAGAGCTCTACTGACTGGCTACACCCAATTCTCCTGAGCTCTACTGACTGGTTACACCCAAAATCTCCTGAGCTCTACTGACTGGTTACACCCATGTCGCCTGAGCTCTACTGACTGGTTACACCCAAGTGTATTGATATCTGCTGACTGGTTACACCCAAGTCTCCTGAGCTCTACTGACTGGCTACACCCAAGTCTCCAGAGCTCTACTGACTGGTTACACCCAAGTCTCCAGAGCTCTACTGACTGGTTACACGCAATTCTTCTGAGCTCTACTGACTGGTTACACGCAATTCTCCTGAGCTCTACTGACTGGTTACACCCATGTCGCCTGAGCTCTACTGACTGGTTACACCCAATTCTCCTGAGCTCTACTGACTGGCTACACCCATGTCGCCCGAGCTCTACTGACTGGTTACACCCAAGTCTCCTGAGCTCTACTGACTGGCTACACCCATGTGTCTTGAGCTCTACTGTCTAGCAACACCCATGTGGCTAGAGCTCTACTCTGACTAGCTACATGTACACCCATGTGTCTTGAGCTCTACTGATTCACTCCCAATGCTCGGACAAGGTATCGAACTCTCCTACTTCCACTCCCCAACTTACTCCCAAGTCTACATATATTGCACCAATAAGCACTGCCCGTGCATGTCTCACTCCCCATGCGGGTAATGCTCCTGTGTGGGTAACCGTCCCCATGCAGGTAACCATCCCCATGCGGGTAACCGTCCCCATGCGGGTAACCTTCCCCATGCGGGTAACCGTCCCCATGCGGGTAATGCTCCTGTGTGGGTAACCTTCCCCATGCGGGCAACCGTCCCCATGCGGGTAACCTTCCCCATGCAGGTAACCGTCCCCATGCGGGTAACCATCCCCATGTGGGTAACCATCCCCATGCGGGTAACCATCCCCATGTGGGTAACCGTCCCCATGCGGGTAACCATCCCCATGCGGGTAACCTTCCCCATGCAGGTAACCGTCCCCATGCGGGTAACCATCCCCATGCGGGTAACCATCCCCATGCACACTGGCTCATTTATTTTGATTGTTCAACATAAGCTGATTCTTCAACCAAGTGATGCACCAGCGTACAGTTACTATAAATAACAAACTTACAATTATTACAGAATTTAAACCGATAAAGACTTAAAAAGCACAATTTCATCCTTTGCCTGGCGTTATATGCCGCAACTGAGTGTTAGTGTAGTGTGGATTGGCTGATGTGATATGAATAGGTATGTGGCTGTGCGACAGTGTGTTGAGGTTACTGTTCTGTATTGCCTGCGACATCAATCGTGACACTTCTGTGTCCTCCTGAAAATAAACAAAGTAATCCATTAATCAGTAATCATTTCAATAAGTAGTCAAACCTGTGTTAAGCGGCCACCCAAGGGAATCACAGAAAATGGCTGCTTAGCACAGATGGCTGCTTAATAGAGGTCAAACGTATAAGAAAGTAATATATTGAGAATATGAAAACTGGCAGCTTAATACAGGTTCGTTGCTTAATAGAGGTGACCACTAACACAGGTTTGACTGTATTATGAACTAGGCACTTCATATCAACGGGGAAAGCCAAGATCCCGGATAGACAAAACAAAACACACTTAAAATTCCAATTTATTTTGTCTCACCAATGGATTTGTTGTCTGACATGTTAGTCAGTCCTACGGATTTCGGGAAAACTCGGATATATAAGCTTAAACTTTATATTTATTTTCCAACGATTGCGAAGCAAGTTCTAACAACTTATATTAATCACTCTAGTTGGCGCTGATGAAAGCGTAAATGTGGTCATTCGTGTGGGAGGAAACCGGAGTACCCGGAGAAAACCCACCTGTCCAATCTGGCGACCACCGTACCATCTCTCATTCTTCCCGGTCCGAGGATAAAACCCGGGTTGCATTGGTGAGAAGCGAGTGCGCTAACCACTGCGCTAACCGGACAGCCTGGGATACATACTGTTTGCATAGATATGGCAAGGACAAATATCTGCTGTCAAGCAGTGATCTCTAAATGCAGGTTCGGGTTCGATCCTCGGACCGGGAAGTATGTTAGTTGGTACGGTGGTCGACAGATCGGACAGGTGGGGTTTTCTCCCACACGAATGACCACATATATACGCATTTATCCGCGCCAACGAGAATGATTAATATAAGTTGTTAAAACTTGCTTAGCAATCGTAAATTTAATAAGTTTTTTAAAAACTGCAGATGAAAGACAAGTGGACACATACGTCTGATTCCTGTTTTATGTTCATTTCCCCATCACAATCGTATGGTTCATTCTTTATCGAGTGAAATCTGCCACCCTCTCCTCGCACTCGATTCATGGCATGTAAATGTCGGGATTCATGAAGGTATTTCTGTAACAGAGATGGAATTGCATGTAAATGTCGGGATCTGGGAAGGTATTTCTGTAACAGAGATGGAATTGCATGTAAATGTTGAGATTCATGAAGGTATATCTGAAGCAGAGATGGAATTGCATGTAAATGTAGGGATCCATGAAGGTATATCTGAAACAGAGATGGAATTGCATGTAAATGTCGGGTGGGGATTCATGAAGGTATTTCTGAAGATATTTATGAAGCTGACATCGTTATTTTATTATTATATACTGATCAACATACTGTATAGCGCAATATAACTGCCAAAATGTTAGCATTTTTTGAGTTTTGTATTGGCAATGTCTTAAATTGGCACATTTCATTTTCCCTGCCAAATTTAAACCCACACTCGGCTCGGCAAGAGAAATGCAATTAAATCATACTACTCTGGGATAGAAATCTAATCAGTGACAACACACGCTTCTGACAAGTTAAAATCAATTTGCACTTGTTAATTAATTGGAAAAGTAATGAGTGATAACCATGGCTTCTAAAATCGCCCGTCTCCCGGTCCAGGACCGAATTTTAAACTGGAGGACCAGTTGTAGCAACCAAATGGTCGTAAAAAACCAGTCCAGAAAATTGTTGAAAAAGCCAAGAAACCAGTCAAATACATTTTTCTAAAAAACCTAAATTGGTAAATATATTCTCTCGATAATGTGTATACATTTATTCACACCTATGGGGGGGGCGCAAACATATTAGAATGGCATTGACATGGGGGAGGGTCCTGACTGTCGATATCGGCATGAACCGATATGGTTTTGAAATAACCATTATAATGCAAACAAACAATTCTATTTTCACATATGTTTACGACTACGAATAGTGCAAACAATTGTATGCCTAGTGGCTAGTCAATGCTGTCAACAAGTTATCAAACAAACCCCGAGATTATTACCGGTTCCTTTGTGAACCCCGGACTGTTGGAACACGCACTATATAGCTCACTTCTCACCAATGCAACCTGGGTTTGATCCTCGGACCGGGAAGTATGTGAGATGGTACGGTGGTCGCCAGATCGGACAGGTGGGTTTTCTCTGGGTACACCAGTTTCCTCCCACACGAATGACAACATTTACGCTTTCATCCGCGCCAACGAGAGTGATTAATATAAGTTGTTAAAACTTGTAAAATAAATAAAGTTTAAATATATGTACGACCGTGTAGTGTTATACTAGTACAGTGACTCCTGATAATATTACTAGTATAGGAATGACGACATAGTACTACTATCTGTATATATATGTATACCTATAAATTGATTTACGTAGCTATATGCATATATACTAGGGATGGCAACAAATAACCGAATATTCGCTCAAACGTCCGAATATCCGAATACTATTACAGTATTCGAATATTCGGAAGAAAATAAAAGTATATTTGCAAAAATGTCATAAAATCAGATACGTCGTTGTTGTTTTCTTTTCAATATATCATAAAACCGTACAAAGTTATAATACAAAAGAAATCGCCCGAGGAGGTGTGAATAAACCATGTTGTGATCGCAACCACGGCAGGTGTTAATTGACACTTGCCATAAAATTGGATAATTACAGTAGGTTCTAAAGTAGGTATTGTTTGAATTTTATTGTTTAATTTATAAACATGTTAATCTATATTACTGATTGAACCAATTCAATATTGCAAACTAATTTGTTTGCAAATTGTTGCCTCTGGGTAAATATGGGGGTCTTTGATATGATTTTAAAATTGTTTTGCCGAGAAAATACCTTTGAAATATTACTAGTGGAACAACGTCGTGTAATCACGGATATAATGTTGGATACCAGAATCACTAAGAAAGTCGACAGTGTGTTGTTGTTAAAGGATCATGAATGGGAGATCGTCAGTGATTTATAGGACGTTCTTTGTGTGCTGACAGACGTCACCACATACATGTGCTCCGAAATGGATGTGTGTTGTTGGGAAATATTTCCAATAGTGCATGGGCTTCTGAATGACTGTAGTATTGATAGTGGTCTGATAGTGAAAGAGGTCATCAGTGGTGAACTTGTGCGATGATTTCAGCCGTCGTCGCTTGATGCCGCCAAGTCAACACCTACGTCTCTTCTAGATCCGCGCTACAAACGTCTCCCGTTTCTCACCAATGAACAACGTCAGATCGCCGAGGAAACACTGGAAGCCTACGTGGAGGACGTACCATTGAAACTGTCTTCACATGACACTAGTGGTGACTGTGAGCCTAAGCGTAGGAAATTGAACTTTCTAGTGTTTGAGACAAACGAAAAGGAACATTCTGATGAGTTAAAGAGCTATCTGCTCGAGAAAATAGATCCCCATGTGAAACCCCTTGAGTGGTGGCGGAAAAAAATGAACTGAAATTCCCCACTGTCGCTCACGTCGCCCGTACACTACTGTCAGTGCCAGCAACCTCAGTCCCATCCGAACGCATCTTCTCTGCAACTGGTCTACTTATCAACAAGCTAAGGAACAGATTATCCACTTCTCTTGTTGACAACATTATTTTTTTGAACAAGAACAACGTTCAAAAAGGTTGTGACATTGAGTTTTAATGTGCACGCATGGTGAGATCGTACGGTACTACCTGTTGACATTTATGGACATATATATTGTATGTGTGAAATTTAGTACACATTGAATTGAAATGTTTCCAAGTAATTGAATTTGAATAAAGTTTAGCATGTTCTTATATAGAATTCTTCATTTATTATATATAGTAGCATAGGTATTAATTTGGTGTACTAACTCAAGTCTCATCGGGAATGGTAGCGTGTGCAGTGGACGATAACAATAACTGATTGAGTCGTCGCCAAATTTACAGGAAGAAGATATGACTTAGGGCATAAACAGAAAGTGATTGAGATATTTTGAGTTTTTCACAGAATTATATCAAATATCTTCACGACCGAATATTCGAATACCAAAATCGCTATTCGTTGCCATCCCTAATATATACAGAAAACAACAAATTCCAGTTTCTTCATTTCCAATCAGAATGGGATTCTTCTGAAATTTACCTCAATTTTGAAAACTACGCATTTGCTTTCGCTTTGCTTATTATATTGACGGTAGCTGAAAATGCCTGCACTACATTCTCACATATCTTCTCTTTCTTCTGCATTCTTGCCAGCATTACATTTCTGTCATTTCTAAGCAATATGCACACTTGGTATACATGTATTAGTTCCACACCGTCCAATATATTACTGTGTATTTTGAACTGCAAGGAGAGAACCTATATAAGCTCTGCTTCCGTTTTAACCCTTTCCTATATACTTACTTCTTTCATTTTGTGTACATATACCGTTTTGTGAATGTATATAGTGGAATAAATATGTTTAAACCAAATGGAATATATTGGCGAGGTTTAGATTTGGCGGAATTGTTACTGATCGTCAATATAGCCAAAATAAAACCTCCAAGAAATCTACTTCTACAGTAGCAACGTACAGCGCTACAGTATAGGTACCGTACAACTAAAACCAATTACCTTTCTATTTCTAGGTATTTTTCCAGAAGCTTCGAGTCTAGCTCGAGCTTGACGACGTTTCAGTATGCGATGGTATTGCTTGGCATTCACATATAGCGGTTCCTCCTCCGAGGACTCCTGGGTACCGGTCTGCACCCGCTGGACACCGGGCAAGTTCACGTTATTTATGTTGCCACCCACGACCTGCTATAGAGCAAGGCAACAGCAATATTGAGATAATCGTAAATATACGATATACTATCGTTCAAATTAAAGGCGGGTGAAGTTTATGTTTCATTTTATTTTTTCGAAATTTAGAGATCTTTTTGTTACTCAATAAACGTAGGGGATAAACATCAACGTACGTGTAACCCAAGGTGTTATTATGTTATATTTTTATATTTTCGGGTTTTACGCCTACATCAGCACCATTTTGGGCTATATCGCCGGCGGACAGTTTACTTAAAACACCTTTCCTGGGCAGGCTCCAGCGGTTAACCAGTACTTGGGTGCACCAACCTCCGTAAGAAACTGCCAACTTTTTCATATAAATGAGACACAGGTGTAACCCAAGGTGATTTATACTTGTGCTAAATATTTCCACAATGCATGGATTCAAGGTAGAATGTCAAAATGTTTCCACAATGCATGGATTCAAGGTAGAATGTTAAAATGTTTCCACAATGCATGGATTCAAGGTAGAATGTTAAATATTTCCACAATGCATGGATTCAAGGTAGAATGTTAAAATATTTCCACAATGCATGGATTCAAGGTAGAATGTTAAAATATTTCCACAATGCATGGATTCAAGGTAGAATGTTAAAATGTTTCCACAATGCATGGATTCAAGGTAGAATGTTAAATATTTCCACAATGCATGGATTCAAGGTAGAATGTTAAAATGTTTCCATAATGCATGGATTCAAGGTAGAATGTTAAAATGTTTCCACAATACATGGAATAGAGGTACCCACAATGCATATAATTGAGGTACCCACAATTCATGGAATAGAGGTACCCACAATGCATATAATTGAGGTACCCACAATGCATATAATTGAGGTACCCACAATTCATGGAATAGAGGTACCCACAATGCATATAATTGAGGTACCCACAATGCATATAATTGAGGTACCCACAATTCATGGAATAGAGGTACCCACAATGCATATAATTGAGGTACCCACAATGCATATAATTGAGGTACCCACAATTCATGGAATAGAGGTACCCACAATGCATATAATTGAGGTACCCACAATGCATATAATTGAGGTACCCACAATTCATGGAATAGAGGTACCCACAATGCATATAATTGAGGTACCCACAATGCATATAATTGAGGTACCCACAATTCATGGAATAGAGGTACCCACAATGCATATAATTGAGGTACCCACAATGCATATAATTGAGGTACCCACAATTCATGGAATAGAGGTACCCACAATGCATATAATTGAGGTACCCACAATGCATATAATTGAGGTACCCACAATTCATGGAATAGAGGTACCCACAATGCATATAATTGAGGTACCCACAATGCATATAATTGAGGTACCCACAATGCATGGAATAGAGGTACCCACAATGCATGGAATAGAGGTACCCACAATGCATGGAATTGAGGTATCCACAATGCATGGAATAGAGGTACCCACAATGCATGGAATAGAGGTACCCACAATGCATGGAATAGAGGTACCCACAATGCATGGAATAGAGGTACCCACAATGCATGGAATAGAGGTACCCACAATGCATGGAATAGAGGTACCCACAATGCATGGAATAGAGGTACCCACAATGCATGGAATAGAGGTACCCACAATGCATGGAATTGAGGTACCCACAATGCATGGAATAGAGGTACCCACACCACTCACTCATCATAAAACTAATAGCTCAACATGGACGTCACAGACAGAAAAATAATTATTTTCAACTGTACGTAGCATGATAAACGATAATCACAAGGTTAATAGTGTAACCTTTGTGTGATTCATATTCAGGGTTCCCTGTCTGAATTTTTGCCAGCGCCACTTCTGTCGCCAATTTCAAAATCATCGAGCCAACTAAGAGCCATATAATTCACAGATAAATATTTGAAGCCATGAATTTCACAAAACGTGTTTTGACAAAAAAAGTAAGAGTGGCACCAAATATTTTCGCCAATTCACAAAATTTAGCGTCAGTATTTGTTTTTTGTCGCAATTGGCGACCGACAGCGGGAGCCCTGATAATTTACAGGTGTACGTACCCCTTCAACCACCAGTTTATCACCAGGTCATACCCCATAGAAAATACTTGACAACTATGAACACTGCCCATTGTTTGTGTACAAATGCTCACAGACAGTGGAGATGATGCTCAAAATTATATTTTGCAAAATTCATGAAAAGATCTATTGTAAATAATTAACAATAATAAATGGACTGTACCATAATTTGTCCTCCTGGAACTTGTATAAACTGTGGTGCGGCTTGTTGTTGTGTTTGGTCTGTAGTTTCAACTCCAGCTGCTAAAATAACAAGAAGCCATTCATTATGTAATGGGAGACAACTCATGGTACATAGCGAGATGAACACACATTTCTTCTTCCCCTTGTATTAACTTATACAAATTCATTAATTTAGTGAAACAAGTCCTAGTGTATTTTTCTACAGCAGAATGACACAACGCCCTACCATGTTCCGTTTTAGCTGCGTTGTTTTGCCCTATATATCTACCCTTCAAAAAAAATTTTTTTAATTTTATTATTTTTGGTTTATATAATGTCATCGGCGGGCAGCTCAAACTCGTCTGCCCTTTTGCCCTACAGCCTCTTTCATGCATAATTATATTTTCTAGGGCCCCCCACCCAAATACACCCTCTCGCACATACCCCTTCGCCGTTCAAATTGCACCGCGTCTCTTCAGACTCACCCCTTTATTTCCACTCTAGAACACTACCGGTACATGTTTTTACAACATAAGATTATATTCGCTATCGAGACATAATTCCTGATGAAACCCATCGCCATGAGGGAGAGAGATGATGCAATGTGGATGATGCAATGTGGATGATGCAATGTGGATATAAGTGTCTTGACTAAGCCTTTTTGTTAAAGGACACCACCACCATGGGGTTCCGACGGGGCTCAAACTTTTCAGTTACAAGGTGGACACCGCATCCATTACACCACAGACCAACTGCAATGTTATAAACTGTGGGTGATGGGAAACAACTGAGAAATAAAGATTGCATTAGACCAGTACTATTTACAAACACAAGAATCAGGCCAGGGGGTAACGGAAAACAACTTCTATAGTAAAACTTAGGCTAAAGCATTTAACCCCCCTTGCTCTTGGGATTGGCTGCGCTGGTGCTTGGTCAGTACAATCACGTCGTAGAATTTCAACAATAACCTCGCACAGTAATTGGAAACAATGAGGGACATCGGTCAGTTACTGCCCCTGAATACTCCCTAAAAGTAGATAGGTCCCATTAAGTGTTTTCCTCTGTTTTTATCGTTGTTTCCTTTGTACAACATGCTAACAATTTTATTCCACTATCGCTTCTTGTGATTATTAAATTACTATATCTCGACAGGTCTCATACAGTATATACAATGGGTACTACAAAGGATTCCAACTAAAAGGGCCTATTTACACTTTGGGATAAATCAGACTTTATCTGCCAAGGGAGGTAATAGAAAATTAGAGATGTCTCTCACTGCTATTTAACTTCTTATCTCGGTGCTCAGGCAGTCTACATGCAAGGGGAAGCAACTGGTAAGTTACAAAATTTGAATTGACAACCATTTCTATCTCCCTTGTGAGGTTAATTCATGGTTTTACGATCACTGGCCTAAAGTCATCAGGAGAGGAAGCTAACCAGATACATTGCAGAAGATAACTGTGTATACCCAGGTGGAAGCTGATTGTAGGGGTAAATTGAGGCTTTATCTACTAGACACAGCCGGAGTGTCACTACATAGCTGAAGATAACTGTGTATACCCAGGTGGAAGCTGCTTGTAGGGGTAAATTGAGGCTTTATCTACTAGACACAGCCGGAGTGTCACTACATAGCTGAAGATAACTGTGTATACCAGGTGGAAGCTGCTTGTAGGGGTAAATTGAGGCTTTATCTACTAGACACAGCTGGAGTGTCACTACATAGCTGAAGAAGTTGGTGCGACCTAAATCTCACAAATAACTGACCTTGAACTTGGGTTTGTTGCGCCTGCTGTTGGCCGCTGCTGGTATCTGTTGTTGTCTGTATCTGCGGTGTCACCTGCTGTGGCTGTTGATAAATCACAGTTTGTCCATCCGGTGTCTGCAGTACCTATAACATCACATTATTTTATATTTTAAAACTGTAAGTACCTCAACAAATACAGTTTCATATTATGGCACCAGAATTGATCAACCGATACAGAAATAATCAAGCTTATGCATCAGGCCAATCGATTCAGAAATAATGACGTTTGATCAAAACAAAAAGGTCAATTGGCCCGGATCGGTGCTAATATCAACAAGTAACTTAACCTAACAGACGGATCTGTAGTCCAGTGGTTAACACGCTGGACTGGTAATCAAAGGTTTGATCCACCATCTGACCCAAATAAAATTAAGTCTTTCAGATGGGACTTTAAATTAAACTGAGGTCTTGTGTCGGTGCTTTACACCGTGCACGTAAAAGAACCAGAGAGACACTCAGGAATGGGTCTCTGTCTGTATCATTGCACTATCCTCCAAAAATCTAAATTGACTAATCTCTTCAGGAGGCGTCGCTCATATGGGCAACCGGTAGCGACGATGAATAAACATAAAACACACACAAACAAGTAACCTAATTTTATTGTCAAAGAAATGGCCGATTATGAAAAGGAAGAAAACTTTCATGAAACTGTTTAGCCAAGTTTGAACAAAATCGTGCACAAAACACAGTTGATACACGTTTTACAAGAACTCTTTTGAATATAGTCATGTGATCTAGATGATATTTTTCGGGGATTGCTGATTTTCATGTAACCAACAATTGATCAAAACTTGCGAATTGCATTTCTTAAAGCTTTTCATTTTTGTGTACGTTTTTCCTCCATATCCATTATTATCCCCCTTGTAATCTAAAATTAATATCTTAATTGCAATGCTCTTATACTATATTCAGTCTCTTTGTTAATTACAATCTAGTATGTTGGGGCGGGCCGTAACTAATGTTGTTAAAACTTGTGGCCCAACCCATTTGCTTCTCCATATACATACTGATAATGTTTGTACCATATATCTTATTTAATTCATCCGTAACATGTTTTGTACGTTTGAGTCGTATTGTACATTGAAAATAAAGAATGCAATAACATATGATTAAACAAGATCAAAACTGGGTAGAAAATATAGTTGCTACCGTGTTGACTAGTATTTTCTTAACAAAAGAATTTGTCGTCTGCTACAATTAATTGAACTATTTATAATCTTTATTTTACCTAGCATGCAAAGTTAATTAGACCTATTGTTTATTGGAAATCATTGCTTTCCGAAAGTAAGTGAAGGCTCATATCAATTTGAACAAAATTTGGTCAAAAATATAGTTGCTATCGTGTTTACAAGAAGTGTCCATAATTTGACCTAGTGACCTAGTTTCTCAGAAATGGCTATGTATCGATTTGAAAATTGATTTGATTTGCTGAGCAACCAACTGTGCTAAGCAGTGGCTCCCTTGACTGGTTGCTTAACAGAGACTTCACTTGGGTCGGGTGATTAAGGGATTACATACCTGTGGGAACTGGCCAACAAACTGTGTGAGATTCTGGGGGCTGATTATCTGGGGCTGATTAAGGATCTGTCCTTGGGGCTGTTGTATGATGATCTGAAAGAGACAATCATACTCTCCTGCTAACCTGTATAATAATATAGATTTGTGGAAGTCGTGATAGCGCAGTGGTAGCACGTTCACTTCAACCGTAAAATGCCTGGAGTTCAAGCCCCACTGGAGACGTTATGATTGTGCCCTTAGGCAAGGCATCTAAATTCCACATTCTCCCTCGTGGTTATGGATTCCATTAGGAATCAGGTCTCGAGAGTGATAAATATAAGTTGTAAGAACTTGTTTCGCAATCAAGATAATATAAATTTGTATAATAATAATACAGATCACTGCAAACACAAGTACATTGCTCTGACAGTCAATGCATGAGATCACAGCATGGAAGCTTTTCATTCCTTACCAAATCTATTCAGGTTTATGTAAATGAGATGCTAAACCAAGATGTGCCGTCCTCTTTGGCCCCACATAACCTGCACATAACTAAATATAACCAAGATGTGCCGTCCTCTTTGGCCCCACATAACTAAACACAACCAAGATGTGCTGTCCTCTTTGGTCCCACATAACCTGCACATAACTAAACACAACCAAGATGTGCTGTCCTCTTTGGCACCACATAAATAAATATAACCAAGATGTGCTGTCCTCTTTGGCACCACATAAATAAATACAACCAAGATGTGCTGTCCTATTTGGCTGCACATAAATAAATACAACCAAGATGTGATGTCCTCTTTGGCTGCACATAACCTGCACATAAATAAACACAACCAAGATGTGCTGTCCTCTTTGGCTGCACATAACCTGCACATAAATAAATACAACCAAGATGGCATAAAAGACAACAACAGAACACTGTGCCCTACATATAATTGTTATGAGTCGAGTCATTATCTACAATGATTGTAAAACAAGAAAATATATCTCTTTTAAACAAAGCAAGCTATGGTGTATTTATTGTACAAAGCAGGCACGACGAGGCAAGCAACGAGGCAGGCATGACGAGGCAAGCAATGAGGTACGACAAAGAGGCAAGCAACGAGGCAAGCAACGAGGCACGACAACGAGGCAAGCAACGAGGCAAGCAATGAGGCAGGCACGACGAGGCAAGCAACGAGGCAAGCAACAAGGTATGACAAAGAGGCAAGCAACGAGGCACGACAACGAGGCACAACAACGAGGCAAGCAACGAGGAGCAATGAGGCAAGCAACGAGGCAAGCAACAAGGCAAGCAACAATTTGTTCTAGATAGGATATACGATGGTGACACAAGCAACAATTTGTTATAGATAGGATATACGATGGTGACACAAGCAACAATTTGTTATAGATAGGATATACGATGGTGACACAAGCAACAATTTGTTATAGATAGGATATACGATGGTGACACAAGCAACAATCTTCCACATTTATGACAATAACAAGCAATGCATGCATCTGTGCAATGCAGTATTACCAACCACACAAGAAACATCTGTTCTATAATTTATGAAAGCTTGTACAATATTGAATCGGGCAACAATCTATTCTATAAAACATGAACAACAATGAATCTAGCAACACTATGTTCTATAAAGCATGAACAACACTGAATCTAGCAACACTCTATTCTATGAAACATGAACAACAATGAATCTAGCAACACTATGTTCTATAAAACATGTACAACACTGAATATAGCAACACTATGTTCTATAAAACATGAACAACAATGAATCTAGCAACACTATGTTCTATAAAACATGAACAACACTGAATCAAGCAACACTATGTTCTATAAAACATGCACAACACTGAATCAAGCAACATTATGTTCTATAAAACACGAACAACAATGAATCTAGCAACACTATGTTCTATAAAACACGAACAACAATGAATCTAGCAACAATATGTTCTATAAAACACGAACAACACTGAATCTAGCAACACTATGTTCTATAAAGCATGAACAACACTGAATCAAGCAAGAATATGTTCTATAAAGCATGAACAACACTGAATCAAGCAACACTATGTTCTATAAAGCATGAACAACACTGAATCAAGCAACAACAACAATGATGTACTATGCTGTGCATTACAAATACCTGCTGTGGCTGGCCAAATGTCTGTAATGCAGGGGCAGTAACTGGAGCGGACACATACTGTAACTATCCACAGAGAATACAAGCTGTTAGCAACATATTGAGCATTAACCTGTTGCCTGCTGAGTAAATAAAATCACATTTGCAAACAACATAGATCCAGATCAACGCAGTAATTACCGCCGGGAAATACCAGCCCTGGGAAATACCGACCACCCTGCTCTATTAAGCAGCCACCTGTGCTAACTAGCCATTTTCTGTGATTCCCATGACTGGCTGCCCAGGTTGCACTGTATAATATTTCTATTAATGTGAAACCCCTATTGGAGATCTAGACATGTTTTCCTGTGCAGGATTTGTCGACCTAAGCAGCTAACCAGTACTACTCAATATGTGTGGGGTGCGTTGATAAAGGAGACTACATACATGCCATTACCGAGTATCGAACCTGGTATCCTCAATTCCAAATCCGACACTCTACCACTGGACCACGGAGACCACACAATATCCTAGAGTAGTCACATACCGGTAGGTCTTGTATTTGAGCAGGTCAGACACATTACAAACAGGGCTCAAGCTATACCCAAATGTTTGGGAGAAGTGAGAAAGCGCGTGATTGCATCATCTAATTGTATTATTGAATAACTTTTCAACTTTTTAAAGTAACTGACACTGGTGCATGCTATTTTTTGACCAATAAATTAATAAGAACATTACTTTTGGACCAGTTCATTTATCAAAATGGGTAATTTTATTTAAAAATAGTAATAATTATTACTGGCAAAAAGTGCAGATCCTGATCAGACGGCTCATTACGAGCCGGCTAATCTGGATCTACACATTTTGTAAGTCTATTTAGAGGCATGTAGTGTTAAATGGGTTAAATAAAATATTTGAATAGACAGAGCTTTACTATGCACAGTGTATCTAACTGGACAATATTTTGTCTGAAAAATGTAAAAACAACATTTTTTTCTTAGGCAGAAGCAGGGTTCCCTCTGTCTGACTGCTTGTCTGTCTGACTGTTTGTCTGTCTGACTGTTTGTCTGCGCCACTTCTGTCGCCAATTGAAAAAACTTGGAGCCAACTAAGAGCCATATCGTTCACAAATAAATATTTGAAGCCATGTATTTGACAAAACATGTGCCCAAGAAAAGAAAAGTGGTTGCGCCAAATATTTTCGCCAATTCACAAAATTTATATTTGTTTTTTGTCGCAATTGGCGACCGACAGCGGGAACCCTGGAGAAATGGTGGCCACAGGGGACAAAGTCAGGGTCCCAAGGGCAACTACATTGTACTTTGCCCATGTCACCCGCTAGAATGAGCCCGGACACAAGATTCGGATACTCCAGTCTTAAATGATAGACATTTATATGTTATTATTGTGGGTGGGTAGCCTGGAAACAGGCGTTGATATATTTTGCCTGGTCAGTCAAATAAATATATTTTAACACCGAGACTATTAATTGGGCCGTATTGAGTTTCTGATCACATCAACGCCTTGGGAAACTTGGGGGATTGTCCATGTAATTATTGACTCGCCTTAATCCTATTAATAGGCCTATTTATTAGCATGTGCCTTAATTAATGACATACTTGAGTCGAAAGCGAGGCACTGCAATGTTGATAAAACCTTTATAATTGGCCACCATTGCTTACGGGTCAACGGAACGATACATAGTTTGATAAAGTACAATGTGCATCTGATTTGACATATTTACTCAATATTTAAGTCGTCCTTAGTTCAATTACGCCGAATCGACCCATTACCATCTAAACGTAATATTTAAATCTGCTATCTCGTTGATATAACACAGAAATGGGAAATTATATGTTTGCAATGTAAATGAGTCTACGGGAGCATTTGTGTATATTCGGAAATGGTCTCGTGCCTGTTCGGCGATTTCCGATAGAATTCCGTTTCTATATTTAGCAATATTATCTTGTAGAGAAGAGTTGTCGTTCTTCAAATATACACCTCATAAATGAGGGTGTAAGTAGATGGCGCTACGATCGGATATCAAGTTTCCCCAGGCTGTCATTTTGCCAGAAGTTAAAAAGTGAAAAATCGACAGACTGGCAACCAGGCTAATGTGTGGGAAACACTAGACTAAAATATTTTGGGTCTAATCCAGATTGCTAATCACTCAGCCAAAATCAACTGGGGTCATCCATGGTGTATAGTTATTGTGCATAGTTATTGTGTATAGTTATTGTGCATAGTTACTGTGTATAGTTATTGTGCATAGTTACTGTGTATAGTTATTGTGTATAGTTATTGTGTATAGTTATTGTGGTATTGTGTATAGTTATTGTGTATAGTTATTGAGTTACTGTGTATAGTTATTGTGTATAGTTATTGTGTATAGTTATTGTGTATAGTTATTGAGTTACTGTGTATAGTTATTGTGTATAGTTATTGTGCATAGTTATTGTGTATAGTTATTGTGTATAGTTATTGTGTATAGTTATTGAGTTATTGTGTATAGTTATTGTGTATAGTTATTGTGTATAGTTATTGTGTATAGTTATTGTGCATAGTTATTGTGCATAGTTATTGTGTATAGTTATTGAGTTATTGTGTATAGTTATTGTGTATAGTTATTGTGTATAGTTATTGAGTTATTGTGCATAGTTACTGTGCATAGTTATTGTGTATAGTTATTGTGTATAGTTATTGTGTATAGTTATTGTGTATAGTTATTGTGTATAGTTATTGAGTTATTGTGTATAGTTATTGTGTATAGTTATTGTGTATAGTTATTGTGTATAGTTATTGAGTTATTGTGTATAGTTATTGTGTATAGTTATTGTGTATAGTTATTGTGTATAGTTATTGTGTATAGTTATTGTGCATAGTTATTGTGTATAGTTATTGTGTATAGTTATTGTGTATAGTTATTGTGTATAGTTATTGTGTATAGTTATTGTGTATAGTTATTGTGTATAGTTATTGTGTATAGTTATTGTGCATAGTTATTGTGTATAGTTATTGTGTATAGTTATTGTGTATAGTTATTGTGTATAGTTATTGTGCATAGTTATTGTATGTTATTGTGTATAGTTATTGTGCATAGTTATTGTGTATAGTTATTGTGCATAGTTATTGTGTATAGTTATTGTGCATAGTTATTGTGTATAGTTATTGTGCATAGTTATTGTGTATAGTTATTGTGATAGTTATTGTGTATAGTTATTGTGCATAGTTATTGTGCATAGTTATTGTGCATAGTTATTGTGCATAGTTATTGTGTATAGTTATTGTGCATAGTTATTGTGCATAGTTATTGTGCATAGTTATTGTGCATAGTTATTGAGTTATTGTGTATAGTTATGTGCATAGTTATTGTGTATAGTTATTGTGTATAGTTATTGTGTATAGTTATTGTGTATAGTTATTGTGCATAGTTATTGTGTATAGTTATTGTGTATAGTTATTGTGTATAGTTATTGTGCATAGTTATTGTGTATAGTTATTGTGTATAGTTATTGTGTATAGTTATTGTGCATAGTTATTGTGTATAGTTATTGTGTATAGTTATTGTGTATAGTTATTGTGCATAGTTATTGTGTATAGTTATTGTGTATAGTTATTGTGTATAGTTATTGTGCATAGTTATTGTGTATAGTTATTGTGTATAGTTATTGTGTATAGTTATTGTGCATAGTTATTGTGTATAGTTATTGTGTATAGTTATTGTGTATAGTTATTGTGTATAGTTATTGTGTATAGTTATTGTGTATAGTTATTGTGCATAGTTATTGTGTATAGTTATTGTGTATAGTTATTGTGCATAGTTATTGTGTATAGTTATTGTGCATAGTTATTGTGTATAGTTATTGTGCATAGTTATTGTGCATAGTTATTGTGTATAGTTATTGTGCATAGTTATTGTGTATAGTTATTGTGTATAGTTATTGTGTATAGTTATTGTGCATAGTTATTGTGTATAGTTATTGTGTATAGTTATTGTGTATAGTTATTGTGTATAGTTATTGTGTATAGTTATTGTGTATAGTTATTGTGTATAGTTATTGTGCATAGTTATTGTGCATAGTTATTGTGCATAGTTATTGTGCATAGTTATTGTGTATAGTTATTGTGCATAGTTATTGTGTATAGTTATTGTGCATAGTTATTGTGTATAGTTATTGTGCATAGTTATTGTGTATAGTTATTGAGTTATTGTGTATAGTTATTGTGTATAGTTATTGTGTTATTGTGTATAGTTATTGTTTATTGGTATAGTTATTGTGTATAGTTATTGAGTTATTGTGTATAGTTATTGTGTTATTGTGCATAGTTATTGTGTATAGTTATTGTGTATAGTTATTGTGCATAGTTATTGTGTATAGTTATTGTGTATAGTTATTGTGTATAGTTATTGTGTATAGTTATTGTGTATAGTTATTGTGTATAGTTATTGTGTATAGTTATTGTGTATAGTTATTGTGCATAGTTATTGTGTATAGTTATTGAAGTTATTGTGTATAGTTATTGTGCATAGTTATTGAGTTATTGTGCATAGTTATTGTGTATAGTTATTGTGCATAGTTACTGTGTATAGTTACTGTGTATAGTTAGTGTGCATAGTTATTGTGTATAGTTATTGTGTATAGTTATTGTGCATAGTTATTGTGTATAGTTATTGAGTTATTGTGTATAGTTATTGTGCATAGTTATTGTGTATAGTTATTGTGTATAGTTATTGTGTATAGTTATTGAGTTATTGAGTTATTGTGCATAGTTATTGTGTATAGTTATTGTGTATAGTTACTGTGTATAGTTATTGTGTATAGTTATTGAGTTATTGTGCATAGTTACTGTGTATAGTTATTGAGTATAGTTATTGAGTTATTGTGTATAGTTATTGTGTATAGTTATTGTGTATAGTTATTGAGTTACTGTGTATAGTTATTGTGTATAGTTATTGTATATAGTTATTGTGTATAGTTATTGTGCATAGTTATTGTGTATAGTTATTGAGTTATTGTGTATAGTTATTGTGTATAGTTATTGTATATAGTTATTGTGTATAGTTATTGTGCATAGTTATTGTGTATAGTTATTGTATATAGTTATTGTGTATATAGTTATTGTGTATAGTTATGAAGTATTGTGCTAGTTATTGTGTATAGTTATTGTGTATAGTTATTGTGTATAGTTATTGTGTATAGTTATTGTGTATAGTTATTGTGCATAGTTATTGTGTATAGTTATTGTGTATAGTTATTGTGTATAGTTATTGTGTATAGTTATTGTGTATAGTTATTGTGTATAGTTATTGTGTATAGTTATTGTGTATAGTTATTGTGTATAGTTATTGTGTATAGTTATTGTGTATAGTTATTGTGTATAGTTATTGTGTATAGTTATTGTATAGTTATTGTGTATAGTTATTGTGTATAGTTATTGTGTATAGTTATTGTGTATAGTTATTGTGTATAGTTATTGTGTATAGTTATTGTGTATAGTTATTGTGTATAGTTATTGTGCATAGTTATTGTGTATAGTTATTGAGTTATTGTGTATAGTTATTGTGCATAGTTATTGAGTTATTGTGTATAGTTATTGTGTATAGTTATTGTGTATAGTTATTGTGTATAGTTATTGTGTATAGTTATTGTGTATAGTTATTGTGTATAGTTATTGAGTTATTGTGTATAGTTATTGTGCATAGTTATTGAGTTATTGTGTATAGTTACTGTGTATAGTTATTGTGTATAGTTATTGTGTATAGTTATTGTGTATAGTTACTGTGTATAGTTATTGTGTATAGTTATTGTGTATAGTTACTGTGTATAGTTATTGTGTATAGTTATTGTGTTTAGTTACTGTGTATAGTTATTGTGTATAGTTATTGTGTATAGTTACTGTGTATAGTTATTGTGTATAGTTATTGTGTATAGTTATTGTGTATAGTTATTGAGTTATTGTGTATAGTTATTGTGTATAGTTATTGAGTTATTGTGTATAGTTACTGTGTATAGTTACTGTGTATAGTTAGTGTGCATAGTTAGTGTGCATAGTTATTGTGCATAGTTATTGTGTATAGTTATTGTGCATAGTTATTGTGTATAGTTATTGTGCATAGTTATTGTGCATAGTTATTGTGCATAGTTATTGTGCATAGTTATTGTGCATAGTTATTGTGCATAGTTATTGTGCATAGTTATTGTGTATAGTTATTGTGCATAGTTATTGTGCATAGTTATTGTGTATAGTTATTGTGCATAGTTATTGTGCATAGTTATTGTGTATAGTTATTGTGTATAGTTATTGTGCATAGTTATTGTGTATAGTTATTGTGCATAGTTATTGTGCATAGTTATTGTGCATAGTTATTGTGCATAGTTATTGTGTATAGTTATTGTGCATAGTTATTGTGTATAGTTATTGTGCATAGTTATTGTGTATAGTTATTGTGCATAGTTATTGTGTATAGTTATTGTGCATAGTTATTGTGTATAGTTATTGTGCATAGTTATTGTGTATAGTTATTGTGTATAGTTATTGTGCATAGTTATTGTGCATAGTTATTGTGATAGTTATTGAGTTATTGTGTATAGTTATTGTGCATAGTTATTGTGCATAGTTATTGTGTATAGTTATTGTGCATAGTTATTGTGTATAGTTATTGTGTATAGTTATTGTGCATATTTATTGAGTTATTGTGTATAGTTATTGTGTATAGTTATTGTGTATAGTTATTGTGTATAGTTATTGTGTATAGTTATTGTGCATAGTTATTGTGTATAGTTATTGTGTATAGTTATTGTGTATAGTTATTGTGTATAGTTATTGTGCATAGTTATTGTGCATAGTTACTGTGTATAGTTATTGTGTATAGTTATTGTGCATAGTTATTGTGTATAGTTATTGTGTATAGTTATTGTGCATAGTTATTGTGTATAGTTATTGTGTATAGTTATTGTGCATAGTTATTGTGCATAGTTATTGAGTTATTGTGTATAGTTATTGTGTATAGTTATTGTGTATAGTTATTGTGTATAGTTATTGTGTATAGTTATTGTGCATAGTTATTGTGCATAGTTATTGTGCATAGTTATTGAGTTATTGTGTATAGTTATTGTGTATAGTTATTGTGTATAGTTATTGTGTATAGTTATTGTGCATAGTTATTGTGCATAGTTATTGTGTATAGTTATTGTGTATAGTTATTGTGTATAGTTATTGTGTATAGTTATTGTGTATAGTTATTGTGTATAGTTATTGTGTATAGTTATTGTGATAGTTATTGTGTATAGTTATTGTGTATAGTTATTGTGTATAGTTATTGTGTATAGTTATTGTGCATAGTTATTGTGCAAATGTGTATAGTTATTGTGATAGTTATTGTGCATAGTTATTGTGTATAGTTATTGTGTATAGTTATTGTGTATAGTTATTGTGTATAGTTATTGTGTATAGTTATTGTGCATAGTTATTGTGCATAGTTATTGAGTTATTGTGTATAGTTATTGTGTATAGTTATTGTGTATAGTTATTGTGTATAGTTATTGTGCATAGTTATTGTGCATAGTTATTGTGATTATTGTGTATAGTTATTGTGTATAGTTATTGTGTATAGTTATTGTGTATAGTTATTGTGTATAGTTATTGTGCATAGTTATTGTGTATAGTTATTGTGTATAGTTATTGTGTATAGTTATTGTGTATAGTTATTGTGTATAGTTATTGTGTATAGTTATTGTGTATAGTTATTGTGTATAGTTATTGTGTATAGTTATTGTGTATAGTTATTGTGTATAGTTATTGTGTATAGTTAGTGTGCATAGTTATTGTGTATAGTTATTGTGTATAGTTATTGTGCATAGTTATTGTGTATAGTTATTGTGCATAGTTATTGTGTATAGTTATTGTGCATAGTTATTGTGTATAGTTATTGTGTATAGTTATTGTGTATAGTTATTGTGCATAGTTATTGTGTATAGTTATTGTGTATAGTTATTGTGTATAGTTATTGTGTATAGTTATTGTGTATAGTTATTGTGCATAGTTATTGTGTATAGTTATTGTGCATAGTTATTGTGTATAGTTATTGTGTATAGTTATTGTGTATAGTTATTGTGCATAGTTATTGTGTATAGTTATTGTGTATAGTTATTGTGTATAGTTATTGTGTATAGTTATTGTGCATAGTTATTGTGTATAGTTATTGTGTATAGTTATTGTGTATAGTTATTGTGTATAGTTATTGTGTATAGTTATTGTGTATAGTTATTGTGTATAGTTATTGTGCATAGTTATTGTGCATAGTTATTGTGCATAGTTATTGTGCATAGTTATTGTGTATAGTTATTGTGCATAGTTATTGTGTATAGTTATTGTGCATAGTTATTGTGTATAGTTATTGTGCATAGTTATTGTGTATAGTTATTGAGTTATTGTGTATAGTTATTGTGTATAGTTATTGAGTTATTGTGTATAGTTATTGTGTTATTGTGTATAGTTATTGTGTATAGTTATTGAGTTATTGTGTATAGTTATTGTGTTATTGTGCATAGTTATTGTGTATAGTTACTGTGTATAGTTATTGTGCATAGTTATTGTGTATAGTTATTGTGCATAGTTATTGTGTATAGTTATTGTGTATAGTTATTGTGTATAGTTATTGTGTATAGTTATTGTGTATAGTTATTGTGTATAGTTATTGAGTTATTGTGCATAGTTATTGTGTATAGTTATTGTGTATAGTTACTGTGTATAGTTATTGTGTATAGTTATTGAGTTATTGTGCATAGTTACTGTGTATAGTTATTGTGTATAGTTATTGAGTTATTGTGTATAGTTATTGTGTATAGTTATTGTGTATAGTTATTGTGTATAGTTATTGTGCATAGTTATTGTATATAGTTATTGTGTATAGTTATTGTGCATAGTTATTGTGCATAGTTATTGAGTTATTGTGTATAGTTATTGTGTATAGTTATTGTATATAGTTATTGTGTATAGTTATTGTGTATAGTTATTGTTATAGTTATTGTGCATAGTTATTGTGTATAGTTATTGTGTATAGTTATTGTGTATAGTTATTGTGCATAGTTATTGTAATAGTTATTGAGTTATTGTGTATAGTTATTGTGTATAGTTATTGTGTATAGTTATTAGTTATTGTGTAATAGTTATTGTGTATAGTTATTGTTATAGTTATTGTGTATAGTTATTGTGCATATTATTGTGTATAGATTATTGTGTATAGTTACTGTGTATAGTTATGCGTATATTTACTGTGTATAGTTATTGTGTATAGTTATGTGTATAGTTATATGTGTATAGTTATTGTGTATAAAACAAAAAAAAAACAAAAACAAAAACAAAAGTTATTGTGTATAGTTATTGTGTATAGTTATTGTGTATAGTTATTGTGTATAGTTATTGAACAAGTTATTGTGTATAGTTATTGTGCATAGTTATTGAAAGTTATTGTGTATAAGTTACTGTGTATAGTTATTGTGTATAGTTATAACTGTGTATAGTTATAACTGTGTATAGTTACTGAATGTCATAGTTATTGTGTATAGTTATTGTGTATAGTTACTGTGTATAGTTATTGTGTATAAAGTTATTGTGTATAGTTACTGTGTATAGTTATTGTGTATAGTTATTGTGTATAGTTACTGTGTATAGTTATAACTGTGTATAGTTATTGTGTATAGTTATAACTGTGTATAGTTATTGAGTTATTGTGCATAGTTATTGTGTATAGTTATTGAGTTACTGTGTATAGTTACTGAGTATAGTTACTGTGTATAGTTAAGACTGTGCATAAAACAAAAACAAAAACAAAAAGTTACTGTGCATAGTTATTGTGCATAGTTATAACTGTGTATAGTTATAACTGTGCATAGTTATTGTGTATAGTTATTGAGTTACTGTGCATAGTTATTGAGCATAGTTACTGTGCATAGTTATTGAGTTACTGTGCATAGTTATTGAGTTACTGTGTATAGTTATTGAGTTACTGTGCATAGTTATTGAACATGTATAGTTATAACTGTGCATAGTTATTGTGCATAGTTATTGAGTTACTGTGTATAGTTATTGAGTTACTGTGTATAGTTATTGTGTATAGTTATTGAGTTACTGTGTATAGTTATTGAGTTATTGAGTTACTGTGTATAGTTATTGAGTTACTGTGTATAGTTATTGAGTTACTGTGTATAGTTATTGAGTTACTGTGTATAGTTATTGAATTACTGTGTATAGTTATTGAGTTACTGTGTATAGTTACTGTGTATAGTTATTGAGTTAATGTGTATAGTTATTGAGTTATTGAGTTACTGTGTATAGTTATTGAGTTACTGTGTATAGTTATTGAGTTACTGTGTATAGTTACTGTGTATAGTTATTGAGTTACTGTGTATAGTTATTGAGTTACTGTGCATAGTTATTGAGTTATTGAGTTACTGTGTATAGTTATTGAGTTACTTTGTATAGTTATTGAGTTATTGAGTTACTGTGTATAGCTATTGAGTTACTGTGTATAGTTATTGAGTTACTGTGTATAGTTATTGAGTTATTGAGTTACTGTGTATAGTTATTGAGTTACTGTGTATAGTTATTGAGTTACTGTGTATTGAGTTACTGTGTATAGTTATTG
>CM026402.1:5771233-5828843 GCA_014843695.1 Archivesica marissinica | reverse complement strand
TACTGTGTATAGTTATTGAGTTACTGTGTATAGTTATTGAGTTATTGAGTTATTGTGTATAGTTATTGAGTTACTGTGTATAGGTATTGAGTTACTGTGTATAGTTATTGTGTATAGTTATTGGTTTGTGTATAGTTATTGAGTTATTGTGTATAGTTATGAGTTACTTTTGTTATTTTGAGTTATTGTGTATAGTTATGGTTTGTGTATAGTTATTGAGTTATTGTGTATAGTTATTGTGTATAGTTATTGTGTATAGTTATTGTGTATAGTTATTGGTTTGTGTATAGTTATTGTGTATAGTTATTGTGTATAGTTATTGTGTATAGTTATTGTGTATAGTTATTGAGTTATTGTGATAGTTATTGTGTATAGTTATTGTGCATAGTTATTGTGTATAGTTATTGTGCATAGTTATTGTGTATAGTTATTGTGTATAGTTATTGTGTATAGTTATTGTGTATAGTTATTGTGTATAGTTATTGAGTTATTGTGTATAGTTATTGTGTATAGTTATTGTGTATAGTTATTGTGTATAGTTATTGTGTATAGTTATTGTGTTATTGAGTTATTGTGCATAGTTATTGTGTATAGTTATTGTGTATAGTTATTGTGTATAGTTATTGTGTATAGTTTTGAGTTATTGTGCATAGTTATTGTGTATAGTTATTGAGTATAGTTATTGAGTTATTGTGTTAGTTATTGTGTATAGTTATTGTGTATAGTTATTGAGTTATTGTGTATAGTTATTGTGTATAGTTATTGTGTATAGTTATTGTGTATAGTTATTGTGCATAGTTATTGTGTATAGTTATTGAGTTATTGTGTATAGTTATTGTGTATAGTTATTGTTTAGTTATTGTGTATAGTTTTGATTACTGTGTATAGTTATTGTGTATAGTTATTGAGTTACTGTGTATAGTTATTGAGTTATTGAGTTACTGTGTATAGTTATTGAGTTACTGTGTATAGTTATTGAGTTACTGTGTATAGTTATTGAGTTACTGTGTATAGTTATTGAATTACTGTGTATAGTTATTGAGTTACTGTGTATAGTTATTGTGTATAGTTATTGAGTTAATGTGTATAGTTATTGAGTTATTGAGTTACTGTGTATAGTTATTGAGTTACTGTGTATAGTTATTGAGTTATTGTGTATAGTTACTGTGTATAGTTATTGAGTTACTGTGTATAGTTATTGAGTTACTGTGCATAGTTATTGAGTTATTGAGTTACTGTGTATAGTTATTGAGTTACTTTGTATAGTTATTGAGTTATTGAGTTACTGTGTATAGTTATTGAGTTACTGTGTATAGTTATTGAGTTATTGAGTTACTGTGTATAGTTATTGAGTTACTGTGTATAGTTATTGAGTTACTGTGTATAGTTACTGTGTATAGTTATTGAGTTACTGTGTATAGTTATTGAGTTACTGTGTATAGTTATTGTGTATAGTTATTGTGTATAGTTATTGTGCATAGTTATTGTGTATAGTTATTGTATATAGTTATTGTGTATAGTTATTGTGTATAGTTATTGTGTATAGTTATTGTGTATAGTTATTGTGTATAGTTATTGTGTATAGTTATTGTATATAGTTATTGTGTATAGTTATTGTGTATAGTTATTGTGTATAGTTATTGTGCATAGTTATTGTGTATAGTTATTGTGTATAGTTATTGTGTATAGTTATTGTGCATAGTTATTGTATATAGTTATTGTGCATAGTTACTGTGTATAGTTATTGTGTATAGTTATTGAGTTATTGTGCATAGTTATTGTGTATAGTTATTGTGTATAGTTATTGAGTTATTGTGTATGGTTATTGTGTAGAGTTATTGTGCATAGTTACTGTGTATAGTTATTGAGTTATTGTGTATAGTTATTGTGTATAGTTATTGTGTATAGTTACTGTGTATAGTTATTGTGCATAGTTATTGTGTATAGTTATTGTGTATAGTTATTGAGTTACTGTGTATAGTTATTGTGAATAGTTATTGTGTATAGTTATTGTGCATAGTTATTGAGTATAGTTATTGTGTATAGTTATTGAGTTACTGTGTATAGTTACTGTGCATAGTTATTGTGTATAGTTATTGAGTTATTGTGTATAGTTATTGTGTATAGTTATTGTGTATAGTTATTGTGTATAGTTATTGTGTATAGTTATTGTGTATAGTTATTGTGTATAGTTATTGAGTTACTGTGTATAGTTATTGAGTTATTGTGCATAGTTATTGTGTATAGTTATTGAGTTACTGTGTATAGTTATTGAGTTATTGAGTTACTGTGTATAGTTATTGAGTTACTGTTTATAGTTATTGAGTTACTGTGTATAGTTATTGAGTTACTGTGTATAGTTATTGAGTTACTGTGTATAGTTATTGAGTTACTGTGTATAGTTATTGAGTTACTGTGTATAGTTATTGAGTTATTGTGTATAGTTATTGAGTTACTGTGTATAGTTATTGAGTTACTGTGTATAGTTATTGAGTTACTGTGTATAGTTATTGAGTTATTGAGTTACTGTGTATAGTTATTGAGTTACTGTGTATAGTTATTGAGTTACTGTGTATAGTTATTGAGTTATTGAGTTACTGTGTATAGTTATTGAGTTACTGTGTATAGTTATTATTGAGTTACTGTGTATAGTTATTGAGTTACTGTGTATAGTTATTGAGTTACTGTGTATAGTTATTGAGTTACTGTGTATAGTTATTGAGTTATTGAGTTATTGTGTATAGTTATTGAGTTATTGTGTATAGTTATTGAGTTACTGTGTATAGTTATTGAGTTACTGTGTATAGTTATTGTGTATAGTTATTGAGTTACTGTGTATAGTTATTGAGTTATTGTGTATAGTTATTGAGTTACTTTGTATAGTTATTGAGTTACTGTGTATAGTTATTGAGTTACTGTGTATAGTTATTGAGTTATTGTGTATAGTTATTGTGTATAGTTATTGTGTATAGTTATTGTGTATAGTTATTGAGTTACTGTGTATAGTTATTGTGTATAGTTATTGTGTATAGTTATTGAGTATAGTTATTGTGTATAGTTATTGGGTTACTGTGTATAGTTATTGTGTATAGTTATTGAGTTACTGTGTATAGTTATTGAGTTACTGTGTATAGTTATTGAGTTATTGTGCATAGTTATTGTGTATAGTTATTGTGTATAGTTACTGTGTATAGTTATTGTGTATAGTTATTGAGTTATTGTGTATAGTTATTGTGTATAGTTATTGTGTATAGTTATTGTGTATAGTTATTGTGTATAGTTATTGAGTTACTGTGTATAGTTATTGTGTATAGTTATTGAGTTACTGTGTATAGTTATTGAGTTATTGTGCATAGTTATTGTGTATAGTTATTGAGTTACTGTGTATAGTTATTGAGTTATTGAGTTACTGTGTATAGTTATTGAGTTACTGTGTATAGTTATTGAGTTACTGTGTATAGTTATTGAGTTACTGTGTATAGTTATTGAGTTACTATGTATAGTTATTGAGTTACTGTGTATAGTTATTGTGTATAGTTATTGAGTTACTGTGTATAGTTATTGAGTTACTGTGTATAGTTATTGTGTATAGTTATTGAGTTACTGTGTATAGTTATTGAGTTATTGAGTTACTGTGTATAGTTATTGAGTTACTGTGTATAGTTATTGAGTTACTGTGTATAGTTATTGAGTTACTGTGTATAGTTATTGAGTTACTATGTATAGTTATTGAGTTACTGTGTATAGTTATTGTGTATAGTTATTGAGTTACTGTGTATAGTTATTGAGTTACTGTGTATAGTTATTGTGTATAGTTATTGAGTTACTGTGTATAGTTATTGAGTTATTGAGTTACTGTGTATAGTTATTGAGTTACTGTGTATAGTTATTGAGTTACTGTGTATAGTTATTGAGTTATTGAGTTACTGTGTATAGTTATTGAGTTACTTGTATAGTTATTGAGTTATTGAGTTACTGTGTATAGCTATTGAGTTACTGTGTATAGTTATTGAGTTACTGTGTATAGTTATTGAGTTATTGCTGTGTATAGTTATTGTGAGTTATTGGTTACTGTGTATGAGTTACTGTGTATAGTTATTGAGTTACTGTGTATAGTTATTGAGTTACTGTGTATAGTTATTGAGTTATTGAGTTACTGTGTATAGTTATTGAGTTATTGTGTATAGTTATTGAGTTACTGTGTATAGTTATTGAGTTACTGTGTATAGTTATTGTGTATAGTTATTGAGTTACTGTGTATAGTTATTGAGTTATTGTGTATAGTTATTGAGTTACTTTGTATAGTTATTGAGTTACTGTGTATAGTTATTGAGTTACTGTGTATAGTTATTGAGTTATTGTGTATAGTTATTGCGTTACTGTTTATAGTTATTGAGTTACTGTGTATAGTTATTGAGTTACTGTGTATAGTTATTGAGTTACTGTGTATAGTTACTGTGTATAGTTATTGAGTTACTGTGTATAGTTATTGAGTTACTGTGTATAGTTATTGAGTTATTGAGTTACTGTGTATAGTTATTGAGTTATTGAGTTACTGTGTATAGTTATTGAGTTACTGTGTATAGTTACTGTGTATAGTTATTGAGTTATTGAGTTACTGTGTATAGTTACTGTGTATACTTATTGAGTTACTGTGTATAGTTACTGTGTATAGTTACTGTGTATAGTTACTGAACCTGTGGGTATAGATACTGTTATGGGTGGTCTAGTCTGCAGTAAATAAGGCCATTAGTATAACCCGGAGTTCAACAACCACACCCAATTACAATGCTACAATACCTATTGGAATGCTTAATCAGTCTGCTGGTCAATGGATGCTTGGTTCCCATGGCTACAATGTTAATATACCTGTAATAGGCATCCGTTCTGAGGCCAATGGCTGCATATTTCCGTAGTTACAATGTTAACATACCTGTTGGAACGGGTGTACATTCTGTAGGCCAATGGCTGCATATTTCCGTAGTTACAATGTTAACTTACCTGTTGGAACTGCTGACCATTCTGTAGGCCCATGGTTGCTTGGTTCTGTGGCATCTGCACTATAATCTGCTGGCCTGTAGGGGTCTGTATCAGCTGGTTCTGTCCACCTAACTGCACCAGCTGAAAAATGTCGCACGTTTCCAATAATAAATACATTAATACATGTTTATGATACTTTGAACTGGTCACTTTTATATAAATTTCTGAACAGCAAAATGTATACTCTAGCTATGCTTGTATATCACAATATATTGCAACACATGGTGTCTGTACTGCACTATGTATTAGGATATACATGTATATCAGGGTTCTGCTGTCAATCACCAATGGCGACCAAAATAAAATACTGGCTCTAAATTTTGTGAATTGGCGAACATATTTGGCGCAACATTTTTGGTAAAAACATTTTGTGAATATGCGAACATTTTTTGGCACGTGTTTTGTCAAATACATGGCTTCAAATATTTATCTTTGAACTATAGGGTTCTTTGTTGGCTCCAAGTTTTTTAAATTGACTCAGTTTTTTTCCAATTGACACAAGTGGAGCAGACAACAATTCAGAGAGAGGGAACCCTGTATATAGAGTATGTTTGTTTGTTTCAGCATATGATCAAATTATATTTCACCGAATGAAAATTGAAAGCAATATTATCACGAGTGGACGCAAGCTATGTTAAAGAATGGGAATGCACAGTACACTGACTGCCATGGTTCTTACAACTTATATTAATCACCCTCGAGACCTCATTCTTAATGGAATCCATCGCCACGAGGGAGAGAAGAGGCATGTTATATTTCGGGTTTTACGCCTGCATCAGCACCATTTGTCCATTTCGGGCTATATCGCCGGCGGGCAGTTTACTTAACAATACCTTTCCTGGGCAGGCTCCAGCGGTTAACCAGTACTTGGGTGCACCAACCTCTGTAAGAAACTGCCAACTTTTTCATATAAATGAGCGGGGCGAGAGAAAAGGCAATGTGGAATTTAAATGCCTTGCCTAAGGGCACAATCGTAACGGCTCCAGCGGGGCTCTATCTCCAGGCCTTTCGCACATGAAGCGAATGCGCAACCACTGAGCTATCACGACTTCCACTTATGTAAGTAAATCGGCTAGTTAAGCTTACATACAAATGTACAAACTTGATTGAAGTCTACTTCCCCTGCTTAGAAAAATTACAGAAAATTGGGTCAACTCAAGTTTCTCTAGGTTTTTGACAGATCATCTTAAATGACATAAACTAGGTAGAGAGGAATACCAGGACACTGCCTGTCAGGCGTAATGAAATTCTGCCTATTAATTACAAGATATTGATAGACAGCAGGACTAGTTTCTCCAGAACTGGCATACTCAGTCTCATGACCTCCAGAACTGACATACTCAGTCTCATGACCTCCAGAACTGACATACTCAGTCGCATGACCTCCAGAACTGACATACTCAGTCTCATGACCTCCAGAACTGACATACTCAGTCGCATGACCTCCAGAACTGACACACTGTCGCATGACCTCCAGAACTGACACACTCAGTCGCATGAACTCCAGAACTGACATACTCAGTCGCATGACCTCCAGAACTGACATACTCAGTCGCATGACCTCCAGAACTGACATACTCAGTCGCATGACCTCCAGAACTGACATACTTAGTCGCATGACCTCCAGAACTGACATACTCAGTCACATGACCTCCAGACTGACATACTCAGTCGCATGACCTCCAGAACTGACATACTCAGTCTCATGATCTCCAGAACTGACATACTCAGTCGCATGACCTCCAGAACTGACATACTCAGTCTCATGATCTCCAGAACTGACATACTCAGTTGCATGACCTCCAGAACTGACATACTCAGTCGCATGACCTCCAGAACTGACATACTCAGTCGCATGACCTCCAGAACTGACACACTCAGTCGCATGACCTCCAGAACTGACACACTCAGTCGCATGACCTCCAGAACTGACACACTCAGTCGCATGACCTCCAGAACTGACACACTCAGTCGCATGACCTCCAGAACTGACACACTCAGTCGCATGACCTCCAGAACTGACACACTCGGTTGCATGACCTTCAAATCAGCTACCAACAACTGCAGTCAGCATAACTTTCACTTTCACTGCCCTTCTGTGCAACACTTTAACAAGATTTTTGTTTACTTTGGTTTTTGTGGGTTTAAAGTCACATCGATGGCTTAATTAAGGAACATTACTCTCCAGCAAATATTGGTGGAGGAAGACCCCCGAGAAGTATTTCGGACAAGGACTGTCACCTAGGTAGATCCACTGATTTTCTTTAAGTAAGCTGGATAGATTTATAGTGATTTGAAGTCACCGACCTCAACAACGTGGCCATGGATGACCCCAGGGACAGATTTACATGTGATGTATGCCAGACTGATGTTGAACCATACAATACTTCACATAAGAGTAGTTATACACACACACCAGGGTTCAACTTTGGGGGCAAAATCCTCGCTTTTACCCCAGCCACGTCGCAATCACAGGGTTCCCTCTGTCTGAATGTTTGTCTGCGCCACTTCTGTCGCCAATTGAAAAACACTGGAGCCAATTTAAAAAACATGTAGCCAACTAAGAGCCATATAGTTCACAAATAAATATTTGAAGCCATGAATTTGACATGTGCCAAAAATGTGCCTTTTTTTAAAAGAAATTGCGCCAACACATATTTTCGCCAATTCACAAAATTTATCGCCAATATTTGTTTTTTGTCGCAATTGGCAACCGACAACGGGAACCCTGCATCATTAGATGAGCAATGGCTACCTCACCTATTATCTGCTGTATGATACATACCCGAGTATCATTGTTGATAGTTCTAATATAAAACATTTTAAACACAGCTTACCTGTGGTTGCTGGTTGGGCTGTACTGTAGCAGCTGCTGCTGGGAATTGTGTGGCCCCTGCTTGCAGAAACTGCATCGGCAGCCCCTGCATTACTAGGGGCTGGGCGGCGACCTGCTGAAATGCTTGCTGGCTTGTGTCCAGAGTTACGGCCCCTGGTTGGGCCTGGAACTGTTCCATGAATCAAACCTAGGTTTAGTCAGTTGTTGTGATGGGTGTCAGCAGTTACTCTGTACTTGACTATCTCAGTTTCGCTGATGTCAACAGTTAATCTATACTTGACTATCTCAGTTTCGCTGATGTCAACAGTTACTCTGTACTTGAATATCTCAGTTTCGCTAATGTCAACAGTTACTCTGTACTTGACTATCTCAATTTCGCTGATGTCAACAGTTACTCTGTACTTGACTATCTCAGTTTCGCTGATGTCAACAGTTAATCTATACTTGACTATCTCAATTTCGCTGATGTCAACAGTTATTCTGTACTTGACTATCTCAGTATCGCTAATGTCAAATGTTTCTTTCACAGATCTAAAACTGTTCCTGTACTTCTGTCAATCCTATGCTCTGGCTTAATCTTCAACTGGTCTCTTCTAATCTGAACCTAAAGACAGAGTGATCATAGAATAATGCAACTAGATACAGCTACAAATTAAGTAGAATGTAAAAACTGCTTTTACCCTACAATGTAGAAGGCATCCCGATATAAGCCGACATAGGTGATCATGAATATCCGGTGTAATAATATCCGGTGTAATTTCCCCCACGAAGGTACCTAGATTTCAAATGAGAGGGGCATAATTTGTTTGTTTCTTTTGGGGGGGGGTTTTTATAGTCGCACCAACTGCTACGGTCATTTGGCGACTTTCCAGCTATTGTTGGGAGGAAGACACCTTCGAGCAGTATGTCACGCACTGACAGACATCTGGGTAAAACGCCTGACCTACCGCAAGTCAATTGGAGAGCTTCCGCGCTTGAAAGAATTTGACAGTGAGATTCAAACCGAAGTCAGCGACCGTAACCACTCAGCCATGGCGTGCGGCCCGACTGGGAGAAATATTCACAAACTACAAATGTAGCACAGCTAGGTCCAATGTTATTTTTCCAGTCGCCCAAATGCATTTATGCTGTGGTGACTTTATTTAAATAAACTGATCGTCCGCCCCCGTGGTCGAGTGGTTAAGTCGCTGACTTGTATACCACTGTAACCTATCATCACTGATGGTCACGGGTACGAGCCCTGCTCAGACCGTGTCTCATTTATATGAAAAAGTTGGCAGTTTCTTACGGAGGTTGGTGCACCCAAGTACTGGTTAACCGCTGAAGCCTGCCCAGGAAAGGTGTTGTTAGGTAAACTGCCCGCCGGCGATATAGCCAATGATGGTGCTGATGCAGGCGTAAAACTCGAAATATAACATATATAATATAAATAAACTGATTAGTCAGTCAGTCACTGTTATTAACCTTTACTAAAATCTCAACAAGTAACATGATTGGTTGATTTTGAGATTTAAACTCAGCTAGCCAATCAGAAACTTGAGCCCGAGTTCAAATAAGTTGTAGCAGGTAGAGACGGATGATCAGGCTCAAGTATGATGGCTGCGGATTTGGGGAGAAAATGATCTCCCTGAACTGCATTACTTCATATTTTAAGCTCCAGCAGTTTTTTTCGAAAAATAGAATAGTACCCTCTGTCTGAATTGTTGTTTTTGCTGGAAATAACTGGAGCCTATTGAAAATAACTGGAGCCTATTGAAAATAACTGGAGCCTATTGAAAATAACTGGAGCCTATTGAAAATAACTGGAGCCTATTGAAAATAACTGGAGCCTATTGAAAATAACTGGAGCCTATTGAAAATAACTGGAGCCTATTGAAAATAACTGGAGCTTGAAATAACTGGAGCCAATTTGAAAATCTTGGAGCCAACTAAGAGCCATATAGCAGGGTTCATTCTAGGTCAGAATTTTTGGGAGAAGTGAGAAAGCACGTGATTGCTTCCTTAAATGGTGTTCTTTAATATACTTCTCCAAAATAGGGTTAAAATGCACAGTACAACCATTAAATACAACATTTGAATAGAAGGAGTGCTTTATAATGGGCCAGTGTATCTTACTAGACAAAATTTTGTTAGGGAGAAGTGGGGCCCCCAGAGGGCGAAGTCAGGGTCCCTAGGGCGACTATTTCGCCCACATTGCCCTCTATAATAGTTCACAGATAAATATTTGAAGCCATGTATTTGACCAAACTTGAAACATGTTGCGGCAAAAAAAAATAATTGTGCGTTGAGCACCATTTTCACAGACAGGCACTTGGATAGAACAAACGACCTTCCACAAGCGAGCTCATTTTGGATACCGTTCAAACGGTATCTGCAAAGAACATAGAGCCAGATCAACCGCCACGGAACGTGCTGTCTGATCAGGATCTATGCTGTTTGCTATTCAGATGATCTTGCTAAGAAACTTGTCCATGCAGCAAACAACATAGATCCTGATCAGCACGCAGCGTGACGCTGCGGCTGATCTGGATCTATGTTGTTTGCAAAAGCCTTTAAATATATCCAGAATGAAATGGGTTAATGAACATGATTTTGTGATTCATATTTGTAAATTACCTCCCTTTATATAAATATTTCTCAAAACAATTACTACAGCATCAATTGAATGACATTGTACTAAGCTAACACTAGTATAATTCTAGTCTTATCCAATGGTGTTATCTTTCCACTTTCGAGTCATATCGTTACCGTGGTGACAGTATATGTCAGCCAATTCTTGTCTACAATGGTCCTGGGGGGGAAGAGCTTATTTGTATGACTTGTAATTTATCGTATTTCCAGATCCAGTAATGAATGTAAAACCTATTTTGTTTCCTTATGGAATTAAAAACTTGCATATCCTTCCTTATAAAGGGGAAGTATTCAACCATTTACAATATTGTTGTCTTCCTGCGCTTAGTTAGAATAAAAATACTGTCAAAAAGGCCACAGTATTAAGTCCTACACATGTATGAAATTAATAATTTTAATTAGTAGAATTGTGCTATGTAAGTGTGTGTTTTAAGTAAGATATAAGTCTCAAACTCTGGCCATGTCACCCTCTAGGATGAGCTCTGTCCATGTCACCTTCTAAGATGAGCTCTGTCCATGTCACCCTCTAGGATGAGCTCTGTCCATGTCACCCTCTAGGATGAGCTCTGTCCATGTCACCCTCTAGGATGAGCTCTGTCCATGTCACCCTCTAGGACGAGCTCTGTCCATGTCACCCTCTAGGATGAGCTTTGTCCATGTCACCTTCTAAGATGAGCTCTGTCCATGTCACCCTCTAGGATGAGCTCTGTCCATGTCACCCTCTAGGATGAGCTCTGTCCATGTCACCCTCTAGGACGAGCTCTGTCCATGTCACCCTCTAGGATAAGCTTTGTCCATGTCACCCTCTAGGATGAGCTTTGTCCATGTCACCCTCTAGGATGAGCTTTGTCCATGTCACCCTCTAGGACGAGCTCTGTCCATGTCACCCTCTAGGATGAGCTTTGTCCATGTCACCTTCTAAGATGAGCTCTGTCCATGTCAGCCTCTAGGATGAGCTTTGTCCATGTCACCTTCTAAGATGAGCTCTGTCCATGTCACCCTCTAGGATGAGCTCTGTCCATGTCACCCTCTAGGATGAGCTCTGTCCATGTCACCCTCTAGGATGAGCTCTGTCCATGTCACCCTCTAGGACGAGCTCTGTCCATGTCACCCTCTAGGATAAGCTTTGTCAATGTCACCCTCTAGGATGAGCTTTGTCCATGTCACCCTCTAGGATGAGCTTTGTCCATGTCACCCTCTAGGACGAGCTCTGTCCATGTCACCCTCTAGGATGAGCTTTGTCCATGTCACCTTCTAAGATGAGCTCTGTCCATGTCAGCCTCTAGGATGAGCTCTGGTACAGCTGTGTCCATGTCACCCTCTAGGATGAGCTGTGTCCATGTCAGCCTCTAGGATGAGCTCTGGTAGAGCTCTGTCCATGTCAGCCTCTAGGATGAGCTCTGTCCATGTCAGCCTCTAGGATGAGCTCTGTCCATGTCAGCCTCTAGGATGAGCTCTGGTAGAGCTTTGCATCTGATGTGGTGGCAAGTCATCTCAATGATTGCGAAACAAGCTTATCAACTTATATTAATCACTCTCGTTAGCGTAAATGTGGTCATTCGTGTGGAAGGAAACCGTAGTACTCGCAAAAAACACACCTGTCCGATCTGGCGACTACCGTACCATCTCACATACCTACCGGTCCGAGGATCGAACCCGGGTTGCATTGGTGAGAAGCGAGCACTAATCAGACAGCCGCTAGTGACTGACAACTTCCTCACATGTTAATCTTGATGGGACAAGATATTAGGCCACCGGGGCTCACAATAGTCTGAACAGACCCACCAGACCCGGATATGGTTGTGCTTTTGACTGGGTATTAGCTCTTTACTCAAATGACAATATCATTATATTAGTCCTGGCTCGGATCTAATGACAGGTGGGTTAAAATCCCATTACCTTGTCAAACACAGGAATAGGTCCCGGATCTAATGACAGGTGGGTTAAAATCCCTTTACCATGTCAAACACAGGAATAAGTCTATCGGTCCATGTAGATCGTGGCCCGGATCTAATGACAGGTTGGTTAAAACCCTTTTACCTTGTCAAACTCAGGAATAGGTCTATCGGTCCATGTAGATCGTGGCCCGGATCTAAAGCCAGGTGGGTTAAAACCCTTTTACCTTGTCAAACTCAGGAATAGGTCTATCGGTCCATGTAGATCGTGGCCCGGATCTAAAGCCAGGTGGGTTAAAACCCTTTTACCTTGTCAAACACATGAATAGGTCTATCGGTTCATGTAGATCGTGGCACGAAGTCGGGTCTACCGTTATCCATGCTGTTGTTTTCAAAGTAAAAATCTACTGTGAAGTAAACATAATCCCACTTCCTAGCTCTTCTATCTAGCCAGTGCAAATCTCCCATTTCGAGTACATTTGTACATGTGTCATGTGTGAATTTCGAGTGCTATATAGGTGGTATGCCCGTTTGAAGGCACTTAAACTGAGATGGATGGGACTATGAATCTTTAATTCAAATTATAATGATTTGACTGTTGGAGCCTTCAAAATACAAATACATAGCATTTATATAGCGCAAAAATTAAAACTTATTCTACTGCGCATCACAATTACAGATGCAATTTTAAACATTTAGTTTATACAAATTTATTGTAGCACTATTGCAAAACAAGTTCTTTCAACTTACATTAATCACTCTCGAGACCACATTCCTGATGGAATCCATCGCCACAAGGGAGAGAGAGAAGAGGCAACGTGGAATTTAAATGCCTTGCCTAATGGTACAATCGTAACAGCTCCAGCGGGGCTCGAACATTTTAAACATTTACACATGACAATAATATATGGAAATATAAATAAAAGTGTATACATATATATAACTAGGATTCTAGTAATTGGCTAAGAACATATTATATCAATAATTATCTACACCATTACAGTATATCAATGGCAATATGCACCATAGACCCAAACACTGCCGTAAGAATGACAACCGTGATCAGTGATTGGCCAGTACAGTGATCCACCCATCACCACACGACAGCACTCGAAATTTGTATAATTGTGTTTTTTTAAACTTTATTTATTTTACAACGATTGCGAAGCAAGTTTTAACAACTTCTATTAATCATTCTCGTTGGCGCGGATGAAAGCGTAAATGTGGTCATTCATGTGGGAGGAAACCGGAGTACCCGGAGAAAACCCACCTGTCCAATCTGGCGACCACCGAACCATCTCACATACTTCCCGGTTCGAGGATCGAAACCGGGATGCATTGGTGAGAAGCGAGCGTGCTAACCACTGCGCTAATCGGACAGCCACAGGTTGAACATTAGGGTGGAGGTGGATAGGGCTGCCATGTGCACAGATTTCTGTGTACACGATCCTTAATACACGACACGGTGCTGCTTACACGTTGTTCAGTTAGTATTAGTTAGATCATGCTACCAGGTCTCACGAGATTCAGTAAAAAGATCGCTGCTAGGATTTTATTACGTCACTAAGCTTCATTATAATTATGACGTCATCAATTAGGAGTGTACACGGTTACATGATTAGTACAAATATATTGCCATTACACGACACGGCTCTGTTTACACGTGTAAGAGGTGGGTATGGGAGGAATTTCCAGGCTTTTAGAGTGTTTGGTGATTCTGGCTATACGCACATTGATCACAACTCCACTTCATACCTTTATCGGGCACCCAATTAGGGAATAGCAAATATGAACAAACTGTTAATCGTGACCAGATACAATGTACCTGTAGACTATACACACGGGTGTTACAGTCAATCACCACTGCCCCACACTCGCTGTTTTCGTCACTCCAATTTGCGTTTTAGATCAAATTATTTCTAAAATTAAAACAGTCTATTTTTTCCCACTGTTGTTCGCCGAATACAGTACACACTCGTCTATATAAGAAGATCTTGATTAATAATAACACCATATCCACTCCACAATATAACGGTTCTATAATACACCATATCCACTCCACAATATAACGGTTCTATAATACACCATATCCACTCCACAATATAACGGTTCTATAATACACCATATCCACTCCACAATATAACGGTTCTATAATATACACCATATCCACTCCACAAACTAGTCACCGCTATCTAACGGTTCTATAATACACCATATCCACTCCACAAACTAGTCACCGCTATCTAACGGTTCTATAATACACCATATCCACTCCACAATATAACGGTTCTATAATACACCATATCCACTCCACAATGTAACGGTTCTATAATACACCATATCCACTCCACAATATAACGGTTCTATAATACACCATATCCACTCCACAAACTAGTCACCGCTATCTAACGGTTCTATAATACACCACATCCACTCCACTAACTAGTCACCGCTATCTAACGGTTCTATAATACACCATATCCGCTCCACAAACTAGTCACCGCTATCTAACGGTTCTATAATACACCATATCCACTCCACAAACTAGTCACCGCTATCTAACGGTTCCATAATATACCGCATCCACTCCACAAACTAGTCACCGCTATCTAACGGTTCTATAATATACAGCATCCACTCCACAAACTAGTCACCGCTATCTTAACGGTTCTATAATACACCATATCCACCCCACAAACTAGTCACCGCTATCTAACGGTTCCATAATACACCATATCCACTCCACAAACTAGTCACCGCTATCTAACGGTTCCATAATACACCATATCCACTCCACAAACTAGTCACCGCTATCTAACGGTTCTATAATACACCATATCCACTCCACAAACTAGTCACCACTATCTAACAGTTCTATAATACACCATATCCACTCCACAAACTAGTCACAGCTATCTAACGGTTCTATAATACACCATACCCACTCCACAAATCCACAAACTAGTCACCGCTATCTAACGGTTCCATAATACACCATATCCACTCCACAAACTAGTCACCGCTCTCTTAATGGTTCTATAATATACTGCATCCACTCCACAAACTAGTCACCACTATCTTAACGGTTCTATAATATACCGCATCCACTCCACAAACTAGTCACCGCTATCTAACGGTTCCATAATACACCATATCCACTCCACAAACTAGTCACTGCTATCTAACGGTTCTATAATACACCATATCCACCCCACAAACTAGTCACCGCTATCTAACGGTTCTATAATACACCATATCCACTCCACAAACTAGTCACCACTATCTAACAGTTCTATAATACACCATATCCACTCCACAAACTTGTCACAGCTATCTAACGGTTCTATAATACACCATACCCACTCCACAAATCCACAAACTAGTCACCGCTATCTAACGGTTCCATAATACACCATATCCACTCCACAAACTAGTCACCGCTCTCTTAATGGTTCTATAATATACTGCATCCACTCCACAAACTAGTCACCACTATCTTAACGGTTCTATAATATACCGCATCCACTCCACAAACTAGTCACCGCTATCTAACGGTTCTATAATACACCATATCCACTCCACAAACTAGTCACCGCTATCTAACGGTTCTATAATATACCGCATCCACTCCACAAACTAGTCACCGCTATCTAACGGTTCTATAATATACTGCATCCACTCCACAAACTAGTCACCGCTATCTAACGGTTCTATAATATACTGCATCCACTCCACAAACTAGTCACCGCTATCTTAACGGTTCTATAATACACCATATCCACTCCACAAACTAGTCACCGCTATCTTAACGGTTCTATAATACACCATATCCACCCCACAAACTAGTCACCGCTATCTAACGGTTCTATAATACACCATACCCACTCCACAAACTAGTCACCACTATCTTAACAGTTCTATAATACACCATATCCACTCCACAAACTAGTCACCGCTATCTTAACGGTTCTATAATACACCATATCCACCCCACAAACTAGTCACCGCTATCTAACGGTTCTATAATACACCATACCCACTCCACAAACTAGTCACCACTATCTTAACAGTTCTATAATACACCATATCCACTCCACAAACTAGTCACCGCTATCTTAACGGTTCTATAATACACCATATCCACCCCACAAACTAGTCACCGCTATCTAACGGTTCTATAATACACCATACCCACTCCACAAACTAGTCACCACTATCTTAACGGTTCTATAATACACCATATCCACTCCACAAACTAGTCACCGCTCTCTAACGGTTCTATAATACACCATACCCACTCCACAAACTAGTCACCGCTATCTTAACGGTTCTATAATATACTGCACCCACTCCACAAACTGATCACCGCTATCTAACGGTTCTATAATACACCATATCCACTACACAAACTGATCACCGCTATCTAACGGTTCTATAATACACCATATCCACTCCACAAACTGATCACCGCTATCTAACGGTTCAATAATACACCATATCCACTCCACAAACTAGTCACTGCTAAGTTAACGGTTCTATAATACACCATATCCACTCCACAAACTGGTCACCACTATCTAACGGTTCTATAATACACCATACCCACAACACAAGCTAGTCACCGCTATCTAACGGTTCTATAATACACCATATCCACCCCACAAACTGGTCACCGCTATCTAACGGTTCTATAATACACCATACCCACCCCACAAGCTAGTCACCGCTATCTAACGGTTCTATAATACACCATACCCACCCCACAAGCTAGTCACCGCTATCTAACGGTTCTATAATACACCATATCCACTCCACAAACTAGTCACCGCTATCTAACGGTTCTATAATACACCATACCCACTCCACAAACTAGTCACCACTATCTTAACGGTTCTATAATATACAGCATCCACTCCACAAACTAGTCACCGCTATCTAACGGTTCTATAATACACCATACCCACCCCACAAGCTAGTCACCGCTATCTAATGGTTCTATAATACACCATACCCACCCCACAAGCTAGTCACCGCTATCTAACGGTTCTATAATACACCATACCCACTCCACAAACTAGTCACCACTATCTTAACGGTTCTATAATATACAACATCCACTCCACAAACTAGTCACCACTATCTTAACGGTTCTATAATATACAGCATCCACTCCTCAAACTAGTCACCACTATCTTAACGGTTCTATAATATACAGCATCCACTCCACAAACTAGTCACCACTATTTTAACGGTTCTATAATATACAGCATCCACTCCACAAACTAGTCACCGCTATCTAACGGTTCTATAATACACCAGACCCACTCCACAAACTAGTCACCACTATCTTAACGGTTCTATAATACACCATATCCACTCCACAAACTAGTCACCGCTCTCTAACGGTTCTATAATACACCATACCCACTCCACAAACTAGTCACCGCTATCTTAACGGTTCTATAATACACCATACCCACTCCACAAACTAGTCACCGCTATCTTAACGGTTCTATAATATACTGCACCCACTCCACAAACTGATCACCGCTATCTAACGGTTCTATAATACACCATATCCACTCCACAAACTGATCACCGCTATCTAACGGTTCAATAATACACCATATCCACTCCACAAACTGATCACCGCTATCTAACGGTTCTATAATACACCATATCCACTCCACAAACTAGTCACTGCTATCTTAACGGTTCTATAATACACCATATCCACTCCACAAACTAGTCACCGCTATCTAACGGTTCTATAATACACCATACCCACTCCACAAACTAGTCACTGCTAAGTTAACGGTTCTATAATACACCATATCCACTCCACAAACTAGTCACCGCTATCTAACGGTTCTATAATACACCATATCCACTCCACAAACTGGTCACCGCTATCTAACGGTTCTATAATACACCATACCCACCCCACAAGCTAGTCACCGCTATCTAACGGTTCTATAATACACCATACCCACCCCACAAGCTAGTCACCGCTATCTAACGGTTCTATAATACACCATATCCACCCCACAAACTGGTCACCGCTATCTAACGGTTCTATAATACACCATACCCACCCCACAAACTAGTCACCGCTATCTAACGGTTCTATAATACACCATATCCACTCCACAAACTAGTCACCGCTATCTAACGGTTCTATAATACACCATACCCACTCCACAAACTAGTCACTGCTAAGTTAACGGTTCTATAATACACCATATCCACTCCACAAACTAGTCACCGCTATCTAACGGTTCTATAATACACCATATCCACTCCACAAACTGGTCACCGCTATCTAACGGTTCTATAATACACCATACCCACCCCACAAGCTAGTCACCGCTATCTAACGGTTCTATAATACACCATACCCACCCCACAAGCTAGTCACCGCTATCTAACGGTTCTATAATACACCATATCCACCCCACAAACTGGTCACCGCTATCTAACGGTTCTATAATACACCATACCCACCCCACAAGCTAGTCACCGCTATCTAACGGTTCTATAATACACCATACCCACCCCACAAGCTAGTCACCGCTATCTAACGGTTCTATAATACACCATATCCACCCCACAAACTAGTCACCGCTATCTAACGGTTCTATAATACACCATACCCACTCCACAAACTAGTCACCACTATCTTAACGGTTCTATAATATACCGCATCCACTCCACAAACTAGTCACCGCTATCTAACGGTTCTATAATATACAGCATCCACTCCACAAACTAGTCACCGCTATCTAACGGTTCTATAATACACCATACCCACCCCACAAGCTAGTCACCGCTATCTAACGGTTCTATAATACACCATACCCACCCCACAAGCTAGTCACCGCTATCTAACGGTTCTATAATACACCATACCCACTCCACAAACTAGTCACCACTATCTTAACGGTTCTATAATATACAGCATCCACTCCACAAACTAGTCACCACTATCTTAACGGTTCTATAATATACAGCATCCACTCCACAAACTAGTCACCGCTATCTAACGGTTCTATAATACACCATATCCACTCCACAAACTAGTCACCGCTATCTAACGGTTCTATAATACACCATATCCACTCCACAAACTGATCACCGCTATCTTAACGGTTCTATAATACACCATATCCACTCCACAAACTAGTCACCGCTATCTTAACAGTTCTATAATATACCATATCCACTCCACAAACTGATCACCGCTATCTTAACGGTTCTATAATACACCATATCCACTCCACAAACTAGTCACCGCTATCCTAACGGTTCTATAATACACCATATCCACCCCACAAACTAGTCACCGCTATCTTAACGGTTCTATAATACACCATATCCACTCCACAAACTAGTCACCGCTATCTTAACGGTTCTATAATATACCATATCCACTCCACAAACTGATCACCGCTATCTTAATGGTTCTATAATACACCATATCCACTCCACAAACTAGTCACCGCTATCCTAACGGTTCTATAATATACCGCATTATGATTGGTAAATAGCGGTCACTTGTATGGATATGTAGTAGTATATAAGCCTACGTCTATATGGTGAATAGTTAGACGGTTCTGTAGTCTAGTGGATAACACATTTGCCTGGTAATCCAGGGATCGCAGGTTCGATCCCCCGTTTGACCATAATAAAATTAACAGTCTTTCAGCTGGGACTTTAAACCGGGGTCTTGTCTTGTGTCGGTGCTTTACACCGTGCACGTAAAAGAACCGAGATTCTGGAATGGGTCTATGTCTGTATCATTGCACAATCCTCCAAAATCTAAAATGACTAATATCTTCAGGAGTCGTCGCTGACATGGGCAACCGGTAGCGACGATAAATAAACGTAAAAGACACACAGATCTCGATAATAGGATGATCCCCCCCACCCACTTGGTTTTAGATCAGATGGGGCCATAATTTGGTGATATTAATCCAGTCTTGACATGGCGAGTATGTACATAATTGGTGTTTTCGCCATTGTTGGGCGACGTCGCCTCTGCCGCCCCTGGCACGGTTATTCATGGATGCCACTCGGGACAGTAGTCAGGAGGGCCTATCTGTAGAACCACTGACCTTCCAACAAGCCTCCTTATACAAAATAATTTCAAACACCAGTTGGATTCAACATACAGCAGTGAGGTGCAAGGCGAGGTATTGAGGTGGGAAAGGGGGCTTAGTTTATACATAGTAATTTAGCTTGATTGCGAAACAAGTTAATACAAGTTATATTAATCACTCTCGAGACCTTATTCCTGATGGAAACCATCGCCACGAGGGAGAGGATAGAAGCGGCAATGTGGAATTTCAATACCTTGCCTAAGGGCACAATCCAAACGGCTACAGATGGGCACAAACTAGGGGCCTTTTGAACCTGAAGCGAATGCGCTATCAGTATCACGACTTCCACTGAAAGGACTTCAGTTACGCTTAGAATATTAAGCCATTTTTGGACAATGATTGATAATGAATCTATCATATATACATGTACAAGTCCCACATAACATAAAGATCCTGACACTTAGGCGGATTGACATTTAATTTAACTAGATCTGCATGAAGAACAAAAGTGTGTCACTTATGTTAACTGGTCATTTTTGGAAATAATTATTAACCCCTTAATGGACCTCATTTCATATTAATTAGAAAATAATGGAAGCTCTTTCCCAGATGTCTTAATAAAAACTAATACAAACTATATGTGAACCTGTGACTGTAAATCAACCAAAACATACGTATCATAATAGCAATATGTTGTTTCACTAGAAACAGCAGACAAGAACTACGAACATAAATGTTATGTTCTCACAGACAATGATTTTACATTCCGATTACAAAAAGGGATAATTTAAACAATTTACAGTTAAATTTAAGCTTAAGTACATATTAAACAGAGAAATAAGTGATAATTGGACTTACATACAACCAAAATAAAGCCGATTTTGTTTGATTGGCTATGGAAATCAACATAAAATGTACGGCGAATCATGTCCAAATGTAGTTCACGGACTCGACTCCATTGGTGCGATTGGCGGATTGTCTTTACGGTCGGTAAATCGCAATGAATTTAGGTAAACGTCTTTCAATAAGACATATTACTCTTACAAAATATATGTACGATTTATATTTTAATATTAAATTGGCTACCTCATAAAAGTAGTCTTTCTGTTATCAATGTTTCGATTAAAAGGTGAAGAAGACACGTCATCCCTGCATAAATGTTAATAAATAGAACAGCCAAATGCCTGTGTACGTCTATCATTTCGCCAATCAATAATGGTGAGGCGGGTCACGTGGCCACACTAATTTCCTATCAAATGACATGATGTTGTGTACATTGCCTACAGACATATCACGGAAAAAGTGGGCTGGGCAATTTGAAACACACAAAAATGACCGTTTGGTCATGGATATCCTACAAACTTTGATTTCTACGGAAAAAGGGTTGCTAATTGAAATGAGAGCATGCATTAATTGGAGTAATATATGTTCAATGCCCTGTCACTGATCAAAAGACCCCCACACAGTCGTCTCACACGCAGACAGCCCGGATACTCCTTGTGAGCCAATTTGATTGGTTGATATCCAAGTGAGGATCTCGTGGGTATTTTGCTGGAAAAATCGATGAATGATTGTTGCTATTTTTAACAATAAATAGCGTGTGTAAATAGTAGGCATGTATAATGTCTCTAGCGTTCGCGCGGTTGGGCGACCACAACAATTACTGTATTCGAGGCCGTTAAATAAACGTAAAACACACAACGTATATCTACATACGGATACGTAGTTCAGTGGTTAACAAAGTGTCGGTGTTGTACACCGTGCACGTCAAAGAACCAGAGGAGACTGGAATGTATCATTAAACTATCATTCAAACATGACTAATCTCTTCAGGAGTCGTCGGTCATATGGGCAACGATAAATAAACGCAAAACACACACACCGTATGCGATTACATGCGTGCTTTTTACGTTTGCCCAATATCGATACACACATAAACATATATAAATGATTAAGGATGTTCACAATATATATACATATTTAAACATGACTTGTATAATCTGCATGACCACTAAAACATATACACTTGTATACTAAATCCAGACAAAACTAGAACTACCAATGAAGGTGATTAATTTAAAACTCCAACTAAATCTATTGGATACTATTTGACGAAGTTCAAAGGTGTCGTTAGCCAATTCTAATTTCTAAGGCCCGTAATTTGCACTAGCTGTAGCCGTTACCAATGTCCCTTTAGGCAATGCCACCTAAATTCCACATTGTCACTTCTCTCTCCCTCATGGCGATGGATTCTACCCTCTCTCCTCCCCTCTCCTCTCTCTCCCTCCCTCATGGCGATGAACTCTATCCTCTCTCCCTCATGGCAATGGATTATATCCTATCTCCCTCATGGTGATGAATTATATCCTCTCTCCCTCATGGCAATGGATTCTATCCTCTCTCCCTCATGGTGATGAATTTTATCCTCTCTCCCTCATGGTGATGAATTGTATCCTCTCTCCCTCATGGCAATGGATTATATCCTCTCTCCCTCATGGTGATGAATTCTATCCTCTCTCCCTCATGGAGGTGAATTTTATCCTCTCTCCCTCATGGCAATGGATTCTATCCTCTCTCCCTCATGGCAATGGATTCTATCCTCTCTCCCTCATGGTGATGAATGCTATCCTCTCTCCCTCATGGAGATGAATTTTATCCTCTCTCCCTCATGGCAATGATTCTATCCTCTCCCTCATGGTGATGAATTATATCCTCTCTCCCTCATGGTGATTAATTCTATCCTCTCTACCTCATGGTGATGGATTCTATCCTCTCTACCTCATGGTAATGGATTCTATCCTCTCTCCCTCATGGTGAGTGATTCTATCCTCTCTCCCTCATGGTGGTGAATTTTATCCTCTCTCCCTCATGGTGATGGATTCTATCCTCTCTACCTCATGGTGATGGATTCTATCTTCTCTCCCTCATGGCAATATATTCTATCCTCTCTCCCTCATGGTGATGGATTCTATACGCTCTCCTTCCAGGCGATGGATTCCATCAAGAATGAGGTATCGAGAGCGATTGATAAAATGTTGTCTCCCACTGAGCACTTTCTCTCACCTGTTACTTAAATAATAATTATCCAGATCTAGAACACAAAGGATCCAGTGGGTTTCTTGTCCACATATGTGACACAATGCTACAATGACCTATCACAAAGGTTCCAGTGGGTTTCTTGTCCACATATGTGACACAATGCTCTAAGGGTATATCACAAAGGTTCCAGTGGGTTTCTTGTCCACATATGTGACACAATGCTACAATGACCTATCACAAAGGTTCCAGTGGGTTTCTTGTCCACACATGTGACACACTGCTACAATGACCTATCACAAAGGTTCCAGTGGGTTTCTTGTCCACATATGTGACACAATGCTATAAGGGTATATCACAAAGGTTCCAGTGGGTTTCTTGTCCACATATGTGACACAATGCTACAATGACCTATCACAAAGGTTCCAGTGGGTTTCTTGTCCACATATGTGACACAATGCTATAAGGGTATATCACAAAGGTTCCAGTGGGTTTCTTGTCCACATATGTGACACAATGCTATAAGGGTATATCACAAAGGTTCCAGTGGGTTTCTTGTCCACATATGTGACACAATGCTACAATGACCTATCACAAAGGTTCCAGTGGGTTTCTTGTCCACATATGTGACACAATGCTATAAGGGTATATCACAAAGGTTCCAGTGGGTTTCTTGTCCACATATGTGACACAATGCTATAAGGGTATATCACAAAGGTTCCAGTGGGTTTCTTGTCCACATATGTGACACAATGCTACAATGACCTATCACAAAGGTTCCAGTGGGTTTCTTGTCCACATATGTGACACAATGCTATGTTAAGGGTATATCACAAAGGTTCCAGTGGGTTTCTTGTCCACATATGTGACACAATGCTACAATGACCTATCACAAAGGTTCCAGTGGGTTTCTTGTCCACATATGTGACACAATGCTATAAGGGTCTATCACAAAGGTTCCAGTGGGTTTCTTGTCCACATATGTGACACAATTCTACTGTGAGCTCATGGAAAGTTAGTAAACTATGGTACACTGTAATGACAGGCACTGTATGTAGTATGTCCCACCTATATGTATATGTTAATGTGAGCTCATGGAAAGTTAGTAAACTATGGTACACTGTAATGACAGGCACTGTGTGTAGTATGTACCACCTATATGTATATGTTACTGTGAGCTCTTGGAAAGCTAGTAAACTATGGTACACTGTAATAATTTGCTGGCAGTAGTTTGTCACTGTAATTTCAAAAAGCAATACACATCTCTGGTTTTCTTTTATTTGGTAAACAATTTTCTAAATAAACTAAACTATTTACAAGGATGACTTAGTACCAACTACTGGCAATACTGAGATAATCTCAATAAGCTTTAAGCTTTCGATTAAATCCATTTTCATTCTGTATACAATAGATATGTACATTATGAATGAATAAATACGTTTAAAACAAATACTGGCAATTAGGTAATTATACCGTATCTATAAGCGTATTAGATGGGGGGGGGTTATCAGGGTGATTATGTGGCAGCCAGGTTGAAGATTGGGGTTTCAGGGTGAAGATGTGGCAGCCAGGATGAAGATGGGATTTCAGGGTGAAGATGAGATTTCAGGATGAAGATGGTGGTTTCCATCTACTCATACACCACTTGTATTTAATGACCACTATTTCAATTCTTGATTGCATTGTTAAGAAACAAATTGTATTGTACGTTCCTTGGGTGGTCTCTTAATACAAGTTTGACTGTCAGTTTATTAATCTAGTAAGAGCCTGTTCAATACATGTGCATGCATAATAAAGTTGGCCGCTAAGACAGGTGCGACTGTGTCTATAGTACAAATGTAACACACAATCACTTTGTCCATGCAGTAGTTTAACATAAATTTATTTTAGCTCAATTGCGAAACAAGTTCTTATAACTTATATTAATCACTCTCAAGACCTTATTCCTGATGGAATCCATCGGCACGAGGGAGAGAGAAAGGCAACATGGAATTTAAATGCCTTGCCTAAGGGCACAATCTTAACAGCTCAAGCGGAGCTCGGAATCCGGGCCGTTCACACCCGAAGCGAAATCACTACTGCTGCGCTATCGCAATCACCATTTATAAATAGAACACGATTCCTAAATATTAATGCTGCACCTAGTGTACTTTCTGTCCCAACTCATTCTTGAAGCCGAATTACATCAATTTTTGTCTAAAACTACATGTACATATATTACCGTTAGATAAAAATCTTGGAACTGAAGTTTTCACATCCCTTTGGAATTTACAATATCCATTATTGATATTTATTCCACAGGCTAAATGACGCGACTTCACTTTGCATTTTAGACCCAGGTGAAATTAACGAAAATGCATTTTTTGACATGTGGCGTGACGGACATTTGCATTTAAGCCAACATTACAACATGCAGCGGATAGCTAGGTACCACACAAGCAAAGCAGTGGAAGCTGTGATAGCTCAGTGGTAGCGCGCTCGCTTCATGTGCGAAAGGCCCGGATTTCGAGCCCTGCTGGAGCAGTTACGATTGTGCCCTTAGGCAAGGCATTTAAATTCCACATGCCTCTTCTCTCTCCCTCATGGCGATGGACTCCATCAGGAATGAGGTCTCGAGAGTGATTAATATAAGTTATAAGAACTTGTTTCGCAATGGAGCTAAAATAAATTTGTATAAACTTAAACAGTGGAAAGCATTAAATAATAGCATTTATTATACGTTGTTTTTAACGCAAAATGAAAACATGTATAAATTTGTAGAATATTATATGTTCTTTTCGTTGAATGGCAAAACATCTGGATACACAAAATAAATAGACTAGAACAGAATGTATATCAGAAAACAATGTATAATGATGTAACATAATGCTTGTTGTGAATAACAGAAAAACAAAACGAACAAACCAAAGAATGTACAACAAAAACGCCTTAATAAATAAACACCGTCTCCGTGGCCTAGTGGTTAAGACGTCCGTCCGCCTACAGAGCGGGAGGTCGAAGGTTCGAACCTAGTCAGGGGTTCGTTCTGATATGCCTGGTTGATGAGCAGCCAGCTAGTTAAATAATGGTTACCGATTGCCTACCAGCCTGGCATACAAGCATAGGATTCGGGAAGTACTGATGTTCATAAAAGAGGGGTCTCGTAAGTCAGAAATCTATATGAATATGTTACTGTGAGCTCATGGAAAACTAGTCAACTATGGTACACTGTAATGTAATAAACAAACACTAAACACAATATGTAGACTTCAATTTCATATAGTGTGTGTGTTTTCTACGTTTATTTATAGTCGCTACCGGTTGCCCATATGAGCGACGCCTCCTGAAGGTCATTTTAGATTTTTGGAGGCTAGTGCAATGATACCGACAGAGACCCATTCCAGATTCTCCTCTGGATCTTTTACGTGCATGGTGTACAGCACCGACATGAGACCTCGGCTTAAAGTCCCATCAGAAAGACTGTTAATTTTATTAGGGTCAGACGGGGGATTGAACCTGTGATCTCTGGATTCCCAGTCCATCGTGTTAACAACTGGACTACGTATCGGCCTATATTTCATAGAACTCTCTAGAATTATATATAAGAACAGTCTATATAGAAGTCTGTTTTGGGCAAGACCTTGCTTCACTTTGCCCTAAAACAAAATTTGTAGTACAAGATGGGATAAATATGCATGATATTGTTGTTTTTCTGTTTGATCAACACAATTTAATCATAATCTACTAAAATGAAAAGTTTCATGTCATTCAGGTAGACAGTTTCAAACAGTCATTCAGGTAGACAGTTTCAAACAGTCATTCAGGTAGACAGTTTCAAACAGTCATTCAGGTAGACAGTTTCAAACAGTCAGTCAGGTAGACAGTTTCAAACAGTCTTACAGGTAGACAGTTTCAAACAGTCATTCAGGTAGACAGTTTCAAACACAGTCATTCAGGTAGACAGTTTCAAACAGTCATTCAGGTAGACAGTTTCAAACAGTCAGTCAGGTAGACAGTTTCAAACAGTCAGTCAGGTAGACAGTTTCAAACAGTCATTCAGGTAGACAGTTTCAAACAGTCATTCAGGTAGACAGTTTCAAACAGTCATTCAGGTAGACAGTTTCGTGTACAAGGCATTTCAACCTTTGTTATGGATTGGCCAGTTTTGTACACATTTGGGATCGGTCAAAACAAAATTAATGAGTTCCTAGAATTTGAAAGATTGGCACAAGGCAATTACTGAATGTTCATAGCAAGTGTCATAAAACTAACATCACATTCCTGGGCAGGCTGCAGCTGCTAACCAGTACTTGGTGCACCAACCAGGCTCCAGCGGCTAATCAGTACTTTGTGCACCAACCAGGCTCCAGCGGCTAACCAGTACTTGGTGCACCAACCAGGCTCCAGCTGCTAACCAGTACTTGGTGCACCAACCAGGCTCCAGCTGCTAACCAGTACTTGGTGCACCAAACAGGCTCCAGCGGCTAATCAGTACTTTGTGCACCAACCAGGCTCCAGCGGCTAACCAGTACTTGGTGCACCAACCAGGCTCCAGCGGCTAACCAGTACTTGGTGCACCAACCAGGCTCCAGCCGCTAACCAAGTACTGGTTAGCGGCTGGAGCCTGGTTGGTGCACCAACCTCTGTAAGACACTGCCACTGTGTGGCTCGAACCTGTGACCATCACAGTGGTATAAAAGTCAGCGACCGTAACAATTCGACCATGGAGGCAGACTAAATACAAGGGGTGCTTTACAATGGCCAGTGTAGCTTACTGGAAAAAATTTGTGTATGAAACTTGTTAACAAAAAGTACATTTCGGGTCGGCACATATGTTTCGTACCGGTCGAGTTCAGTCAAACACAAAATTATCCAACACTGGTCTCCCCTAATTATATTAACCCTTTCCCTCATAGAAGCACCTCTCGACACCATTACCAATATGACATGCATTAACCATTTCCCTCATAGAAGCACCTCTAGACGCCATTATCAATATGACATACATTAACCATTTCCCTCATAGAAGCACCTCTCGACGCTATTACTAATACGACATGCATTGACAATGTAGTAGCCAAACCAATGTTCATAATAAAGGCATAATGTTTTCCAATCCAAACCATTCACAATTTATGTAATTTGTAACATTGTTTGTGTTATACATGTAAATTTATTGGAATAAATACTGTTTAAACCAAAGGCATAATGGAAGTCGTGATAGCACAGTGGATGTGCGTTCGCTTCAGGTGCGAAAGGTCCGGAGTTCGAGCCTCGCTGGAGCCGTTACGATTGTGCCCTTAGGCGAGGCATTTAAATTCCATGTTGCCTCTTCTGTCTCCCTCGTGGCAATGGATTCCATCAGGAATGAGGTCTCGAGCGTGATTAACGTAAGTTAAAAGAACTTGTTTCGCAATCGAGCTAAACTAAATTTGTATAAACTAATAAAGGCCACAATCTCATATAGTCCCAGTTATCTCTATGGAGGTGGGATAGATATGGCGACTACTTATCCACTGCATGATAGCTAAATGGCTGTCGTTTGTATGGAGATATATAGAAGTATATTAACCTAAATCTCTATGAAGGAAAGGGTTAACATAACACACAGAGAAATTCACATTTGCAATAAGAGCATTCTGAGATCAATCAATGTAAAGTGGTTATTACTACAACTGCTACTAACTTCATATCAACTTCTTGGAAAGCTAGTAAACTATGGTACACTGTAATGACATGCACTGTATGTCCCACCTATATGTATATGTTACTGTGAGCTCATGGAAAGCTAGTCAACTATGGTACACTGTAATGACAGGCACTGTATGTAGTATGTCCCACCTATATGTATATGTTACTGTGAGCTCATGGAAAGCTAGTAAACTATGGTACACTGTAATGACAGGCACTGTATGTCCCACCTATATGTATATGTTACTGTGAGCTCATGGAAAGCTAGTAAACTATGGTACACTGTAATGACAGGCACTGTATGTCCCACCTATATGTATATGTTACTGTGAGCTCATGGAAAGCTAGTAAACTATGGTACACTGTAATGACAGGCACTGTATGTCCCACCTATATGTATATGTTACTGTGAGCTCATGGAAAGCTAGTAAACTATGGTACACTGTAATGACAGGCACTGTATGTCCCACCTATATGTATATGTTACTGTGAGCTCTTGGAAAGCTAGTAAACTATGGTACACTGTAATGACATGCACTGTATGTAGTATGTCCCACCTATATGTATATGTTAATGTGAGCTCATGGAAAGCTAGTAAACTATGGTACACTGTAATGACATGCACTGTATGTAGTATGTCCCACCTATATGTATATGTTACTGTGAGCTCTTGGAAAGCTAGTAAACTATGGTACACTGTAATGACAGGCACTGTATGTCCCACCTATATGTATATGTTACTGTGAGCTCATGGAAAGCTAGTAAACTATGGTACACTGTAATGACAGGCACTGTATGTAGTATGTACCACCTATATGTATATGTTACTGTGAGCTCATGGAAAGCTAGTAAACTATGGTACACTGTAATGACAGGCACTGTGTGTAGTATGTACCACCTATATGTATATGTTACTGTGAGCTCATGGAAAGCTAGTAAACTATGGTACACTGTAATAATTTGCTGGCAGTAGTTTGTCACTGTAATTTCAAAAAGCAATACACATCTCTGGTTTTCTTTTATTTGGTAAACAATTTTCTAAATAAACTAAACTATTTACAAGGATGACTTAGTACCAACTACTGGCAATACTGAGATAATCTCAATAAGCTTTAAGCTTTCGATTAAATCCATTTTCATTCTGTATACAATAGATATGTACATTATGAATGAATAAATACGTTTAAACCAAATACTGGCAATTAGGTAATTATACCGTATCTATAAGCGTATTAGATGGGGGGGGTTATCAGGGTGATTATGTGGCAGCCAGGTTGAAGATTGGGGTTTCAGGGTGAAGATGTGGCAGCCAGGATGAAGATGGGATTTCAGGGTGAAGATGAGATTTCAGGATGAAGATGGTGGTTTCCATCTACTCATACACCACTTGTATTTAATGACCACTATTTCAATTCTTGATTGCATTGTTAAGAAACAAATTGTATTGTACGTTCCTTGGGTGGTCTCTTAATACAAGTTTGACTGTCAGTTTATTAATCTAGTAAGAGCCTGTTCAATACATGTGCATGCATAATAAAGTTGGCCGCTAAGACAGGTGCGACTGTGTCTATAGTACAAATGTAACACACAATCACTTTGTCCATGCAGTAGTTTAACATAAATTTATTTTAGCTCAATTGCGAAACAAGTTCTTATAACTTATATTAATCACTCTCAAGACCTTATTCCTGATGGAATCCATCGGCACGAGGGAGAGAGAAAGGCAACATGGAATTTAAATGCCTTGCCTAAGGGCACAATCTTAACAGCTCAAGCGGAGCTCGGAATCCGGGCCGTTCACACCCGAAGCGAAATCACTACTGCTGCGCTATCGCAATCACCATTTATAAATAGAACACGATTCCTAAATATTAATGCTGCACCTAGTGTACTTTCTGTCCCAACTCATTCTTGAAGCCGAATTACATCAATTTTTGTCTAAAACTACATGTACATATATTACCGTTAGATAAAAATCTTGGAACTGAAGTTTTCACATCCCTTTGGAATTTACAATATCCATTATTGATATTTATTCCACAGGCTAAATGACGCGACTTCACTTTGCATTTTAGACCCAGGTGAAATTAACGAAAATGCATTTTTTGACATGTGGCGTGACGGACATTTGCATTTAAGCCAACATTACAACATGCAGCGGATAGCTAGGTACCACACAAGCAAAGCAGTGGAAGCTGTGATAGCTCAGTGGTAGCGCGCTCGCTTCATGTGCGAAAGGCCCGGATTTCGAGCCCTGCTGGAGCAGTTACGATTGTGCCCTTAGGCAAGGCATTTAAATTCCACATGCCTCTTCTCTCTCCCTCATGGCGATGGACTCCATCAGGAATGAGGTCTCGAGAGTGATTAATATAAGTTATAAGAACTTGTTTCGCAATGGAGCTAAAATAAATTTGTATAAACTTAAACAGTGGAAAGCATTAAATAATAGCATTTATTATACGTTGTTTTTAACGCAAAATGAAAACATGTATAAATTTGTAGAATATTATATGTTCTTTTCGTTGAATGGCAAAACATCTGGATACACAAAATAAATAGACTAGAACAGAATGTATATCAGAAAACAATGTATAATGATGTAACATAATGCTTGTTGTGAATAACAGAAAAACAAAACGAACAAACCAAAGAATGTACAACAAAAACGCCTTAATAAATAAACACCGTCTCCGTGGCCTAGTGGTTAAGACGTCCGTCCGCCTACAGAGCGGGAGGTCGAAGGTTCGAACCTAGTCAGGGGTTCGTTCTGATATGCCTGGTTGATGAGCAGCCAGCTAGTTAAATAATGGTTACCGATTGCCTACCAGCCTGGCATACAAGCATAGGATTCGGGAAGTACTGATGTTCATAAAAGAGGGGTCTCGTAAGTCAGAAATCTATATGAATATGTTACTGTGAGCTCATGGAAAACTAGTCAACTATGGTACACTGTAATGTAATAAACAAACACTAAACACAATATGTAGACTTCAATTTCATATAGTGTGTGTGTTTTCTACGTTTATTTATAGTCGCTACCGGTTGCCCATATGAGCGACGCCTCCTGAAGGTCATTTTAGATTTTTGGAGGCTAGTGCAATGATACCGACAGAGACCCATTCCAGATTCTCCTCTGGATCTTTTACGTGCATGGTGTACAGCACCGACATGAGACCTCGGCTTAAAGTCCCATCAGAAAGACTGTTAATTTTATTAGGGTCAGACGGGGGATTGAACCTGTGATCTCTGGATTCCCAGTCCATCGTGTTAACAACTGGACTACGTATCGGCCTATATTTCATAGAACTCTCTAGAATTATATATAAGAACAGTCTATATAGAAGTCTGTTTTGGGCAAGACCTTGCTTCACTTTGCCCTAAAACAAAATTTGTAGTACAAGATGGGATAAATATGCATGATATTGTTGTTTTTCTGTTTGATCAACACAATTTAATCATAATCTACTAAAATGAAAAGTTTCATGTCATTCAGGTAGACAGTTTCAAACAGTCATTCAGGTAGACAGTTTCAAACAGTCATTCAGGTAGACAGTTTCAAACAGTCATTCAGGTAGACAGTTTCAAACAGTCATTCAGGTAGACAGTTTCAAACAGTCTTTCAGGTAGACAGTTTCAAACAGTCATTCAGGTAGACAGTTTCAAACAGTCATTCAGGTAGACAGTTTCAAACAGTCATTCAGGTAGACAGTTTCAAACAGTCATTCAGGTAGACAGTTTCAAACAGTCAGTCAGGTAGACAGTTTCAAACAGTCAGTCAGGTAGACAGTTTCAAACAGTCATTCAGGTAGACAGTTTCAAACAGTCATTCAGGTAGACAGTTTCAAACAGTCATTCAGGTAGACAGTTTCGTGTACAAGGCATTTCAACCTTTGTTATGGATTGGCCAGTTTTGTACACATTTGGGATCGGTCAAAACAAAATTAATGAGTTCCTAGAATTTGAAAGATTGGCACAAGGCAATTACTGAATGTTCATAGCAAGTGTCATAAAACTAACATCACATTCCTGGGCAGGCTGCAGCTGCTAACCAGTACTTGGTGCACCAACCAGGCTCCAGCGGCTAATCAGTACTTTGTGCACCAACCAGGCTCCAGCGGCTAACCAGTACTTGGTGCACCAACCAGGCTCCAGCTGCTAACCAGTACTTGGTGCACCAACCAGGCTCCAGCGGCTAACCAGTACTTGGTGCACCAACCAGGCTCCAGCGGCTAATCAGTACTTTGTGCACCAACCAGGCTCCAGCGGCTAACCAGTACTTGGTGCACCAACCAGGCTCCAGCTGCTAACCAGTACTTGGTGCACCAACCAGGCTCCAGCGGCTAACCAGTACTTGGTGCACCAACCAGGCTCCAGCGGCTAATCAGTACTTTGTGCACCAACCAGGCTCCAGCGGCTAACCAGTACTTGGTGCACCAACCAGGCTCCAGCTGCTAACCAGTACTTGGTGCACCAACCAGGCTCCAGCGGCTAACCAGTACTTGGTGCACCAACCAGGCTCCAGCGGCTAATCAGTACTTTGTGCACCAACCAGGCTCCAGCGGCTAACCAGTACTTGGTGCACCAACCAGGCTCCAGCGGCTAACCAGTACTTGGTGCACCAACCTCTGTAAGACACTGCCACTGTGTGGCTCGAACCTGTGACCATCACAGTGGTATAAAAGTCAGCGACCGTAACAATTCGACCATGGAGGCAGACTAAATACAAGGGGTGCTTTACAATGGCCAGTGTAGCTTACTGGAAAAAATTTGTGTATGAAACTTGTTAACAAAAAGTACATTTCGGGTCGGCACATATGTTTCGTACCGGTCGAGTTCAGTCAAACACAAAATTATCCAACACTGGTCTCCCCTAATTATATTAACCCTTTCCCTCATAGAAGCACCTCTCGACGCCATTACCAATATGACATGCATTAACCATTTCCCTCATAGAAGCACCTCTAGACGCCATTATCAATATGACATGCATTAACCATTTCCCTCATAGAAGCACCTCTCGACGCTATTACTAATACGACATGCATTGACAATGTAGTAGCCAAACCAATGTTCATAATAAAGGCATAATGTTTTCCAATCCAAACCATTCACAATTTATGTAATTTGTAACATTGTTTGTGTTATACATGTAAATTTATTGGAATAAATACTGTTTAAACCAAAGGCATAATGGAAGTCGTGATAGCACAGTGGATGTGCGTTCGCTTCAGGTGCGAAAGGTCCGGAGTTCGAGCCTCGCTGGAGCCGTTACGATTGTGCCCTTAGGCGAGGCATTTAAATTCCATGTTGCCTCTTCTGTCTCCCTCGTGGCAATGGATTCCATCAGGAATGAGGTCTCGAGCGTGATTAACGTAAGTTAAAAGAACTTGTTTCGCAATCGAGCTAAACTAAATTTGTATAAACTAATAAAGGCCACAATCTCATATAGTCCCAGTTATCTCTATGGAGGTGGGATAGATATGGCGACTACTTATCCACTGCATGATAGCTAAATGGCTGTCGTTTGTATGGAGATATATAGAAGTATATTAACCTAAATCTCTATGAAGGAAAGGGTTAACATAACACACAGAGAAATTCACATTTGCAATAAGAGCATTCTGAGATCAATCAATGTAAAGTGGTTATTACTACAACTGCTACTAACTTCATATCAACTTCTCTTCACACACAGTTAACCCATTCAACACCAATTAACGGACATGGACTGGTACACCCATTCAACACCAAGTAACTGGCATGGACTGGTGCACCCATTCAACACAAGTAACTGGCATGGACTGGTGCACCCATTCAACACCAAGTAACTGACATGGACTGGTGCACCCATTCAACACTAAGTAACTGACATGGACTGGTGCACCACCAATTCAACACCAAGTAACCGACATGGACTGGTACATGATATTTGTTAGACCAATCAATTACTAAGAAAATTACATTTGGACCAGTTCATTTATCAAAATTTTGTCTAAAAAATAGTAATATTACTGGCAAAAAGTGCAGATACTGATGAGACGGCTCGTCACGAGCCGGCTCATCTGGATCTACACATTTTGCAAACCTATTTAGAGGTGTGTGGTGTTGAAAGGGTTAATTCTTTCAACTGCTTTCTTCCATGGTCACCGTCAACTTCATCAGCTCGATATATTTCACAGCAGCAGCTGCAGACAATTCAATGTACACGTAGAAAGACTAAAGGATTCTCAGAACTTTGAAATCCTAATACTGCAACAGTTATCGATCGTCAATTAACGCGCAGTTCTACTTTCCCAGTCTGGGAAACTCTTCTGGGAATAATGCCATCTGTCTGCACGTGGGACACGTGCGTTCTCTGGACACCCATTCAGTAACACACTGAAATACACAAACAACACAGATACAAGAAGAAGCACCGGGTTCGATCCTCGGACCGGGAAGTATGTGAGATGGTACGGTGGTCGCCAGATCGGACAGGTGGGACTTCTACGGGTACTCCGGTTTCCTCCCACACGAATGACCACATATACGCTTTCATCCGCGCCAAAGAGAGTGATTAATATAAGTTGTTAGAACTTCCTTCGCAATCCTTGTAAAATAAATAAAGTTTAAACTTTAAGAAAAAGCAAGAAGTTGAAAATATATATTCAAGATGGCCGCCATTTCGATCGGCACTATTTTCTTCACCCTTCGTCTACTGGTCATCCTGATTGCAAGGTAATAATGTTGGGCCAAAGCACCCATTGGTTCGAGAACATATATTAGTAATACATTTCAATATGATTTTCAGTTTTTTCATAGCCTGGTCACCCCAATTCTCCTTAGGTTAACCAGTAACCTGTCAATCACAACTAAAGTCACTTTTGCAAACAGCATACAACAGATCAGACGGCACAGACTATGCAATCTGCCCAACTTGCCATCTGCAGAATTTGCCATCTGCCATCTGCAGAACTTGCCATATGCAGAACTTGCCATTTGCCATCTGCAGAACTTGCCATCTGCAGAACTTGCCATCTGCAGAACTTGCCATTTGCCATCTGCAGAACTTGCCATTTGCCATCTGCAGAACTTGCCATTTGCCATCTTCAGAACTTGCCATCTGCAGAACTTGCCATCTGCAGAACTTGCAATTTGCAGAACTTGCCATCTGCCATCTGCAGAACATGCCATCTGCAGAACTTGCCATTTGCCATCTGCAGAACTTGCCATCTGCAGAACTTGTCATTTGCCATCTGCAGAACTTGCCATCTGCAGAACTTGCCATCTGCCATCTGCAGAACTTGCCATCTGCAGAACTTGGCATCTGATACGGCTGTTATTCGGATAGTGCAGATATAGCACATGTTCAGATGCGCCGTTACATCGAGGCTGATCTGGATCTATGTTGTTTGCACATTCCTTCCAATGTATTCACCACCTTACGGGTTAAACAGAGTTCATAAAAGAATTATATGCGCTACTGGCAGGGGATTAACAAGTGTACAGTATAACCGACTAACCCGGGTATGGAATACATGCATACAGTCGAGTTCCTTCACAGCTTCTGTTGTCAACGAATCGTGACATATCACACACATATCCTCGTCAAACGTATTTGTACATGCCATAGACTGAAATCAAAAGACAAGTGCGCATATTTTACACGAACAATACCGATTGGTGTGAAACAATATGGCACCGCCCGCCAACCACATCACAACACCGTACTGCCTAGTCCTATCTAGTCAACTCTCTGAACATTTATTTATTTATATTTCGGGTTTTACGCCGCATCAGCACCATTTTGGGCTATATCGCCGGCGGGCAGTTTACCTAACAACACCTTTCCTGGGCAGGCTCCAGCGGTTAACCAGTACTTGGGTGCACCAACCTCCGTAAGAAACTGCCAACTTTTTCATATAAATGAGACACGGTTTGAGTGGGGCTCAAACCCGTGACCATCAGTGATGATAGGTTACAGTGGTATACAAGTCAGCGACCTTAACCACTCGACCACGGAGGCGGACCCATTATTAACTAATGAACGGAGAGGACATTTCATTGTCATAACTCTTTCAACAGGAATATAACTTAAACACTTGTTAAAACGACACTACATCGCGAAATGCCCAAAACAATGCATGTTATCACATATAAGTACCATTGCTACCACAATGGTTTATTCGATCAACAAACTGCCAAAAGTGATGAAAGTAGGAATTTACAAAACGATTAACACGACCCGGAAGGGATATTTGCTTGTTATTCAAGCTGCTACTACTTTATGTTTACGTTTCTTGCGTTTTTGACGAAATGAAATGGCCAGAGACGCAATGAAAATCATTGAACGAGTTTTACGCAATGCAGCAATATTTTGACAGCAGATTATTTATATGGAGCTTTCTGTGTGGATAAAATGTACTTGACCACCGAGCACTTCTTCATTGACGTTTACTTGTTAAAATTATGTACAACGAAAATTGTTCAAATGATATAAGTATCGAAATAGTGAAGATTGATTCACAGACGGATCTGTAGTCCAGTGGTAACACGCTGGACTGGTAATCCAGGGATCGCAGGTTCGATACCCCCATCTGACCCTAATCTTTCAGATGGGACTTTAAACTGAGGTCTCGTTTCGGTGCTGTACACCATGCACGTAAAAGAACCAGGAGACTGTGGAATGGGTCTCTGTCTGTATCATTGCCCTATCCTCCAAAAATCTAAAATGACTAATCTCTCCATGAGGCGTCGCTATATGGTCAACCGTTAGCGACGATAAATAAACGTAAAACACACACGAATAATGATTCCTTTCTTTTCCAAGCTGATTCGACCATGGAGGTACTGAAACAACTTCATGTAGCGATACGGTTAATAGCCCTGCAAATATATAACCGAGTGGGTGCAGAAAAATGCATGGTGAAGCGCAAACATCTGTAATCTGTAATTTTCTATTACCTCCCTTGGCAGATAAAAGTCTGATTTATTCCAAAACGTGAATAGGTTATTTTAGTTAGAAACCTTTGTTTTTACTGTTGTTCCCTAACCAGATGTTGCGATATGGTAATTGTGATTTTTATCAAAAACGTGTTAATTAAGTAATAACATTATTTTACAAATAAGTACCCATTGCATACATGTACTGTAGGAGATCTGTTGATATATAGTAATTTAATAATCATAAGAAGCGATAGTGGGATAGTATTGCTAGCATGTTGTGCAAAGGAAACAACGATAAAAACAGAGGAAAACACTTAATGGGACCTATCTACTTTACAGAGGAAAACACTTAATAGGACCTATCAACTTATATGGGGGGAATTCAGGGGCAGTAACTGACCGATGTCTCTCATTGTTTAGGGAGCATTCAGGGGCAGTAACTGACCGATGTCTCTCATTGTTTAGGGAGCATTCAGGGGCAGTAACTGACCGATGTCTCTCATTGTTTAGGGAGCATTCAGGGGCAGTAACTGACCGATGTCTCTCATTGTTTAGGGAGCATTCAGGGGCAGTAACTGACCGATGTCTCTCATTGTTTAGGGAGCATTCAGGGGCAGTAACTGACCGATGTCTCTCATTGTTTAGGGAGCATTCAGGGGCAGTAACTGACCGATGTCTCTCATTGTTTACTGAGCATTCAGGGGCAGTAACTGACCGATGTCTCTCATTTCCCGACCCTGATTTTGATGTTTGGTAGGCAGGACATTTTTTTAAAAATCTATTTACCGGGTGAACATTTCCAAATGGTCGTCACGAGCCGGCTCATCTGGATCTACACTAATGGTGATAGCATCGTTGTAATAATAATTTGGCCAGTAACTGGTAGAAGTAGAAACAAGTACAAGACACATCTATCTCGCCAAAAACAAATCTTCAATGATAAATAGGAAGCTACGGTATATATCATAAAATGAGGACTAGATTTCCATATTGATACGTGTTCTTAATACACAGAACAATGACAGGGTATAACCAGCACTGACATGGAGAAGCAGAGTTACCCCGCCTCGGACAGTGTCTCGGTTGATCATGTTATCATGCCCCCAAGTTTAGTTGATATAGAAACTGTAACTCGATTGGTTTAATCAGTATTTATTTAGACAGCTACAGCAGAAGTACAAGTAATTATTAACCCATTTCATTCTGGATACCGTTCAAACAGTATTTGCAAAGAACATAGAGCCAGATCAACCGCCACTTGAACGTGCTGTCTGATCAGGCTCTATGCTGTTTGCTATTCAGATGATCTTGCTAAGACAGCTGGCTATGTAGCAAACAACATAGATCCTGATCAGCACGTAGCAGCTGATCTGGATCTATGTTGTTTGCAAAAGCCTTTAAATGTATCCAGAATGAAACGGGTTAATTAACAGTAGTACATGTTACATCCCAGACCAGACATATTGTAGTATTGTAATATTATAAGTGTGACCTTGAAGCTACGGAACCTGGCGATTGTGTACGATACATCACCTATATATGGCAAACAGTTGTGGCACATTAGTTTTGAATTCCCTCGATAGCCGAAGAAGTTACAGTCCTGACTGGAAATATTATACCTATATTTCACCTTTAACGTCAAAGTGTGACCGTGACCTTGGGTCTTGTGTACTATATTAACCTATATAATTTTGACTATTAACCCATTCAACACCAAGTAACTCACATGGACTGGTCCATGATATTCATAAACCAATAAATGAATCAGAAAATCACATTTGGACAAGTTCATTTATCAAAATGGGTAATTATGTCTAAAAATAGTCATATCACTGGCAAAAAGTGCAGATCCTGATGAGACGGCTCGTCACGAGCCGGCTCATCTGGATCTACACTTTTTGTAAGCCTATTTAGAGGTCTGTGGTGTTGAAAGGGTTAACCTATATAATTTTGACGAACATTTGCGACACACTATTTTTGAAATCCCTCCATAGCCAAAGAAGTTACATCCCAGACAAGATATATTGTAGATATAATTCACTGTTATCCTGCAAGTGTGACTGTGACCGTGAAGCTACGGGACCTGGCGATTGTGTACGATACATCATCTATACATGTCGAATATTTATGGCACATCAGTTTGGAAATCCTTTAATACCGGTAGCCGAAGAAGTTACTGCCGGGCCGGAAATATTGTACACATATTTCACATTTACGCTCCGAGTATGATCTTGACGGATCTTGGTGTTGTGTACCATACATCACATATACCGGTATATTGCGAACATCTGTGGCACATTAATCTAAAAATAACTCCATGCCAGAGTTACATTCTGGACCGGAAATATGTACGTATATTTCATCCTTAAGCTCCAAGTGGGACCTTGGCCGTCCAGCTACGGAACTGGGTGATGCTCCAAGTGGGACTTGACCGTCCAGCTACGGAACTGGGTGATGCTCCAAGTGGGACTTGACCGTCCAGCTACGGATCTGGGTCATCACCCAAGTGGGACTTGACCATCCAGCTACGGATCTGGGTCATCACCCAAGTGGGACTTGACCATCCAGCTACGGATCTGGGTCATCACCCAAGTGGGACTTGACCGTCCAGCTACGGATCTGGGTCATCACCCAAGTGGGACTTGACCGTCCAGCTACGGATCTGGGTCATCACCCAAGTGGGACTTGACCGTCCAGCTACGGATCTGGGTCATCACCCAAGTGGGACTTGACCGTCCAGCTACGGATCTGGGTCATCACCCAAGTGGGACTTGACCATCCAGCTACGGATCTGGGTCATCACCCAAGTGGGACTTGACCATCCAGCTACGGATCTGGGTCATCACCCAAGTGGGACTTGACCGTCCAGCTACGGATCTGGGTCATCACCCAAGTGGGACTTGACCGTCCAGCTACGGAGCTGGGTCATCACCCAAGTGGGACTTGACCATCCAGCTACGGATCTGGGTCATCACCCAAGTGGGACTTGACCATCCAGCTACGGATCTGGGTCATGTGTATTATACATCACCTATATATGCTGAACAGTTGTGGCACATTATTTTTGAAACTCTTCATAGCCGAAGAAGCTACAGCCCGGACCGGAAATATTGATACTGACGGACGGACAGTGTGAAAAATATATGCACCCAAACAAATTTCTTCGGGGGGGGGGGGGGAGGGTGAAGTGAATAGCAGAATATTGACTTACTTTATTTTGGTAGTGTTTTCTGGGCGGTAGTTTCAAATCCATTAAACCTTTAGAGGCAGCAGACTGCAATCTTGGCGGTAGTTTCAAAGTGTTCGGTTTCTGGTACTGATTGGTCCATGCACTAGGAATCTGGAATATAATACCATGATGATGATTGAGCTTATTTACCTTCGCCTCCGGCGAACCATGCAAATAAAACCATAATATAATGGCAATTAGTAGTCTAAAATCCATCTGTAGCCATTACATCAGACAGGTTGTCACGAGTGGACACCATCAGTAGTCCACAATCCATCTGTACCCATCCATTACATCAGACAGGTTGTCACGAGTGGACACCATCAGTAGTCCACAATCCATCTGTAGCCATTACATCAGACAGGTTGCCCCGAGTGGACACCATCAGTAGTCCACAATCCATCTGTACCCATCCATTACATCAGACAGGTTGTCACGAGTGGACACCATCAGTAGTCCACAATACATATGTAGCCATTACATCAGACAGGTTGCCACGAGTGGACACCAGCAGTAGTCCACAATCCATCTGTAGCCATTACATCAGACAGGTTGCCTGGAGTGGACACCAGCAGTAGTCCACAATCCATCTGTAGCCATTACATCAGACAGGTTGCCCCGAGTGGACACCAGCAGTAGTCCACAATCCTGTAGTCATTACATCAGACAGGTTGCCCCGAGTGGACACCAGCAGTAGTTCACAATCCATCTGTAGCCATTACATCAGACAGGTTGCCTGGAGTGGACACCATCAGTAGTCCACAATCCATCTGTAGCCATTACATCAGACAGGTTGCCCCGAGTGGACACCAGCAGTAGTCCACAATCCATCTGTAGCCATTACATCAGACAGGTTGCCCCGAGTGGACACCAGCAGTAGTCCACAATCCATCTGTAGCCATTACATCAGACAGGTTGCCCCGAGTGCACACCATCAGTAGTCCACAATCCATCTGTACCCATTACATCAGGCAGGTTGCCCCGAGTGGACACCAGCAGTAGTCCACAATCCATCTGTACCCATCCATTACATCAGACAGGTTGCCCCGAGTGCACACCAGTAGTCCACAATCCATCTGTAGCCATTACATCAGGCAGGTTGCCCCGAGTGCACACCAGCAGTAGTCCACAATCCATCTGTAGCCATTACATCAGACAGGTCGCCCCGAGTGGACACCAGCAGTAGTCCACAATCCATCTGTACCCATCCATTACATCAGACAGGTTGTCACGAGTGGACACAATCAGTAGTTCACAATCCATCTGTACCCATCCATTACATCAGACAGGTTGTCACGAGTGGACACAATCAGTAGTCCACAATCCATCTGTACCCATCCATTACATCAGACAGGTTGTCACGAGTGGACACAATCAGTAGTCCACAATCCATCTGTACCCATCCATTACATCAGACAGGTTGTCACGAGTGGACACAATCAGTAGTCCACAATACATCTGTACCCATTACATCAGGCAGGTTGCCCCGAGTGGACACCAGCAGTAGTCCACAATCAATCTGTAGCCATTACATCAGACAGGTTGCCTGGAGTGCACACCAGCAGTAGTCCACAATCAATCTGTAGCCATTACATCAGACAGGTTGTCTGGAGTGGACACCAGCAGTAGTCCACAATCCATCTGTAGCCATTACATCAGACAGGTTGCCACGAGTGGACACCACCAGTAGTCCACAATCCATCTGTAGCCATTACATCAGACAGGTTTCCTGGAGTGGACACAATCAGTAGTCCACAATCCATCTGTACCCATTACATCAGACAGGTTTCCTGGAGTGGACACAATCAGTAGTCCACAATCCATCTGTACCCATTACATCAGACAGGTTGCTCTGAGTGGACACCAGCAGTAGTCCACAATCCATCTGTAGCCATTACATCAGACAGGTTGCCACGAGTGGACACCACCAGTAGTCCACAATCCATCTGTAGCCATTACATCAGACAGGTTGCCACGAGTGGACACCAGCAGTAGTCCACAATCCATCTGTAGCCATTACATCAGACAGGTTGCCACGAGTGGACACAATCAGTAGTCCACAATCCATCTGTACCCATTACATCAGACAGGTTGCTCCAAGTGGACACCAGCAGTAGTCCACAATCCATCTGTAGCCATTACATCAGACAGGTTACTCCGAGTACAATACTTGAATACAACAGTAACGTGAATCATCCCACTGACCAAATGTACCGTATGTTTGTGAGCAGCTGACCAAATGTACCGTGTGTTTGTGAGCAGCTGACCAAATGTACCGTGTGTTTGTGAGCAGCTGACCAAATGTACCGTGTGTTTGTGAGCAGCTGACCAAATGTACCGTGTGTTTGTGAGCAGCTGACCAAATGTACTGTGTGTTTGTGAGCAGCTGACCAAATGTACCGTGTGTTTGTGAGCAGCTGACCAAATGTACTGTGTGTTTGTGAGCAGCTGACCAAATGTACCGTGTGTTTGTGAGCAGCTGACCAAATGTACTGTGTGTTTGTGAGCAGCTGACCAAATGTACCATATGTCTGTGAGTAGCTGACCAAATGTACCATATGTCTGTGAGCAGCTGACCAAATGTACTGTGTGTTTGTGAGCAGCTGATCAAATGTACCGTGTGTTTGTGAGCAGCTGACCAAATGTACTGTGTGTTTGTGAGCAGCTGACCAAATGTACCGTGTGTTTGTGAGCAGGATATGGAACACAATGTGCAGGCATTATCAAATTGAAAAAAAACAACAACTGAAAATAAAAAGCCATTGGGCTGGGAGTGGGTGTGTGTGGGGGGGAGATACCTGTCCTGGCAGGAGGTCTGAGCCCCCCCCCCCCAAGAACATTTTAAAATGACCAGAGTCTAAATCCTGCGTGCTAGTGCATATTAAAGGTCTCTATTTCAAGAATATTCAAGCAGTTATTTTTCTAAAAGAAATTAAAAAATCGACACAAACAGCTCAGATCATAGGGTGACAAGTTATTATTGCTGGAGGAAGACTCCGGATGCCCAACCGAGCAGAATTGCAGGCACGGACAGGCACCTGGGTAGCACCACCAACCTACCGCAAGTCAGCTGAATAGCTTCCGCACATGAAATTAATCGACGCCCTCAGTGGGATTCGAACCTACAGCGGACATGAATATAATAATTACAGTATTCCAACACAGATAAACAAACATAAAACAAAAGCTTTGGCGGAGAGTAAATCCAAATGTGCGTACCTGTTTAGGTTTGATTTGCAGATAGGTACGAGCTTTCTCTATGATGCCTTCCAAAGTCAGCCCGCTCAAGCTTCCTTGCACTTCCCGGATTTGTTGGATAGTACGGATTACTTCATGTCTGAAAGAATCATTAACTCTTTCAACACCAAGTAACTGACATGGACTGGTCCATTCTTAGACCAATAAATGAATAAGAAAATTACATTCGGACCAGTTCATTTATCAAGATGGGTAATTTTGTCTAAAATTAGTGATACTACTTGCAAAAAGTGCAGATCCTGATGAGACGGCTCGTCATGAGCCGGCTCATCTGGATCTACACTTTTTGTAAGCCTATATAGAGGTCTGTGGTGTTGAAAAGGTTAATATTATTGAAAATCAAATTTTAGTTTCTCGGGTCATTCTGGCAGGGCATGTGAATCTAAATATTATTTTGTATTTAAGTGAATTTGTGTATTTATCAATATCAATGTAAAGAACCACGGAACAGTATATTGCCATACACATATGGCGCACATTTGTGCGTATCCCCCATGCATGACAAAACTACAGCCGGAACACGAAATATAACAATATTTGACCTTGACCTCAAAGTGTGACCTCAATCTTTGAAAATACCCCATGCATGACAAAACTACAGCCGGAACACGAAATATAACAATATTTGACCTTGACCTCAAAGTGTGACCTCGATCTTTGAAAATACCCCATGCATGACAAAACTACAGCCGGAACACGAAATATAACAATATTTGACCTTGACCTCAGTGTGACCTCGATCTTTGAAAATACCCCATGCATGACAAAACTACAGCCGGAACACGAAATATAACAATATTTGACCTTTACCTCAAAGTGTGACCTCGACCTTTGAAGCAGGGACGCGACACATGTTCATATGGGAAATATTTGTGAAACAACATTTCGGTATCCCGTCATCTATGACCAAGATACAGATCGGACACGATATATTATACCAATATTTGGCACTTACCAGTAATCTCTGGTCACAGGTCTTGCACGCGACACGTCATCTTTATGTATCAAATATTTGTATGTAGTTATTTCAAAATCCCGCATCTACCAATGCGTGACAAAGCAATATGACTTAACTACAAAGTGTGACATCAGCCTTTGAGGTAGGGTCGCGGGTCTTGGACACGACCCATCATGTTCATATGGGGGGAACAATTGTGCCATATTACTTAAGAATCCCCTTATCCACGACAAAGCGGACACAATATATTATATCAATATTTTACCATTTTTACGTCAGTACCATCGCATGCATAACATGCACTAGTGAGCCAGTGACTTATTGGACGGCCGCCCTCCCTAGTACAACCAATTGTGCATAAACACTTATACTTTGCCAGTATTCAGTATGGACATTTGACTGCTAATCAAGTATATTATGGAGATCCAGTGGTGCATCTGCTGACGTCTCTATGGGGTCCAGTGGCGTATCTGCTGACGTCTCTATGGGGTCCAGTGGCGTATCTGCTGACATCTCTATGGGGTCCAGTGGCGTATCTGCTCACGTCTCTATGGGGTCCAGTGGCGTATCTGCTCACGTCTCTATGGGGTCCAGTGGCGTATCTGCTGACGTCTCTATGCGGTCCAGTGGCGTATCTGCTGACGTCTCTATGGGGTCCAGTGGCGTATCTGCTGACGTCTCTATGGGGTCCAGTGGCGTATCTACTTACGTCTCTATGGGGTCTAGTGGCCTATCTGCTCACGTCTCTATGGGGTAATGGGTTAATTATTAGACTGCCAGTGTCTATTACCTCTCAACATCCGGGAACTCCTGCTGCATTCTGCTAATCAGTCGTTCAAAATTGTTTGACTTTGCTGGCTTAGCACTGGTCATAGGGGCGGAGTTAACGCAAGGGGCGGAGTATTTATGGAGTTCTTTCTGATGCTCTTTGCCTGAAGGACGCTTTCTCTTTGACTGCACCTGAATGTAGTTTGGCAGCATAATTAGTTAGGATTTAATAACAAGGCATGTACAATACAGTTTAAAGGTAACATGCTTACGAGACATAATTCAGGGTTCCCTCTCACTGAATTTTTGTCTGCGCCATTTCTGTCGCCAATTGAAAAAAACTGCAGCCAATTTGAGACTTGGAGCTAACAAGGGCCATATACAGTCAAACCTGTGTTAGTGGTCACCTCTATTATAGTCAAACCTGCGTTAGTGGTCACCTCTATTATACAGTCAAACCTGCGTTAGTGGTCACCTCTATTATACAGTCAAACCTGCGTTAGTGGTCACCTCTATTATACAGTCAAACCTGTGTTAGTGGTCACCTCTATTATACAGTCAAACCTGTGTTAGTGGTCACCTCTATTATACAGTCAAACCTGCGTTAATGGTCACCTCTATTACAGTCAAACCTGCGTTAGTGGTCACCTCTATTATAGTCAAACCTGTGTTAGTGGTCACCTCTATTATACAGTCAAACCTGTGTTAGTGGTCACCTCTATTATACAGTCAAACCTGCGTTATTGGTCACCTCTATTATACAGTCAAACCTGCATCTATTATACAGTCAATCCTGCATTAGTGGTCACCTCTATTATACAGCAAACCTGCATTAGTGGTTTATTATACAGTCAAACCTGCGTTATTGGTCACCTCTATTATACAGTCAAACCTGCGTTAGTGGTCACATCTATTATACAGTCAAACCTGCATTAGTGGTCACCTCTATTATACAGTCAAACCTGTGTTAGTGGTCACCTCTATTATACAGTCAAACCTGCGTTAGTGGTCACCTCTATTATACAGTCAAACCTGCATTAGTGGTCACCTCTATTATACAGTCAAACCTGTGTTAATGGTCACCTCTATTATACAGTCAAACCTGCGTTATTGGTCACCTCTATTATACAGTCAAACCTGCATCTATTATACAGTCAAACCTGCATTAGTGGTCACCTCTATTATACAGTCAAACCTGCATTAGTGGTCACCTCTATTATACAGTCAAACCTGCGTTATTGGTCACCTCTATTATACAGTCAAACCTGCGTTAGTGGTCACATCTATTATACAGTCAAACCTGCATTAGTGGTCACCTCTATTATACAGTCAAACCTGTGTTAATGGTCACCTCTATTATACAGTCAAACCTGTGTTAGTGGTCACCTCTATTATACAGTCAAACCTGCATTAGTGGTCACCTCTATTATATACAGTCAAACCTGCATTAGTGGTCACCTCTATGACAGTCAAACCTGCGTTAGTGGTCGCCTATATTACAGTCAAACCTGCGTTAGTGGTCACCTCTATTACAGTCAAACATGCATTAGTTGTCACCTGTATTAAGCAGCCAGTTTCCAGATTCCCAATATGTTGTATCATACATATGACCTCTATTATGCAGCCACCTGTGCTAAACAGCCACTTTCTATGATTCCCGTGGCTGACTGCTGGCTGCTTAACACAGGTTTGACTGTAGTTCACAGATAAATATTTGAAATTGAAGCTATGTTTTTGACAAAATATCCAAACAAAACAAAATTTAAAAATCACGTTTTCGCCAAATATTTCACCAATTCACAAACTTTATTGCCAGTATTTGTTTTTTGTCGGAATTGTCACCATTCGCGACCGACAGCGGGAACCCTGATAATTCATACAGCTTGCAATTGAAGTGATTGTCTGCTTGTCCAATATATGAGAGTGAGTCGTACAATTGAAATGGTCTGTATTTAACAACGTTTATTCCGGGGGCAATTTCCTGCACATTATATTACAACCATTGAGAAGCTGCAACAACTTATATTAATCACTTTCGTTGGCGCGGATGACAGCGTATTTGTGGTCATTCGTGTGAGAGGAAACCGGAGAACCCGGAGGAAACCCACATGTCCGATCAGTCGACCACCGTACCATCTCACATACTTCCCGGTCCGAGGATCGAACCCGGGTTGCATTTGTGAGAAGTGAGAATGCTAACCACTGACAGCCGATTATTTGAATAGTGAACGCAGGAATTCAGTGGAACAAATACTACCTCCTCCGAATGGGTGCTTGAGATGCATTGAATCTTTACGAGCTTGGAACAGTCTGATGAGGTTATATACAAAGTCCGCGCACTTTGACAACATTCTCTTCATTAGAGGCATACAATTGATACTCACATATGACCTTGACGGTACATACAAGACATGACCTTGGAGGTACATACAATATATGACCTTGGAGGTACATACAAGACATGACCTTGGAGGTACATACAAGACATGACCTTGGAGGTACATACAAGACATGACCTTGGAGGTACATACAAGATATGACCTTGACCTTGGAGGTACATACAAGATATGACCTTGACCTTGGAGGTACATACAATATATAACCTTGACGGTACATACAATATATGACCTTGACGGTACATACAATATATGACCTAGACGGTACATACAATATATGACCTAGACGGTACATACAATATATGACCTAGACGGTACATACAATATATGACCTAGACGGTACATACAATATATGACCTAGACGGTACATACAATATATGACCTTGACGGTACATACAATATATGACCTAGACGGTACATACAATATATGACCTAGACGGTACATACAATATATGACCTAGACGGTACATACAATATATGACCTAGACGGTACATACAATATATGACCTTGACGGTACATACAATATATGACCTCGACGGTACATACAATATATGACCTCGACGGTACATACAATATATGACCTAGACGGTACATACAATATATGACCTCGACGGTACATACAATATATGACCTCGACGGTACATACAAGATATGACCTCGACGGTACATACAAGATATGACCTCGACGGTACATACAATATATGACCTCGACGGTACATACAATATATGACCTCGACGGTACATACAATATATGACCTTGACGGTACATACAATATATGACCTAGACGGTACATACAATATATGACCTAGACGGTACATACAATATATGACCTTGACGGTACACACAATATATGACCTTGACGGTACATACAATATATGACCTTGACGGTACATACAATATATGACCTTGACGGTACATACAATATATGACCTAGACGGTACATACAAGATATGACCATGACCTTGGAGGTACATACAATATATGACCTTGACGGTACATAAAATATATGACCTTGACGGTACATACAATATATGACCTAGACGGTACATACAAGATATGACCATGACCTTGGAGGTACATACAATATATGACCTTGACCTCGGAGGTACATACAAGATATGACCTTGGAGGTACATACAAGATATGACCTTGGAGGTACATACAATATATGACCTTGACCTTGGAGGTACATACAATATATGACCTTGACCTTGGAGGTACATACAAGATATGACCTTGGAGGTACATACAATATATGACCTTGACCTTGGAGGTACATACAAGATATGACTGACTGCCGAGGTACATAGTGTGTCCGATTAGCGCACTCGCTTCTCACCAATGCAACCAGGGTTCAATCCACGAACTGCGAAATATGTGAGATGGTACGGTGGTCGCCAGATCGGACAGGTGGGTTTTTCTCCGGGTACTCCGGTTTCCTCCCACACGAATGACCACATATACGCTTTCATCGGTGGCATCGTGTATGTGACTGATTGACATCAACCGTGAGAAATGCTAAACGGTGGCATCGTGTGCGATATAGTGTTAGATTTGGATATAGTGTTTAGATTTGGATATAGTGTTTAGATTTGGATATAGTGTTTTAGATTTGGATATAGTGTTTTAGATTTGGATATAGTGTTTTAGATTTGGATATAGTGTTAAATTTGGATATAGTGTTTTAGATTTGGATATAGTGTTAGATTTGGATATAGTGTTTTAGATTTGGATATAGTGTTTTAGATTTGTATGATAGATGGAAGTATGGATATAGTGTTTTAGATTTGGATATAGTGTTAGATTTGGATATAGTGTTTAGATTTGGATATAGTGTTTAGATTTGGATATAGTGTTTTAGATTTGGATATAGTGTTTTAGATTTGGATATAGTGTTTTAGATTTGGATATAGTGTTAAATTTGGATATAGTGTTTTAGATTTGGATATAGTGTTAGATTTGGATATAGTGTTTTAGATTTGGATATAGTGTTTTAGATTTGTATGATAGATGGAAGTATGGATATAGTGTTTTAGATTTGGATATAGTGTTAGATTTGGATATAGTGTTTAGATTTGGATATAGTGTTTAGATTTGGATATAGTGTTTTAGATTTGGATATAGTGTTTTAGATTTGGATATAGTGTTTTAGATTTGGATATAGTGTTAGATTTGGATATAGTGTTTAGATTTGGATATAGTGTTTTAGATTTGGATATAGTGTTAGATTTGGATATAGTGTTTTAGATTTGTATAGTGTTTTAGATTTGGATATAGTGTTAGATTTGGATATAGTGTTTTAGATTTGGATATAGTTTTAGATTTGGTATAGTGTTTTAGATTTGGATATAGTGTAGATTTGGATATAGTGTTTTAGATTTGGATATAGTGTTTTAGATTTGGATATAGTGTTAGATTTGGATATAGTGTTTGATTTGGATATAGTTTTAGATTTGGATATAGTGTTTTAGATTTGATATAGTGTTTTAGATTTGGATATAGTGTTTAGATTTGGATTGTTTTAGATTTGGATATAGTGTTTTAGATTTGGATATAGTTTTAGATTTGGATATAGTGTTAGATTTGGATATAGTGTTAGATTTGGATATAGTGTTTTAGATTTGGATATAGTGTTTTAGATTTGGATATACGATCTGTACTGTTCTTTTTCATGTATGGTTTGCGTATACATGTCTCGTACATATAATCTATAGGTGGCTTTCTATTTATCACATACAAGCATACACCCAGTGATGCTTCTGGGTGGCAACGTGTTAAGGAAACAAGAATCCACCCAAACAATGCATCGTTTTTACATTCAAGGAGAAACATTGGTCAGTTACTGCCCCTGAATACTCCTCAATAATGGTTCTAATTGGTTTCCTCTGTGGTTATCGTAGTTTCCTTTGCACTACATGCTATACATTTTATCCGTTTTCTCATCTTATAATGGAAGTATGGTATAGATGGAAGTATAGTATAGATGGAAGTATGGTATAGATGGAAGTATGGTATAGATGGAAGTATGGTATAGATGGAAGTATAGTATAGATGGAAGTATGGTATAGATGGAAGTATAGTATAGATGGAAGTATAGTATAGATGGAAGTATGGTATAGATGGAAGTATAGTATAGATGGAAGCATAGTATAGATGGAAGTATGGTATAGATGGAAGTATGGTATAGATGGAAGTATAGTATAGATGGAAGTATGGTATAGATGGAAGTATGGTATAGATGGAGGTATAGCATAGATGGAAGTATAGTATAGATGGAAGTATGGTATAGATGGAAGTATGGTATAGATGGAGGTATGGTATAGATGGAAGTATAGTATAGATGGAAGTATGGTATAGATGGAAGTATAGTATAGATGGAAGTATGGTATAGATGGAAGTATGGTATAGATGGAAGTATGGTATAGATGGAAGTATGGTATATATGGAAGTATAGTATAGATGGAAGTATAGTATAGATGGAAGTATAGTATAGATGGAAGTATAGTATAGATGGAAGTATGTTATAGATGGAAGTATGGTATAGATGGAAGTATGGTATATATGGAAGTATGGTATAGATGGAAGTATGGTATAGATGGAAGTATGGTATAGATGGAAGTATGGTATAGATGGAAGTATGGTATAGATGGAAGTATAGTATAGATGGAAGTATGGTATAGATGGAATTATGGTATAGATGGAAGTATGGTATAGATGAAAGTATGGTATAGATGGAAGTATGGTATAGATGGAAGTATAGTATAGATGGAAGTATATGGTATAGATGGAAGTATAGTATAGATGGAAGTATGGTATAGATGGAAGTATGGTATAGATGGAAGTATAGTATAGATGGAAGTATAGTATAGATGGAAGTATGGTATAGATGGAAGTATAGTATAGATGGAAGTATGGTATAGATGGAAGTATAGTATAGATGGAAGTATGGTATAGATGGAAGTATGGTATAGATGGAAGTATGGTATAGATGGAAGTATGGCATAGATGGAAGTATAGTATAGATGGAAGTATGGTATAGATGGAAGTATGGTATAGATGGAAGTATGGTATAGATGGAAGTATGGTATAGATGGAAGTATGGTATAGATGGAAGTATGGTATAGATGGAAGTATGTATAGATGGAAGTATGGTATAGATGGAGTATGTGTGGGTATAGATGGAAGAATAGTATAGTGGAAGTATATATAGATGGAAGTATGTTGTGGGTTGTGTGGGTTGTTGTGGGTGTATAGATGGAAGTATGGTATAGATGGAAGTATAGTATAGATGGAAGTATGGTATAGATGGAAGTATGGTATAGATGGAAGTATGGTATAGATGGAAGTATAGTATATATGGAAGTATGGTATAGATGGAAGTATAGTATAGATGGAAGTATGGTATAGATGGAAGTATGGCATAGATGGAAGTATGGTATAAAGTATGGTATAGATGGAAGTATGGATGGAAGTATGTATAGATGGAAGTATGGTATAGATGGAAGTATGGCATAGATGGAAGTATGGTATAGATGGAAGTATGGTATAGATGGAAGTATGGTATAGTATGGAAGTATGGTATAGATGGAAGTATGGTATAGATGGAAGTATGGTATAGATGGAAGTATGGTATATATGGAAGTATGGTATATATGGAAGTATGGTATAGATGGAAGTATGGTATAGATGGAAGTATGGTATAGATGGAAGTATGGTATAAAGTATGGTATAGATGGAAGTATGGCATAGATGGAAGTATGGTATAGATGGAAGTATGGTATAAAGTATGGTATATATGGAAGTATGGTATAGATGGAAGTATGGCATAGATGGAAGTATGGCATAGATGGAAGTATGGTATAGATGGAAGTATGGCATAGATGGAAGTATGGTATAAAGTTGGTTATATGGAAGTATGGTATAGATGGAAGTATGGTATAGATGGAAGTATGGTATAGATGGAAGTATGGTATATATGGAAGTATGGTATATATGGAAGTATGGTATATATGGAAGTATGGTATATATGGAAGTATGGTATAGATGGAAGTATGGTATAGATGGAAGTATGGTATATATGGAAGTATGGTATAAGTATGGTATAGATGGAAGTATGGTATAAAGTATGGCATAGATGGAAGTATGGTATAGATGGAAGTATGGCATAGATGGAAGTATGGTATAGAGTATGGCATAGATGGAAGTATGGTATAAAGTATGGTATAGATGGAAGTATGGTATATATGGAAGTATGGTATAGATGGAAGTATGGTATAGATGGAGGTATGGTATAAAGTATGGTATAGATGGAAGTATGGTATAAAGTATGGTATAGATGGAAGTATGGTATAGATGGAAGTATGGTATAGATGGAAGTATGGTATAAAGTATGGTATAGATGGAAGTATGGTATAAAGTATGGTATAGATGGAAGTATGGTATAGATGGAAGTATTGTATAGATGGAAGTATGGTATAGATGGAAGTATGGTATAGATGGAGGTATGGTATAGATGGAAGTATGGTATAGATGGAAGTATGGTATAGATGGAAGTATGGTATAGATGGAAGTATGGTATAGATGGAAGTATGGTATAGATGGAAGTATGGTATAGATGGAAGTATGGTATAGAGTATGGTATAGATGGAAGTATGGTATAAAGTATGGTATAGATGGAAGTATGGTATAGATGGAAGTATGGTATAGATGGAAGTATGGTATAGATGGAAGTATGGTATAGATGGAAGTATGGTATAGATGGAGGTATGGTATAGATGGAAGTATGGTATAGATGGAAGTATGGTATAGATGGAAGTATGGTATAGATGGAAGTATGGTATAAAGTATGGTATAGATGGAAGTATGGTATAGATGGAAGTATGGTATAGATGGAAGTATGGTATAGATGGAAGTATGGTATAGATGGAGGTATGGTATAGATGGAAGTATGGTATAGATGGAGGTATGGTATAGATGGAGGTATGGTATAGATGGAAGTATGGTATAGATGGAGGTATGGTATAGATGGAAGTATGGTATAAAGTATGGTATAGATGGAAGTATGGTATAAAGTATGGTATAGATGGAAGTATGGTATAAAGTATGGTATAGATGGAAGTATGGCATAGGTGGAAGTATGGCATAGGTGGAAGTATGGTATAGATGGAAGTATGGTATAGATGGAAGTATGGTATAGATGGAAGTATGGTATAGATGGAAGTATGGTATAAAGTATGGTATAGATGGAAGTATGGTATAGATGGAAGTATGGTATAGATGGAAGTATGGTATAGATGGAAGTATGGTATAGATGGAAGTATGGTATAAAGTATGGTATAGATGGAAGTATGGTATAGATGGAAGTATGGTATAGATGGAAGTATGGTATAAAGTATGGTATAGATGGAAGTATGGTATAAAGTATGGTATAGATGGAAGTATGGTATAGATGGAAGTATGGTATAGATGGAAGTATGGTATAGATGGAAGTATGGTATAGATGGAAGTATGGTATAGATGGAAGTATGGTATAGATGGAAGTATGGTATAGATGGAAGTATGGTATAGATGGAAGTATGGTATAGATGGAAGTATGGTATAGATGGAAGTATGGTATAGATGGAAGTATGGTATAGATGGAAGTATGGTATAGATGGAAGTATGGTATAGATGGAAGTATGGTATAGATGGAAGTATGGTATAGATGGAAGTATGGTATAGATGGAAGTATGGTATAAAGTATGGTATAGATGGAAGTATGGTATAGATGGAAGTATGGTATAGATGGAAGTATGGTATAAAGTATGGTATAGATGGAAGTATGGTATAGATGGAAGTATGGTATAGATGGAAGTATGGTATAGATGGAAGTATGGTATAGATGGAGTTGGTATAAAGTATGGTATAGATGGAAGTATGGTATAGATGGAAGTATGGTATAGATGGAAGTATGGTATAGATGGAAGTATGGTATAGATGGAGTATGGTATAAAGTATGGTATAGATGGAAGTATGGTATAAAGTATGGTATAGATGGAAGTATGTATAGATGGAAGTATGGTATAAAGTATGGTATAGATGGAAGTATGGTATAAAGTATGGTATAGATGGAAGTATGGTATAGATGGAAGTATGGTATAGTTGGTATAGATGGAAGTATGGTATAAAGTATGGTATAGATGGAAGTATGGTATAGATGGAAGTATGGTATAAAGTATGGTATAGATGGAGTATGTATAAAGTATGGTATAGATGGAGTATGGTATAAAGTATGGTTAGATGGAAGTATGGTATAAAGTATGGTATATATGGAGTATGGTATGATGGAAGTATGGTATAAAGTATGGTATAGGTGGAAGTATGGTATAAAGTATGGTATAGATGGAAGTATGGTATAAAGTATGGTATAGATGGAAGTATGGTATAAAGTATGGTATAGATGGAGGTATGGTATAAAGTATGGTATAGGTGGAAGTATGGTATAGATGGAAGTATGGTATAGATGGAGGTATGGTATAGATGGAAGTATGGTATAAAGTATGGTATAGATGGATGTATGGTATAAAGTATGGTATAGGTGGAAGTATGGTATAAAGTATGGTATAGATGGAAGTATGGTATAAAGTATGGTATAGTGGAAGTATGGTATAGATGGAAGTATGGTATTAGATGGAGGTATGGTATAGATGGAAGTATGGTTAAAGTATGGTATAGATGGATGTATGGTATAAGTATGGTATAGGTGGAAGTATGGTATAAAGTATGGTATAGATGGAAGTATGGTTAAAAGTATGGATAGATGGAGAAGTATGGGATAGATGGAGGTATGGTATAAAGTATGGTATAGATGGAAGTATGGTATAAAGTATGGTATAGATGGAAGTATGGTATAAAGTATGGTATAGATGGAAGTATGGTATAAAGTATGGTAGCGATGGAAGTATGGTATAGATGGAAGTATGGTATAGATGGAGGTATGGTATAGATGGAAGTATGGTATAAAGTATGGTATAGATGGAAGTATGGTATATATGGAAGTATGGTATAAAGTATGGTATAGATGGAAGTATGGTATAGATGGAAGTATGGTATAAAGTATGGTATAGATGGAAGTATGGTATAAAGTATGGGATAGGTGGAAGTATGGTATAGATGGAAGTATGGTATAAGTATGGTATAGATGGAGGTATGGTATAGATGGATGTATGGTATAAGTATGGTATAGATGGGAGGTATGGTATAGATGGAAGTATGGTATAGATGGATGTATGGTATAAAGTATGGTATAGATGGAGGTATGGTATAGATGGAAGTATGGTATAAAGTATGGTATAGATGGAAGTATGGTATAGATGGAGGTATGGTATAGATGGATGTATGGTATAAAGTATGGTATAGATGGAAGTAGGGTATAAAGTATGGTATAGATGAAGTATGGTATAGATGGAGGTATGGTATAGATGGATGTATGGTATAAAGTATGGTATAGATGGAAGTATGGTATAGATGGATGTATGGTATAAAGTATGGTATAGATGGAAGTATGGTATAGATGGAAGTATGGTATAGATGGAAGTATGGTATAGTGGAAGTATGGTATAGATGGAGGTATGGTATAGATGGAAGTATGGTATAGATGGAGGTATGGTATAGATGGAGGTATGGTATAGTGGAAGTATGGTATAGATGGAGGTATGGTATAGATGGAAGTATGGTATAGTTGGTTGATGGAGGTATGGTATAAAGTATGGTATAGATGGAAGTATGGTATAGAGTATGGTATAGATGGAAGTATGGCATAGGTGGAAGTATGGCATAGGTGGAAGTATGGTATAGATGGAAGTATGGTATATATGGAAGTATGGTAT
>CM026402.1:5734643-5770233 GCA_014843695.1 Archivesica marissinica | reverse complement strand
GTATGGTGCAATATAAAACATTTCTAACTGACCTCACACCATTCTTCCTCATCTTTGTCAGTAGAAGCATCACATAGCCTGGTGGTAGGGCTGTTACACTGCACCTTGGATGCTGCAAACAATAATATATCACATAGCCTGGTGGTAGGGCTGTTACACTGCAGCGTGGATGCTACATATAATAATATATCACATAGCCTGGTGGTAGGGCTGTTACACTGCAGCGTGGATGCTACATATAATAATATATCACATAGCCTGGTGGTAGGGCTGTTACACTGCAGCGTGGATGCTACATATAATCACATATACTCACATCCTGGTGGTAGGGCTGTTACACTGCACCGTGTGGTGGTAGGACTGTTACACTGCACCTTGGATGCTGCAAACAATAATATATCACATAGCCTGGTGGTAGGGCTGTTACACTGCAGCGTGGATGCTACATATAATAATATATCACATAGCCTGGTGGTAGGGCTGTTACACTGCACCGTGGATGCTACATATAATAATATATCACATAGCCTGGTGGTAGGGCTGTTACACTGCACCGTGGATGCTACATATAATAATATATCATATAGCCTGGTGGTAGTGCTGTTACACGGCACCTTGGATACTGCAAAAAAAAACACAACCACACACCACCACAATAATAATATATCACATAGCCTGGTGGTACTGACATATATACATACATGCAAACTCCAAACATAAAAGAATATGTAGATGGAAATACAGACTGCATATGTTAAAATAGAGATTGTCTTTCTCTTATGCTAAATAGTTGGCTTACGGTTGAAGGGGACACAATCTTACATAGCCTAAATTAACTAGATATACATGTAGTGGCACTTTCCAAGTTACATCTACGATAGTCTGTCATGTTAAGTACGTACGACAGGGGCTAGAACAAGTGCCATACAACATGAATTGAGAGCACTGATTTACTTGTGTACACCAAAACGTTAATATATCAGAGCCTGATGGTATGGGTACAACACGTTGCACCATGGATGCTGGAAATAAATAAAATATCCTATTAGGATGTTCCTCCTATTCTGGCAGTAGAAATAACAATTATATTTCACTCATATGACCATAGAAAGATATCAGTATCACTAGAGGCTAGCACCCCACCCCTCCTGTCCACCCCTCCTGTCCTCCCCTCCTGTCCACACCTCCTGTCCACCCCTCCTGTCCACCCCTCCTGTCCTCCCCTCCTGTCCACCCCCTGTCCACCCCTCCTGTCCTACCCTCCTGTCCACCCCCTCCTCGTACCCCTCCTGTATCCACATTCCTGCCCTCCACATCCCACCTCCCTCTGTCCACCCCCTGTCCTACCCTCTGCCACCCCTCTGTCCCCCTACCCTCCTGTCCACCCCTCCGTCCACCCCTCCTGTCCACCCTCCTGTCCACCCTCCTCCACCCCTCCTGTCCACCCATCCTGGCCACCTCCTGTCCTCCCTCCTGTCCACCCATCCTGTCCACACCTCCTGTCCACAACTCCTGTCTCCCCTCCTGTCCACCTACTGTCCTCCCTCCTGTCCAAACCTCCTGTCCTCCTCCGTCCTCCCCTCCTGTCCACCCCTCCTGTCCTCCCCTCCTGTCCACACTCCTGTCCCCTCCTGTCCACCCTCCTGTCCACCCCTCCTGTCCACACTCCTGTCCCCCCTCCTGTCTCCCTCCTGTCCACACCTCCTGTCCTCCCCTCCTGTCCTCCCCTCCTGTCCTCCCCTCCTGTCCACACCTCCTGTCCACCCCTCCTGTCCACACCTCCTGCCACCCCTCCTGTCCAACCCTCCTGTCCTCCCCTCCTGTCCACACCTCCTGTCCACCCCTCCTGTCCACCCTCCTGTCCTCCCCTCCTGTCCACACCTCCTGTCCACACCTCCTGTCCACCCCTCCTGTCCACACCTCCTGTCCTCCCTCCTGTCCACACCTCCTGTCCTCCCCTCCTGTCCACCCCTCCTGTCCACACCTCCTGTCCCCCCTCCTGTCCCACCTCCTGTCCCCCCCTCCTGTCCTCCCCTCCTGTCCTCCCCTCCTGTCCACACCTCCTGTCCACCCCTCCTGTCCACCCCCTCCTGTCCACCCCTCCTGTCCTCCTCCTGTCCCCCCTCCTGTCCACACCTCCTGTCCACCCCTCCTGCCCCTCCTGTCCACACCTCCTGTCCTCCCCTCCTGTCCACACCTCCTGTCCACCCCTCCTGTCCTCCCCTCCTGTCCTCCCCTCCTGTCCTCCCCTCCTGTCCACACCTCCTGTCCACCCCTCCTGTCCACCCCTCCTGTCCTCCCCTCCTGTCCTCCCCTCCTGTCCTCCCCTCCTGTCCACCCCTCCTGTCCACACCTCCTGTCCTCCCCTCCTGTCCTCCCCTCCTGTCCACCCTCCTGTCCACCCCCTCCTGTCCACACCTCCTGTCCACCCCTCCTGTCCACCCCTCCTGTCCACACCTCCTGTCCTCCCCTCCTGTCCACACCTCCTGTCCACCCCTCCTGTCCACACCTCCTGTCCACACCTCCTGTCCTCCCCTCCTGTCCACCCCTCCTTTCCAGTTAATATTTTTTGTTTTTTAAAGCTTTATTTATTTTAGAACTATTGCGAAGCAATCTTTAACAACTTATATTAATCTCTCTCGTTGGCGCGGATGAAAGCGTATATGTGGTCATTCGTGTGGGAGGAAACGGGAGTACCCGGAGAAAACCCACCTGTCCGATCTGGCGACCACTGTACCATCTCACATTCTTCCCGGTCCGAGGATCGAACCCGGGTTGCATTGGTGAGAAGTGAGTGCACTAACCACTGTGCTAATCGGACAGCTTGACAGCTGAACATTCGGCTCAGTAAAAAAAACCATCATATCTTTATCAGCATAGTCGATACGTATTGACCAAAGCTTATAATTTTGGTTGAAATTGCAGGATACATTGTGCCCTAAAATACATGAAATACCAAACTAGAAATTGTTTTTGAACCAAAACGTAAGCCTCGCCGCCTCTCCTGTTGCTGCAGTGGAGTAATACAAGCATGGAAGTGCACTATATGAAGTGATTGCAATAACATGTCATATGTAGTATTATCAAGTTTTGGAGGTTAAGCATGGACGAACTTTGCGTTATAGAAAAATCTGGAAAACTCATCCAACAACAACGGGGTTACAATATGCACAACTAGACATCAGACCGATGCTTCCTGCCAAATTTGGTGAACATCCAACAACAACGGGGTTACAATATGCACAACTAGACATCAGACCGATGCTTCCTGCCAAATTTGGTAAACATCCAACAACAACGGGGTTACAATATGCACAACTAGACATCAGACCGATGCTTCCTGCCAAATTTGGTGAACATCCAACAAGGGGGTTTGAAGAAGGTTTGACATAACTCTAGATGTTGATGCAGGTCGAAGATATTTCTTCCAGCGATATCTAATTATTGATAACATATCGACAATATTAATTGATGACGGGGTTTATTCTGACATAATTTATAGCCATTATTCGGTATCTTTATTTCCCAAATCTGGGTGGGGAGATCCCAGTTGAATATTTATGACACTTTGATCTGGTTACAGTGGTATTGGACAACAAAAGTCAATCATGAAATCATAGAACTCCCAGCAGTCAACAATGAAATCGTAAAACTCCCAGCAGTCTACAATGAAATCGTAAAACTCTCGGCAGTCTACAATGAATTGTAAAACTGCCAGCAGTCTACAATGAAATCGTAAATCTCCCAGCAATCGACCATGAAATCATAGAACTGCCAACAGTCAACAATGAAATCGTAGAACTGCCAGCAGTCAACAATGAAATCGTAGAACTGCCAGCAGTCAACAATGAAATCATAGAACTGCCAGCAGTCAACCATGAAATCGTAGAACTGCCAGCAATCGACAATGAAATCTTAGAACTGCCAGCAGTCAACCATGAAATCGTAAAACTGCCAGCAGTCAACCATGAAATCGTAAAACTCCCAGCAGTCAACCATGAAATCGTAAAACTGCCAGCAGTCAACCATGAAATCGTAAAACTCCCAGCAGTCAACCATGAAATCGTAGAACTGCCAGCAGTCCCATTATTATTTGTTCAATACGACGATTATTACATTTAGAACAGATATCTAAAATTGATATTTTCCAAATGTTTATGAAAACAGCATGAAATTCCCAACATCATGGGTATGGGCCATGTTCACAAGTCAGAAAACAAACACTGGGTGATGGTATAATATGACACACGTCAAACGTCACACAACATGACACCAAAGCTTTCCATCAGTTATTACTAGAGTGATTTTGAGTTTTTGAAAGAATAATATCGAATATTCGAATACCTTCCCGACCGAATATTCGAATAGTAAAATCGCTATTCGTTGTCACCCCTAGTTATTACCATGTTTTGGTGCAGGAACTTCGACCCGGTTGGTCACATCGGAGCGTTGGGTTTTTTGTGTTGCCATGACTACAGGTCTAGACACGTTAATTGGTGCCATGCCTACAGGTTTAGATACACTGGCATGTGTTGCCATGGGTACAGGTCTATGTATGCCAGGATGTATTGCCATGGATATCGGTTTAAATGTATCGTGACGCAGAGTGAATGTCTGGGCATTGTCATCCACTTCGTTGTCCCAGCTTTCCGGCGTCGATCTCCGATGCGGTGGATATTTGGGCGTTGCGGGTCGCAACTCGGGTGTTGGCCGTCTATGGGGCTGGTTTTCTTGAGACGATTGTGTACGTAGACTGGGATGTACGTTTTGTGATCTGGTCTGGTTTGGTGGTCTTGTGTATTGTTCCATACGGTTTGCTGGTCGAGTATAGTGTGTTGTCTGGAAAATGTACAAATGACGCACAATGTTCAAATATCAATTAACCCATTTCATTCTGGATATATTTAACCCTTTCAACACCACAGACCTCTATTTATCGGCTTACAAAAAGTGTAGATCCAGATGAGCCGGCTCGTGACGAGCCGTCTCATCAGGATCTGCACTTTTTGCAAGTAGTATTACTAATTTTAGACAAAATTACCCATCTTGATAAATGAACTGGTCCGAATGTAATTTTCTTATTCATTTATTGGTCTAAGAATATCATGGACCAGTCCATGTCAGTTACTTGGTGTTAAAGGCTTTTGCAAACAAATCCATAGATCCAGGATCTATGTCATTTGCTACATAACCAAGTTTCTTAGCAAGATCATCTGAATAGCAAACAGCATAGAGCCTGATCAGACGGCACGTTCTGTGGCAGCTGATCTGACTCTATGTTCTTTGCAAATACTGTTTGAACGATATCCAGAATCAAATGGGTTAACAAGGTTAAGTAATCTTAGCATTGAGTACTGTTTTCTGTTTTCAAACACCTCTTGACGCCATAACCAATACGACATACATTAACCCTTTCCTCATAGAAGCAGCTCTTGACTCCATTACGACGTATATTAACCTTTTCCCTCATAGAAGCATCTCTTGACGCCATTATGACGTATATTAACCCTTTCCCTCATAGAAGTATCTCTTGACACCATTACCAATACTACATACATTAACCCTTTCCCTCATAAAAGCACCTCTTGACTCCATTACCAATATGACATACATTAACCCTTTTCGTCATAGAAGCACCTCTTGACACCATTACCAATATGACATACATTAACCCTTTCCCACATAGAAGCACCTCTTGACGCCATTACCAATACGACATACATTGACAATGTAGTAGCCAAATGTTCATAATGCAGGCCAGAATCGCATGTAGTTCCAGTAATATCTATGGATGTGGGATAGATATGGCGACTACTTATCCACTGCATGATAGCTAAATGACTGTCGTTTGCATGGAGATATAATAGTATATTAACATAAACCTCTATGTAGTCCCAGTAATATCTATGGAGGTGGGATATATATGGTGACTACTTATCCACTGCATGATAGCTAAATGACTGTCGTTTGTATGGAGATATAATAGTATATTAACATAAATCTCTATGAAGGAAAGGGCTAACTTAACAGTCAACTGTAATTGGGGACAAACCGACAAAGCAAGATGGGGACAATGTTCTATTGTTATAATTCAAACTTGCAAACGTTTGTGAAGCATCCATTTACTCTACGAGACGAATGCTTTCCTTACCTGTGATTTTGTTGGGTAAGTTCTTCTTCTGTTGCTATCTACGGTTGTAAAGCTGTTTGCCGCATCTGTCTTCGAAGAGCTCTTGGTCTTCTGTAATGGTGGGAAGTCCGTCGCTTCTTTCTTGTATCCTCCTGGTGCTGCTGCATTGAACGACGGACTTGGGGTCTTGCGCTCAAAGTTGATCTGGTTCGAGTTGGCGATGGCCCTTGTAACAGTATCGCTATAATTTTTAACAAAATGATGAACAACTCGCACACTTGTATTCTCAGGCGAATGACGTTTAGCAAACTCTGGAAGGAAATCTGGTTGTGCTTTTGATTTGCTATCATTTTGCACATTTTCTGAAGAACTGATATTATTTTTATTTGTTTGTGGTCGAGCTCCAACAAACTGTTTCGGTATATCAAAGTCGTCAAGACAAGAACTGGCGGAAGCAGCAGATTTCATGTCACTTCCTGATACAGTTTGATTTGCAACTGTTTGAGATTGAACAGTTTCATCTTCTCTCTTTACAAACTGACAATTACTATTAAGCTTGCTGTCCTGGGAAATGTTTGAATGCTTTTGTTTTTTACTGGGCAATTCCATGAGGGCACTATCTGTGCTTTGTAAGCTAAGGTTGGTTAATGAGCAGAAGCCAGGCGGTGCGACTGATGATGGATTTCTACTCGGTTGTGTTTCCTTTTCGCCTACTACCGCTTCACTTTCATCATTAGACTGGAGAGAATTCAGAATAAAGCCCGGAGGATGTAATGATTTCCTAGTACTTACTGTCCTCTGCAGGTCTGAATTTGTTACAGTGGAAATTGTGGTAGAAATGGTATTCAAATCACTGTTCACCCCAGTATTTACAACAGGAAGATGCTGTCCCAATCCCAACATCCCTACATCTGTGTTACGCATCATCCCTACATCTGTGTTACGTATCATCTCTACATCTGTGTTACGTATCATCCCTACATCTGTGTTACGCATCATCCCTACATCTGTGTTACGCATCATCCCTACATCTGTGTTACGCATCATCCCTACATCTGTGTTACGCAACATCCCGACATCTGTGTTACGTATCATCCCTACATCTGTGTTACGCATCATCCCTACATCTGTGTTACGCAACATCCCTACATCTGTGTTACGCATCATCCCTACATCTGTGTTACGCATCATCCCTACATCTGTGTTATGCATCATCCCTACATCTGTGTTACGCATCATCCCTACATCTGTGTTACGCACCATCCCAACATCTGTGTTACGCATCATCCCTTGCATTCCACTGCCCATAACTCCCTGTGCACTCGCTGATCCCATTGTCCCATCTGCCTGACCTACATCACCTGTCTGACTATTCATATACATATGGAGCAAACCAGTCTGTTGAACGGCTACCTGTGTCAACATCTCATGATTGGAAGCTAATTCTGGGTATGCCTGGATTAACTGTGTTAACACAGCTTGGTACAAAGCTGGATCCAGGTTTCCCAGCATCATTGGCATACTTCCCAGCTCCATCAGTGAAGGGTCAGCTATAGCCATCTGGGCAGGATTCACATCCACAACCGCACCTACGCTTGCTACATTCAAACTCTCCTCATTTCTGTTTGATATTCTTGTTATAGGTTTCCTTGGAGGAGACATGAACAATTCCTTTGGATCAATTTCAGCAGCAAGGATTCCTGGAGGAACACTGGAAGCCACACACATGGAATCTACTCCAGATTCTTCATTCTTGAAGTCATCTTTAAAACCATTCCTTGCTTCTCCATTAACATCTTCAATGAAACCAAATTCCTCTCTATTCTTAATTTCAATATCACCCACAGGAGGCACACATGTCTCTTCATTTTGAATGGCACTATTATTCAAATCAATATCTATGTTACTTTCTACTCCAGTAAGTTCATTCTCATCAGAATCTATGGCATCTAAAGTAGTTTCACCACCAAAAACAGTATCAGTATTTATACATTCGACCTGTTTAACACTGGATAAATCCATACATTTGTACACATTTTCTTCACCGTATTCTGCATACATTTTCTCTGAGATCAGTTTTTCAACAACACCACATTTATCTGACTCATCAGAATCAGTTGGCATTTCTTCAGTATCTGCATAAACATCCTCAACACTTTCATCTTCTTTCGCTGTTTCATAATTTATATCATCACCCGAATCGTCTAACCTACGAGTGTTTGAAGGTTTCTTTTCCAGATCAATTTCAGTTGTATCTGTTGCATTAAGAGATTCTTCATTAAATCCTTTTTCCTCATCACATTCAACAACAGAACCAGTTGTAGCTACATTTCCTTTGTTGACACTACAAGAAAATTTAATATCATTTCTGAATTCATTTGTTTCAAGGCCAGCCCCCATTTCCTGGTTACCTACACTTCTTTCCTCTATATTATTGTTATCTATACTTGTCTCCTCTCCATTATTGTTATATATACTTGTCTCCTCTCCATTATTGTTATCTATACTTGTCTCCTCTCCATTATTGTTATCTATACTTGTCTCCTCTCCAGTATTGTTATATATACTTGTCTCCTCTCTATGCATGTTACCTATACTTGCTTCCTCTCTATTCCTGTTATCTATACTTGTTTCCTCTTTATTCACAATATCTATATTTGTTTCTTCTCTGTTCTTGTTACCTATACTGCTTTTATCTGTATTTGTGTTACACATACTCGATTCCTCTCTATTCTTGTTACATATACTCATTTCCTGGCTGTTCTTGTTATCTATACTTGTTTCCTGTCCATTTGTGTTACTTATACTTCTTATATCTGTATTTGTCTTACTTATGCTTGTTTCCTCTCTATTCCCGTTATCAATACTTGTTTCCTCTCTATTCCCGTTATCAATACTTGTTTCCTCTCTATTCTTGTTACCTATACTTGTGTCCTCTCTATTTTCTACAGATTCAAACTCATCATTCTTGTCAGATTTTGATGTTTCTACTCTGACCAATTCCACAGAATGCTCCGAATCATTGTCCAGTTTGTCCATCACCAATGCAATATCATCATCATCATCATCCTCCTCCTCCTTTACTTCTTCCTCGCCACTACTATCCTCAATCTCCATTAAACCTCTCATTCTTTGAAGTTTGTTCTGCAATTCATGATGAAACTAAATTTGAGAAAGCTTAAAAGATACACAAAACATTCCCAATGAAATAGGTTGGATAAAATGAATACTTCTACAAGATGTGGCACACAACAGCCATTGTTCACCTGTTATTTAGAACTGGGAACATGGCAGTATGGTTAGTTTATATACAAATTTATTTCAGCCTGATTGCGAAACAAGTTCTTACAACTTATATTAATCACTCTCGAGACCTCATTCCTGGTGGAATCCATCGCCATGAAGGAGAGAGAACAGGCAACGTGGAAATTAAATGCCTTGCCTAAGGGCAGTATGGTCGAGGGAGTTGTAGAAGAATCAACACATTCCAATTTCCATATATTGGTTGCACAATATTCTCTAGGAAAAACATGAAATACGATCATTCTACCAGCGAATGTGATCTTGACCTTCAAAGTTGAGAATGGGAGTTGCCAGTTTAGCTGAACGCTGTTGTGGAACATTAAGCCAGTGCAGTTCAACTATTTGAAAGCAAATTTATGGCAAATACACAATCTAGTGGTTTGACCTGTATCTTTATTGCCGGTGTCATATAGAATATTGACCCCCCAAAAATCAATATTCTATATGACACCGGGACATGCTAGTTACGCACAACATATAAACAATTGAGTGCGAGTTATTGACAAAAGCTTATAAATATGAATATATGAACACACTCCTGTCACAGGTTGCGAAGTTATTGCCGTGACTTAAAACAAAACCATTTGGCCTTTAACCTCTGACCATGACCTTGTTGAGACCTGGAATTTGTATGTACATAATGTAGCAGATCATCTCACTGAGAAGATAACTTGCTTAAAGTGCAAGACTGTTCCACTTCATATGTTGAATGGTTATCGCAATAGCACAAAATAAGACCATAGGACCTTTGAAAATTATATACCTCCTTGGCAGTTTTGGCGCATTGTAGTTGGGCCGTGGCGAAGCTGATGCGGTGTGTACATCATTTGCGTTGGTAATAGTCTGTCATATATAATATGTATAGGCAAAAACTATCAATTGGTTTTTAGAAGAACAGTATTCCTTCCTAGTCCTTGGAATGTCATGAAGATTGTTCCTATACGCTTAATGGTCATCTACTGACCATCACTCAAGGTACTTAGGCGTGGAAGTCATGATGGCGCATTTGATTCAGGTGCAAAAGGCCCGGAGGTTCGAGTCCCGCTGGAGCCGTTATGATTGTGCCCTTCAAGGCATTTAAATTCCGCATTGCCTCTTCTCTCTCCCTTGTGGCTATGGGTTCCAAACGAAACAGATATGAAAAATAAAACTGGTGTGGTCCTTAATAAGTGTACAATTACTGAGGGATCGGGATGTAGGGAGGGATAACAAGAGGGGATTTCGTCTCATTCTAATGGAGTTTAGGTTAACATGGAAGCATGAACATGGAAAGAATCTCTACTTAAAATTGATAAAAGAACAGTGCTAAATTGAATTCTTGTGCAAGGTGTTTCTGGGGGCATAATGGGTATGAAGTTTCAATTACAAATATTTATCGCCAATTTTAGACAAATATAATTACCTGCATGTGCGATGGCTCAGGGTCAAGAACCGATTTCCCTATTCTTAGATGATCGAGTTCTCTAATAGATTTTGCTATAGTACCTCCACCAGCCATACCACTATCCACTATCTTCTCTGGAGACCAACTTTTCGATATCAAACTTGGCAATTTCTCTCTGGTCACATGATCACCATTCTTCGCAGTACGACAGCTACTCATAGCTGTCACATGATTAGGTGACTTCAGTTTAGTCACATGATCTTCTAGTTGAGAACTGAAGTCTGTAGATACATTAAGACTCAGAGTTCCAATATTTATATCGGGAAATTTGATATCTCCGTCACTATCGGTTAATGCAAGTTTTCCTTCTGGACTGTAGGAGAGTTTTACTGATGCAAATTTTCTATTCGGACTAGATGTTTGTAGTGCTTGTGACTGTGTAGCGGGCAGTCTCGAGCTTGGATATTCATCCGCAGACATGTGCAATATCCTTGATCTAATGCCTTGAGTTCTTGAACCGAATTCCTTGTCGTTTTCTAGACTGGTTCCAGACTTGAGAACTGGGCTGATTCCTGGAATATTCAACTCAGACTGCAGCTGTTGACTGGTATTCTGTGGCTGTCTATATGCAGACTGATCATTGGTACCAAACTGGCAAATAGTGGACTGCAACACAGGACTAGTTCTTGGTCTAGTAAACTGTCGCTGTGGACTGATTCCGGGGACATTAAGCACAGGTTGTCGCTGTAGACTGATTCCGGGGACATTAAGCACAGGTTGTCGCTGTGGATTGATTCCGGGGACATTAAGCACAGGTTGTCGCTGTGGATTGATTCCGGGGACATTAAGCACAGGTTGTCGCTGTGGACTGATTCCGGGGATATTAAGCACAGGTTGTCGCTGTGGACTGATTCCGGGGACATTAAGCACAGGTTGTCGCTGTGGACTGATTCCGGGGACATCAAGCACAGGTTGTCGCTGTGGACTAGTTCCGGGTACATCAATCATAGATTGTCGCTGTGGACTAGTGAACTGTCTTGTTGGAGACTTGCTTATCTTAGGTAGAATATTTCTGAAGTCTGGAAGCTCGGCAAGGATCCAACCAGACCGGATTCGAGATATGGTGGAGTTTGTAACTGACTGAAATATAAACAACCTAATCAGCAATTGTATTTATTGCACCTTTCACTAAATTCTATCCTTTCCATTAGTCAAAGGCTTTCACGTGGTGACCATACATGCAGGGTTCCCGCTGTCGGTCGCCAATGGTGCCAATGGTGCCAATTGCGACAAAAAACAAAAACTTTTTTTTTTAGTTTTTTTTGTTGGCACATTTTTTGTCAAATTCATGGCTTCAAATATTTCTTTGTGAATTATATGGCTCTTAGTTGGCTCCAAATTTTTTAAATTGGCTCCAGTGTTTTTCAATTGGCGACAGAATTGGCGCAGACAAACATTCAGACAGAGGGAACTCTGTACATGGGATTGTGGCGGGTCAGTAAATATCTCATGTAGGGTCAGTAGAAAAAATGGTGGCTTTCTAAAATTCAGAATTTTAAAAGTACTTAATTATTTTCTGAACTTACTTTAGTCAAATAAATCGGCCTCAAAATGCGCAGTTAGAATGAAGCGATAGCCTCCTAGCCTCCTAGCTTCTAGTTCCCCGTCAGTAACGGAACCATATCTATTTGCCACTTCCATTGTTTACACTGACAAGCAGTAACATAAATTTCAAGGTCGAAAAATGGGAGCAAAGGAAGTTTAAATACCGGAAAGATACCGACAGGTTCTTCTTGCCAGCAATCTAACTTTACACTCTGACGCCGATTTATTTCACTAAAATACGTTCAGAAAACAATTTAACACTTTTAAAATTCTGAATCGATACAATGTTTCCAATACATTTTTTAATTAAAAGTGGTCGATGCAATAAATTTGTTATTAGGTTTACGACTGACTCTCCACAGAGGTATGAGGGGTCAGTTATGTTATATTATGTTATATTTCGGGTTTTACGCCGGCATCAGCACCATTTTGGGCTATATCGCCGGCGGGCAGTTTACATAACAACACCTTTCCTGGGCAGGCTCCAGCGGTTAACCAGTACTTGGGTGCACCAACCTCAGTAAGAAACTGCCAACTTTTTCATATAAATGAGACACTGTCTGAGCGGGGCTCGAACCCGTGACCATCAGTGGCGATAGGTTAGTGGTATACAAGTCAGCTACCGTAACCACTCGACCATGGAGGCGGACTATGAGGGGTCAGTAAAATCCATAGGGGGAGTCGGCTAACACCTCAACCCTCACAGATTCTACTGACCCCACATAACTCTGCGTAGGGTCAGAAGCAAACCCCATAAATAAAAATGTTTTAAAAGCTATTATATAGTGTTTCGTTTAAACAGTATATATTGTTTTGTTTATACAAATTTATTTTAGCTCGATTGCGAAACAAGTTATTACAACTTATATTAATCACTCTCGAGACCTCATTCCTGATGGAATCCATCGCCACGAGGGAGAAGAGGCAACGTGGAATTTAAATGCCTTGCCTAAGGGCACAATCGTAACTGCTCCAGCGGGGCTCGAACTCCGGACCTTTCGCACCTGAAGCGAACGCGCATCCACTGCACTATCATGACTTCCACAAATATATTGTTTTCAATGGTATTCATATACAGTATTCAAACAATATGTTCTATAGTTAATGTACATACACTTACATATGTTACACACAATATGTTCTATAGTTAATGTACATACACTTACACATGTCACACAGTAATAAGTACCTGAAAACAGGTCTTGGACGACTTATATAAATTCATTTCCTACGGTAAGAGTAAAATGGTGGGTTCGTACGTACTACGTTGGCATTGCATTGATAGAAAAGAAAAAAAGAAACCAAACTCGTATTTAAAATATAAATATCTAGTATTTCATGTCTAGAACTTAACTAGAACTTGTCTTAACTACTTAACTACTGCTACATGAAGCGTATACAGCTACATGAGGTGCAACTCTTTGACTAGACTCTACTACAGTAAAACCCCTATAATAAGACCACCTATGGGACTTTCAAAAAGTGGTCTTATTAGCGGGGTGGTCTCTTTATCGAGTTTGGTCAAGAAGACCAAATTATGATAATTTTACTACATGTACACTGTACTTTCACACATGATAATTTCTTGGTGTTTGTGATTTAATTACAGAGGAGTTGGTTGTTTCTATGGTTTAGGATTGTACTTCTGAAATCCATTCATATACAACTGTATATCACAATTAATTAATTAATTAATTAATAATAAAATAAAGTACAATGTAAATGAGTTAATCCATTTATTTTCAAAATTTTGTTTTTTGTTTTCATTAATTATATTGTGTATACCCAAGCACAGTAGTTTCCTTGAAAAGTACATATCATCATCAATCATTCATTATTTAAAAACAACGTTCACGGGTTGACTGCTTATTTAAACACTTCACTTTCACCCGTGGATTGTTTCTCGATCTCATCTTGGACTTTAGCTAGGTCCTGTGACGAGTGCCCAAGTCCTTACACGTACAACTTTAGCTGCGATATCCACTCCAGACAATATACAAAAGATTAAAAGAAATCAATACCTATCATTTACAATCGACACTTCCGTGTTTATCTCACTTAACCTTGACCGATACCATAAAGTGGTCGCTTAATTGTCATAAAACTGGGACATAATTAAAAATGTTTTATCATGATCAATGAAAGTGAGAAAATCGCCCGCAGTCGTATTAGGGGTTTAATTAGCATCGGATTAATGGTATTTGTCCGAATTAAATGGTCGCATTACGGAATAACGGGGTGGTCCGGTTATCGAGGTCAACGACCATTGACATACATAGGAGTACAACTTGCTGCACTATGTACTGTGTATACAGACCTTGACTTGTGACAGGGATTCATCGAGCATCACAAGCTTACTCTGTATCATACTCTGTAGAACATCTGCTTCAACACTGAAATATAAACCATTTGTATGTGAAATAAACCATTTATATGTGAAATAAACCATTTGTATGTGAAATAAACCATTTGTATGTGAAATAAACCATTAATATGTGAAATAAACCATTTGTATGTGAAATAAATCATTTGTATGTGAAATAAACCATTATATGTGAAACCATTATATGTGAAATAAACCATTTGTATGTGAAATAAACCATTTGTATGTGAAATAAACCATTTATATGTGAAATAAACCATTTATATGTGAAATAAACAATTTGTATGTGAAATAAACCATTTATATGTGAAATAAACCATTAATATGTGAAATAAACCATTTGTATGTGAAATAAACCATTTGTATGCGAAATAAACCATTTGTATGTGAAATAAACCATTTGTATGTGAAATAAACCATTTATATGTGAAATAAATCATTTGTATGTTAATTGAATCAATTAAAATGTCTCCCCACCCCCCAGTTAGGGGGGAGACACAATCATGCACAGCAAATGTGAAATAAATGATGTACATGTAAAATAAACATGCACATGTGAAATAAATCATTTAAATGTGAAGTGATCAATGAATTTATGTAAATTTGAATCAATGCTAAAAAAATCATTATAAATCGTATTTAATGCAAACATTTCGGATCATCAATAATGTTGATATATTTTATCTACCTGTGCTAGGTTAAACATTATCTACATATGCTAGGTTAAACATTATCTACATGTGCTAGGTTAAACATTATCTACATCTGCTAGGTTAAACATTATCTACATGTGCTAGGTTAAACATTATCTACATCTGCTAGGTTAAACATTATCTACATGTGCTAGGTTAAACATTATCTACATGTGCTAGGTTAAACATTATCTACATCTGCTAGGTTAAACATTATCTACATCTGCTAGGCTAAACATTATCTACATCTGCTAGGTTAAACATTATCTACATCTGCTAGGTTAAACATTATCTACATCTGCTAGGTTAAACATTATCTACATGTGCTAGGTTAAACATTATCTACATGTGCTAGGTTAAACATTATCTACATCTGCTAGGTTAAACATTATCTACATGTGCTAGGTTAAACATTATCTACATGTGCTAGGCTAAACATTATCTACATGTGCTAGGTTAAACATTATCTACATCTGCTAGGTTAAACATTATCTACATCTGCTAGGTTAAACATTATCTACATGTGCTAGGTTAAACATTATCTACATCTGCTAGGTTAAACATTATCTACATCTGCTAGGTTAAACATTATCTACATGTGCTAGGTTAAACATTATCTACATGTGCTAGGTTAAACATTATCTACATCTGCTAGGTTAAACATTATCTACATGTGCTAGGTTAAACATTATCTACATGTGCTAGGTTAAACATTATCTACATCTGCTAGGTTAAACATTATCTACATCTGCTAAGTTAAACATTATCTACATGTGCTAGGTTAAACATTATCTACATCTGCTAGGTTAAACATTATCTACATGTGCTAGGTTAAACATTCAAAATCAATTGTTTCATGATTTGGGAGAAATTCCAAATACATTTCAAGATGGTCACAATGACGACAATCTACCGTGTGTGTTTTACGTTTATTTATCGTCGCTACCAGCTGCCCATATGAGCGACGCCTCCTGAAGATATTAGTCATTTTAGATTTTGGAGGATAGTGCAGTGATACAGACAGAGACCCATTCCAGAGTCTCCTCTGGTTCTTTTACGTGCACGGTGTAAAGCACCGACACGAGACCTCGGTTTAACGTCCCATCTGAAAGACTTAATTTTATTAGGGTCAGACGGGGGATCGAACCTGTGATCCCTGGATTACCAGTCCAGCATGTTACCACTGGACTACAGATCCTTCTGTAATTGGGCCGAACTGAGTTTCTGATAATGTCATTTTGCCAGAAGTTAAAAAGTGATATATTTAAGCTATTTTTCATCTACATGTATTAGTCATCCAGATGTCACAACAAATGTTTCGAGTCAAATCGCCAACTAGCATCCGCGAAATAAAAATTGGGGCATTTGAACAGTTGTTATAGCTAAATCATAAGTACTATTTCAAGATGGCCACATTGGCAGCCATCTTGGATTTAGGCTGGAATGATTTTAACAATATCTGTTACATTAGTATTTACTATTTGTTCATTGCAACTATCCAGAGCATGACTTGCATAAGACATTCAAGTAAATAAAAACAATCACATGTCAGAGTGCTCCACACAAAAGTTCCTCATTTTAAGAAGCGGTTTCAGAAGTTGTTTGACAGAAGCTGGACCCAGATGACCAACCTATACTAATATTTCAAGAGTAATTAACGAGAGTGATTAATATAAGTTGTTAAAGCTTTTGTCCCAATCAGTGTACAGACAAAATCTGTAGTCCAGTGGTTAACACGAAGGACTGGGAATCCAGGGATCGCAGGTTCGATCCCCCGTCTGACCCTAATAAAATGACATCTTTCAGATGGGACTTTAAACCGAGGTCTTGTGTTGGTCCTTTACACCGTGCACGTAAAAGAACCAGAGGAGATTCTGGAATGGGTCTCTGTCTGTATCATGCACTATCCTCCAAAATCTAAAAAATAACTAATCTCTTCAGGAGGCGTCGCTCATATGGGCAACCGGTAGCAACGATAAATAAACGTAAAAACACATACTTGAAAATGTGACATTTTACTATCCAGGCATTCTAAAAAATCTAAAATGACCAATCTCTTCAGTAGGATACTCAAATACGTCACATACACACAGTGCAAACAAACTTCCACATGAAACAACTAGCATACAAGACGCTTAAATATGAACGCAGTGGTTAGCGCGCTCGCTTCTCACCAATGCAACTTGTTGTAAAATAAATAAAGTTTAAACTAACTACCTTATATCCATTGTTACCTTTACCGAGAGTAGATCACGCAACAATGTTGACAACATAGTTACCGTTGTATTAAGAGTTATTGAAATATTAGTTTACATACCTGTCAACATATAGTCCCATTACACTGGTCATGTTTGTCATCAGGCTCTGCTTCATACTGGTCAGTTTCTCTGTCATTTCCTTCTCCTTGTACTCCATCAGCTCAATCTGTGGAATATGTCGCCTTCATAATCACTACACTCAAATAATTAATTACATAGTGTCACGATCACTTCATATAAAATATTCTGGAAGTGCTCCAGCTAGGCTATTTTAGAAGGGCCCTCCTGGTCGCAATCTTGAGCGCCCTACCCTAATGCTGGCGACCCTGCCCGTATTTCAAACATTAAAAAGAACAAAATTATCAAAATTATCAATATTTTTACACTATTTTTTTCTTCAGTACATCTACATTTCATAACATTGTGTGATAGAACATGCATTTACACTATCAAAAGATGCCCAGAATGCAACAGAGAAAATCTAGAAAACAAAATGTTTGACCTAGTGGAGTCCATGACTTCTTTTAAAGAAATGGACGATTATCGTAGCTTTTACCAAATACTGTGACCAAATTTGAACAAAATTCAATGAAAAATAGACTTGTCAAAAGGAAAAGGTTGATGGAAAAACTGATAGAGCTTCGATCATAAGACCTAACAACTTCGCCAAAGGTGTTATACCAACCTGTAATGTTCTCATGTTCTCCAGCAGTAGAGCTTGTTTTGCCAATTTCTCAGCCATATATATGTCATGTTTAGTCATTGGCTTTGGCTTGTTACATTCTTCGGTGTCTATGTGATCAGATTTATATGATTTAGCAATTGTTCGTGTCGCGAGAGCATCACCGTGGTCAAATTTAGTTAAGGTTTCCCTACATTCTTCCGTTTCAACTTGTACCACATCCGTCATTGTCATTTTGTCAATTGCTGGTACTTTCAAAGGCTTCCTAGACCTCACATTGATACCAACTGTTCTCTTTTGAAACATGTCCGTATTTGTTGCCTTATTTGAATACTTGAATGTTGATCGTTTTACAATAACATTTTCCCCTGCAGTTTCAGTGTTTATGCTATTCTCGGTGTTAACGGATACTTCCCTGGTACTGCAGCTTCCAGTCACAGTCCATGCATCTTCTGTTTTTATTCTCCTTGTTCCAACACACGTCGAAGAAGTGTCTGGAGAAGCTTGAATGGCTACAGATGGGTTTGGTTTCTTTTCAGTTGGCGTCGGTATGTAGAATATATTTGGTTTAGCCGATTTTTTTTCTTCTGGCTCAAATGCAATTGCATCAGATCGCAACTTCGAACTGATTGTTGATAAGACTGGTACAAATTCTGGTGCATCTACACTCATGCTGGAGTCAAGTTTATCGGACTCAGTTATTGATGTATTCAAACTCTGAGAGGAATTCAAGGATTCCGGATTGAATTCTACAGCATCTGGTCTGAGATCACTGGATATCGAGCATTTCTTCCGACCAGGTTTAAATTCTAGTGAGTCTGGGTTCAATTTGGGCATCATTGTATTTGTTGTGGACATTCTTCTATCGTCTAATTCAGCATTTTCGCTTCTACTCATCAAGCTCCTCTGTGATGCAAAATGTTCAACTTCTATATCACTATCTGTGGAGAACTCGGCTCCATCTCTTGGATCTACAATTCGGATTCCTCTCTGCGAAGCTTTCATTCTGAAGGCGTCAATGGCTTCACTCTGTGAACTCACCAAACTATTAACATCCCAATCCATTTCCTCAGAAAACCTTCTAATGTTCTTCTTTACTCCAGATCTTAATACATATTTCTGATTTGTAAATGCACAATCCAACTCCGATTCCTGAGAATTCTGGTAACCAAGACTTATTGGTATGGAGGTTCCTGATGTCTTGTTCACATGTTCATCTGGATCTACACAATATCTTAGCTGTGTATCAAATTCTTCATGACAACTATCAGCTTTAGTAGTCTTTTGTTCACGCTGAATTTGTGCCGTTTTTTCTGGACTAACGATATTTATACCATGTTTGGAAGCTATTTGCTTGAAGATGAATTTGCCAATGTCATCAGGTTTATTTGTACTCAGTTTGATCTCATTTTCATCTTGTATTATTTCAGTCTCAACTCTTTCCACAACACAATCCTGTTCTGGTTTAGTCACTAGCTTACCTTCTGTTAAGAATTTATTGCTTACTTCACCTTCCTCTTCAGAATTCCCAACGGCAATACCACACGACCATGAATATAAACCTTTCTTAGGGTCAAGTTCACTTTTATTTTCATACTTGTCCCTCATTTCATATTCTGTGTCACAGTCGTTGCTGCTAGCACCAGTAAATCTGTCTGAGAACGAATTGAAAAACTTCAGAACACCTTTTGCAACAGCCTGTTTAACAATATTGCAAGCGATTGTGTCCACATCTTCATCACTAGCTGCTGTCAGTAACTTGGATTGAGCATTCTGGGATTCTTTCAACTGCTGTTTGTATTTTGTAACAATTTTTTCATCATCACTCTGAGCAATCAAATTAGTTGGTGCAGGAGTTGTTTCATTTGATGCAACCAGTTCAACAATTTTCTGTTTAAAACCCTCTTGTAGATTAGTATCTAGTTCATTATCTGTTTGTGAAGCACCTTTCACTTTAATTGGTAAATCTCTTACAACATCAACTGATTCATCCTTCATACCACCATCATGTTCTTCAAAGTCATCGACTGTATCTTTGTCGTAACTAGTAGAACTGCTTTCCTCCCCGAAAAGCGAACTTTCCACATTGTATGATAGAAACTCATGCTCCTCTATAACAATATCATCACAGATATCAAAATAATCATTCATCTCTTCTCTTGTGTTTTCAGATATACAAGTATGAATAGTATTCATCACATCAGTTTCAGCAGATTCCACAACAGTCAAAAATGGGTCTTCATTCATATCAGAATTCACACAACCATCTCCACCTACATTTGAATCATCATCGAATTCAGCAATATTACTCTCGTTTTCAGACACTGCAGCTGGTATGTCGTTAATATCTGACAGCCAGTTTAACACATTACTGTTCTTGACGCTATGTGTATTTTGACTAGAAACTATCGAGACATCAATGTTATTAGTATTTCCAGAATCATCAATTGGTGACTCTTCTTCAGTAAGTTTTTTATGCTCAAAACTCTCAAGTTTATTTACATAGTAATCAACTAGAGTCTGTCTTTCTATCTCTGTGTCCTTACTGTCGGTTAAAAAATTGATTCCCATATTAGCCGACGGCATGAACTCAACAGGTTCTGACGGCAAATACTCAACAGGTTCTGACAGCAAATACTCAACAGGTTTTGTTGGCAAATACTCAACAGGTTTTGTTGAGTGCGTAACTATTGTCGGTACAGCAGGTATGTTTTGTTTCGAGTGCCCTATAATGATACCATGATGTGAGGCAGCCTGCAGGAATGTATTGGAACCATTCCCCGATATGTCTGCAAATGGAAAATAGATACAACATTAATATCAGCGCAACAGTTCTCACTTCCGATAAGGTAAAACTATATAGGGCGTGGTTGCAGTGTGTGGAGGCTGAAGGCATCCATACTAACTTTAAACATGCCCAACATAGTTCATACCGCAATGGAAACTATTAACCCTGATGCATTACTTATATTTACATTGATTATACTTTTCAATGACACAAAGAAAATATAGTAGCACACTTGGCAATTAGAAAGTATTTAGTCCAGATTTGCAGCTTGCCATGGTGCCAGCCAGATCTGATAAATAGATCATTCATGGAACAGCGTAAACTGTAAAACATGCCATTTCTTGCGAGGAACGCTGCCTAACACTGCAAATGGGCATGACAGTAACTTAAGAGTGCACATGTCAGCTGCATATCAAATAATGAGAATATTAGTGCGAAAATAGTTAGATACTTAACATATACAGTCAATCCTGTGTTAGTAGTCACCTCTATTAAACAGCCAACCTGTATTAAGCAGCCCGTTTCCAGATTCCTAATATGTTGTTTTGCTATATATTTGACCTCTATTAAACAGCCAACCTGCATTAAGCAGCCCGTTTCCAGATTCCCAATATGTTGTTTTGTTATACAGTTGACCTCTATTAAGCAGCCACCTGTGCTAAGCAGCCACTTTCTGTGATTCCCGTGGCTGGCTGCTTAAGGCAGGTTTAACTGTATGTTCATGGAAGGAAATACAATAGCAATGTAAATATGAACGTTTCCCTGTTGCTGCATTAATTTGGAATATACGCATGTAGTGAAATAAACTGACATAGAATTGTTAATTGTAAAAACATTGTTATATGGTCATGATTGTAAGAGTACTAGTTCTGACAAATGTTCAACAAAGTCTTCGGAAGGTGATCTTATGAAATATCGATCCTAAATTCAGGTGGTAGTGAATAACCTCCTACATAATGGTGGTAGTGAATAACCTCCTAAATTCAGGTAGTAGTGAATAACTTCCTACATGCTGGTGGTAGTGAATAACCTCCTACATACTGGTAGTAGTGAATAACCTCCTACATGCTGGTGGTAGTGAATAACCTCCTACTTGCTGGTGGTAGTGAATAACCTCCTAAATTCAGGTAGTAGTGAATAACCTCCTACATGCTGGTGGTAGTGAATAACCTCCTACATGCTGGTGGTAGTGAATAACCTCCTAAATTCAGGTAGTAGTGAATAACCTCCTACATGCTGGTGTAGTGAATAACCTCCTACATACTGGTGGTAGTGAATAACCTCCTACATAATGGTGGTAGTGAATAACCTCCTACATACTGGTAGTAGTGAATAACCTCCTACATACTGGTGGTAGTGAATAACCTCCTACATACTGGTGGTAGTGAATAACCTCCTACATACTGGTAGTAGTGAATAACCTCCTACATACTGGTGGTAGTGAATAACCTCCTACATACTGGTGGTAGTGAATAACCTCCTACATAATGGTGGTAGTGAATAACCTCCTACATACTGGTAGTAGTGAATAACCTCCTACATACTGGTGGTAGTGAATAACCTCCTACATACTGGTGGTAGTGAATAACCTCCTACATACTGGTGGTAGTGAATAACCTCCTACATACTGGTAGTAGTGAATAACCTCCTACATACTGGTGGTAGTGAATAACCTCCTACATACTGGTGGTAGTGAATAACCTCCTACATACTGGTGGTAGTGAATAACCTCCTACATACTGGTGGTAGTGAATAACCTCCTAAATTCAGGTAGTAGTGAATAACCTCCTACATGCTGGTGGTAGTGAATAACCTCCTGCATACTGGTGGTAGTGAATAACCTCCTACATGCTGGTGTAGTGAATAACCTCCTACATACTGGTAGTAGTGAATAACCTCCTACATACTGGTGGTAGTGAATAACCTCCTGCATACTGGTGGTAGTGAATAACCTCCTACATGCTGGTGGTAGTGAGTAACCTCCTGCATACTGGTAGTAGTGAATAACCTCCTACATACTGGTAGTAGTGAGTAACCTCCTACATACTGGTGGTAGTGAATAACCTCCTACATACTGGTGGTAGTGAGTAACCTCCTACATACTGGTAGTAGTGAATAACCTCCTACACACTGGTGGTAGTGAGTAACCTCCTACATGCTGGTAGTAGTGAATAACCTCCTACATACTGGTGGTAGTGAATAACCTCCTACATGCTGGTAGTAGTGAATAACCTCCTACATACTGGTGGTAGTGAATAACCTGCTACATACTGGTGGTAGTGAATAACCTCCTACATACTGGTAGTAGTGAATAACCTCCTACATACTGGTAGTAGTGAGTAACCTCCTACATGCTGGTGGTAGTGAATAACCTCCTACATACTGATAGAAGTTACTAACATCCTAAATGCTGGTTTGAGTGCACACACGCGAGACATGGCCGGTATAATGTAGATACTGTTAAGTAAGGAAATACATTCACAAAGCCTAGTAAACTCGTACCGGTAGAAGGTGAAGTAGTGTAGTTGTATTGCTCTGCCAACAGTTTCAATCTCGGTGGTATAAACGTCAGAGCATTGCTGCTAGGTGGAGTCGGGCTGAAATAGTGAACAACATGTAATAGGAATGAAAACTGACTAAAGAAAATCGTCGCTACTGGTTGCCCATATCAGCTTGGTAGATTGACTTAATTGTTCAAATGAGTTCAAATGAGTTCTCTCGTTAAATAAAGTCTTTATTATTATTATTATAATAAATAAAATCAATCATACAAACAAATTGAGCATAACATGTACGTGTCATATCGTTTGTTTCATTACTATAACTGTAGTGTGTGTGATTTACGCTTATTTATCTTCGCTACCGGTTACCCATATGAGCGATGCCTCCTGGAGAGATTAGTAATTTTAGATTTTGGAGGATAGTGCAATGATACAGACAGAGACCCATTCCAGTCACCTCTGGTTCTTTTACGTGCATGGTGTACAGCACCGACATGAGACCTCGAAGTCCCATCTGAAAGACTGTTAATTTTATTAGGGTCAGACAGGGGGATCGAACTTGCGATCCCCGGATTACCAGTCCACCGTGTTACCACTGGACTACAGATCCGTCTGGAAAAATTACATTCAGTTCTGCTAATGTTCATTTCTATGGCTAGACTTTGTAGATCTTCACAAGTTTATTTACTTATGTTCACACCTCCAACTTCCGTCAATGAGAGACACATTACACAGTTACCACCCCTGAATACTACTACAAGTAGTTTGGTCCTCTTAGTGTTTTCCTCTGTTTTTATCGTTGTTTCCTTTGCACAACATGCTATCCATATTCATCTGGTTTCTCATCTAATAATTATTAAATTATTAAATCTCAACAGATTTCCTATGGATACTTTACTGCAAAAATTGTAATTAATTAGCATTCTAACACGACCCAGCTAATAACATACATACTTGTAGAGTAAAATCTACCTCGGGTTATTCTGCGATATACCTACCTTGAACTATGCTGCGAGCGCACCATGTTTTGGCTATTCCATTTATACAATGCGTGTAAAGTTTTATGAATGAAAGTCACGTGATGTTTTTATATACTACCGTGGGAATTCGCGGAAGTGAGCTAACGTTTCAGTTACTATTCTGTACAGTTTTATTTGACAAAATAAATAAAATTATTTATCAGTTACATTTATACACGAGATTGATATAAAAAATAACGTCATCACCCCTTACGCGGGAGGAAATTTCGAAAGCCAAATGCAGCGGAGTAGCTTGAAGAAAATACTCCTTTGATTCTCGTCTAAAGTAAGTCGTGTTAGAATCGAAATAATAAGTTTTTCTACGCATAAAAACGACAAACGAGGGTTATTCTGCGATATACCACGGTTGATACTTATTATTTCTTAATTAATCGGAGACTTTATTTGGGAACATTGATATATTTTGCCTGGTCAGTCAAATAAATATTTTAATTAATTGGGCCGTGTTTTACGTTTAATTATCGTCGCTACCGGTTACCCATATGAGCGATGCCTCCTGAAGAGATTAGTCATTTTAGATTTTCGTAGGATAGTGCAATGATACAGACAGAGACCCATTCCAGAGCCTCCTCTGGTTCTTTTACGTGCACGGTGTAAAGCACCGACACGAGACCTCGGTTTAAAGTCCCATCTGAAAGACTTAATTTTATTAAGGTCAGACGGGGGATCGAACCTACGATCCCTGGATTACCAGTCCAGCGTGTTACCACTGGACTACAGATCCATCTGTAATTGGGCCGAACTGAGTTTCTGATAATGTCATTTTGCCAGAAGTTAAAAAGTGAAATATCGACAGACTGGAACCCAGGCTATATTCTGCATACACTCATGCACAACAGTAACTAAAGTATCTAAAGGCTAGAAATGCAAACTTATCATACCTTCTGCTTGTGAAGTTATAGCCCAACGATGATGGTGGCGGTGTGATTGCTGCCGACAAAGAGTAAGACGATCCCGGTGTGACTGCAGCTTTGACCGGCAGGGGAGCTGGTGGGGTGGTTGCATATATATTTGAATGATGACTGTTCGTGTTATACTGCTGATGTGGAGGTGGAAAATTCAGAACAGCCTGAAAATGGTCAAAAGTAACTGCAAAAACTTGTTAAGGGCATACAAGTGAGATGTTTGTTGACTCCATAAATATGTCACCTACATACAAGTGAGATGATTTTAAGACGGGGAGAAGTAATCCAGAATAGGGAGTTCCCAATCTCCCTCACTACGGGGAGAAGTAATCCAGAATAGGGAGTTCCCAATCTCCCTCACTACGGGGAGAAGTAATCCAGAATAGGGAGTTCCCAATCTCCCTCACTACGGGGAGAAGTAATCCAGAATAGGGAGTTCCCAATCTCCCTCACTTAAGATATGATAGCTTGATAGCGCAGTGGTAGCGCATTCGGTTCAGGTGCAAATAGCCCGAAGTTCGAGCCCCGCTGGAGCCGTTACAATTGTGCCCTTAGGCAAGGCATTTAAATTCCACGTTGCCGCTTCTCTCTCCCTCGTGGCGATGGATTCCATCAGGAATGAGCTCTCGAGAGTGATTAGTATAAGTTGTAAGAACTTGTTTCGCAATTGAGCTAAGATAAATTTGCATAAACTATAAACTTTAAAGATATTATCCTGTTAAAACTGATTTAAACTTTATTTATTTTACAACGATTGCAAAGCAAGTTCCAACAACTTATATTAATCACTCTCGTTGGCGCGGATGTAAGCGTATATGTGGTCATTTGTGTGGGAGGAAACCGGAGTACACAGAGAAAACCCACCTGTTCGATCTGACGCCCACCGTACCATCTCACATCCTTCCCGGTCCGAGGATCGAACCCGGGTTGCATTGGTGAGAAGAGAGCGCAGCGCGCTAACCACTGCGCTAATCGGACAGCCGAAACTGATTGTCATAACTTCTAAACAAGATACTATCATACAATTGTACTCCCATTTTGCAGCAAAGATATCCATCCTTTTCAACATACAGTCAAACCTGTCTTAAGCAGCCATCCAAGGTAGTCAGAGAAAGTGGCTGCTTAGCACAGGTTGCTGCTTAATAGAGGTCAAATATATAATAAAACAACTGATTGGGAATCTGGAAACTGGCTGCTTAATGGAGGTGACCACTAACACAGGTTTGACTGTACTTAATGGAGGTGACCACTAACACAGGTTTGACTGTACTTAATGGAGGTGACCACTAACACAGGTTTAACTGTACTTAATGGAGGTGACCACTAACACAGGTTTGACTGTACTTAATGGAGGTGACCACTAACACAGGTTTGACTGTATCTTAATGGAGGTGACCACTAACACAGGTTTGACTGTATCTTAATGGAGGTGACCACTAACACAGGTTTGACTGTATCTTAATGGAGGTGACCACTAACACAGGTTTCACTGTAATTACTGTGCTTGAACAACTTATATTAATCACTCTCGAGACCTCATTCCTGGTGGAATTCATCGCCACGAGGGAGAGAAGAGGCAACGTGGAATTAAATGCATTGCCTAAGGGCACAATCGTGGCGACCGTGGTCCAGTGGTAGAGTGTCGGATTTGGAATCGAACGGTCCCGGGTTCGATACTCGGTCAGGCCATGTATGTAGTGTCATTGAGCAACAAGGCACCTCACACACATTGTTTAGTACTGGTTAACCACTTAGATCGGCTAAGTCTGCCCAGGAAAACATGTCTAGGTCCCCGCAAGGGGTTTGATATTAATGGGACATACATACATACAACATTGTTGAAAAATATACAATCGTATTTTCTCGTTTGGGCCTCTTACTCCATTTCTCCATTACAAATCAGCAAGGAAATGAATGCAATTTCGTTTTGTTTATAAAATGTTATGTTATATTTATGTTATATTTTGGGTTTTACGCCTGCATCAGCACCATTTTGGGCTATATCGCCGGCAGGCAGTTTACCTAACAACACCTTTCCTGGGCAGGCTCCAGCGATTAACCAGTACTTGGGTGCACCAACCTCCGTAAGAAACTGCCAACTTTTTCATATAAATGAGACACGGTCTGAGCGGGGCTCGAACCCGTGATCATCAGTGATGATAGGTTACAGTGGTATACAAGTCAGCGACCGTAACCACTCGACCACGGAGGCGAACTATTGCTCGAATAACAAAACGAGACATTCGCATACAATGCAATTTCGTTTTGTTTACAAAATGAATACGTCTTTTACGCACAGAAAACAAGAAAACACAACAAAAATTCATGCAAGGCGATGTTTTTATTATTGTGAATAGCATTTATTTAAATTTTGTGGTTTTACCTGTGGTTGTATTAAAGTATAAACTTTATTTTACAACGATTGCGAAACAAGCTGTAACAACCTATATTAATCACTCTCGTTGGCGTGGATGACAGCGTATTTGTGGTCATTCGTGTATGAGGAAACTGGAGTAGTCTGTGAAAACCAACCTGTCCGATATGGCGACCATCGTACCATTTCACATACTTCCCGGTCCGAGGATCGAACCCGGGTTGCATTGATGAGAAGCGAGCGTGGTTGTATTACATGTGATGGTGGAGGTATTACATGTGGAGGTATTACATGTGGAGGTGGAGGTATTACATGTGGAGGTGGAGGTATTACATGTGATGGTGGAGGTATTACATGTGGAGGTGGAGGTATTACATGTGATGGTGGAGGTATTACATGTGGGGTGGAGGTATTACATGTGGTGGTGGAGGTATTACATGTGGAGGTGGAGGTATTACATGTGATGGTGGAGGTGGAGGTATTACATGTGGGTGGAGGTATTACATGTGGAGGTGGAGGTATTACATGTGGTGGTGGAGGTATTACATGTGATGGTGGAGGTATTACATGTGGAGGTGGAGGTATTACATGTGATGGTGGAGGTATTACATGTGGTGGTGGAGGTATTACATGTGGTGGTGGAGGTATTACATGTGGAGGTATTACCTGTGGTGGTGGAGGTATTACATGTGGAGGTGGAGGTATTACATGTGGAGGTGGAGGTATTACATGTGATGGTGGAGGTATTACATGTGATGGTGGAGGTATTACATGTGATGGTGGAGGTATTACCTGTGGAGGTGGAGGTATTACCTGTGGAGGTGGAGGTATTACCTGTGGAGGTGGAGGTATTACATGTGGAGGTATTACATGTGGAGGTATTACATGTGGTGGTGGAGGTATTACATGTGGAGGTGGAGGTATTACATGTGGAGGTATTACATGTGGAGGTGGAGGTATTACATGTGGAGGTATTACATGTGGAGGTGGAGGTATTACATGTGGAGGTGGAGGTATTACATGTGGAGGTATTACATGTGGAGGTGGAGGTATTACATGTGGTGGTGGAGGTATTACATGTGGAGGTATTACATGTGGAGGTGGAGGTATTACATGTGATGGTGGAGGTATTACCTGTGGAGGTGGAGGTATTACCTGTGGAGGTGGATGTATTACATGTGATGGTGGAGGTATTACCTGTGGAGGTGGAGGTATTACCTGTGGAGGTGGAGGTATTACATGTGATGGTGGAGGTATTACCTGTGGAGGTGGAGGTATTACATGTGATGGTGGAGGTATTACATGTGATGGTGGAGGTATTACATGTGGTGGTGGAGGTATTACATGTGGTGGTGGAGGTATTACATGTGATGGTGGAGGTATTACATGTGGAGGTGGAGGTATTACATGTGATGGTGGAGGTATTACATGTGATGGTGGAGGTATTACATGTGGAGGTGGAGGTATTACATGTGGAGGTATTACATGTGTGGTGGAGGTATTACATGGAGGTGGAGGTATTACATGTGGAGGTATTACATGTGGAGGTGGAGGTATTACATGTGGAGGTGGAGGTATTACATGTGATGGTGGAGGTATTACATGTGGAGGTATTACATGTGGAGGTGGAGGTATTACATGTGGTGGTGGAGGTATTACATGTGATGGTGGAGGTATTACATGTGGTGGTGGAGGTATTACATGTGATGGTGGAGGTATTACATGTGATGGTGGAGGTATTACATGTGATGGTGGAGGTATTACATGTGGAGGTGGAGGTATTACATGTGGAGGTGGAGGTATTACATGTGATGGTGGAGGTATTACATGTGGAGGTGGAGGTATTACATGTGGAGGTGGAGGTATTACATGTGGAGGTGGAGGTATTACATGTGGAGGTGGAGGTATTACATGTGGAGGTATTACATGTGATGGTGGAGGTATTACATGTGATGGTGGAGGTATTACATGTGGAGGTGGAGGTATTACATGTGATGGTGGAGGTATTACATGTGGAGGTGGAGGTATTACATGTGAGGTGGAGGTATTACATGTGATGGTGGAGGTATTACATGTGATGGTGGAGGTATTACATGTGATGGTGGAGGTATTACATGTGATGGTGGAGGTATTACATGTGGGGTGGAGGTATTACATGTGGAGGTGGAGGTATTACATGTGGAGGTGGAGGTATTACATGTGGTGGTGGAGGTATTACATGTGGAGGTGGAGGTATTACATGTGATGGTGGAGGTATTACATGTGATGGTGGAGGTATTACATGTGATGGTGGAGGTATTACATGTGATGGTGGAGGTATTACATGTGATGGTGGAGGTATTACATGTGATGGTGGAGGTATTACATGTGGAGGTATTACATGTGATGGTGGAGGTATTACATGTGGAGGTATTACATGTGATGGTGGAGGTATTACATGGAGGTGGAGGTATTACATGTGGAGGTGGAGGTATTACATGTGGAGGTGGAGGTATTACATGTGGAGGTGGAGGTATTACATGTGGTGGTGGAGGTATTACATGTGATGGTGGAGGTATTACATGTGGAGGTGGAGGTATTACATGTGGAGGTGGAGGTATTACATGTGGAGGTGGAGGTATTACATGTGGTGGTGGAGGTATTACATGTGATGGTGGAGGTATTACATGTGGAGGTGGAGGTATTACATGTGGAGGTGGAGGTATTACATGTGGAGGTGGAGGTATTACATGTGATGGTGGAGGTATTACATGTGGAGGTGGAGGTATTACATGTGGAGGTGGAGGTATTACATGTGATGGTGGAGGTATTACATGTGGTGGTGGAGGTATTACATGTGGAGGGTGGAGGTATTACATGTGGGGTGGAGGTATTACATGTGGAGGTGGAGGTATTACATGTGATGGTGGAGGTATTACATGTGATGGTGGAGGTATTACATGTGGTGGTGGAGGTATTACATGTGGAGGTATTACATGTGGAGGTGGAGGTATTACATGTGATGGTGGAGGTATTACATGTGGAGGTGGAGGTATTACATGTGATGGTGGAGGTATTACATGTGATGGTGGAGGTATTACATGTGGAGGTGGAGGTATTACATGTGATGGTGGAGGTATTACATGTGATGGTGGAGGTATTACATGTGGTGGTGGAGGTATTACATGTGGAGGTGGAGGTATTACATGTGGAGGTGGAGGTATTACATGTGATGGTGGAGGTATTACATGTGGTGGTGGAGGTATTACATGTGGAGGTGGAGGTATTACATGTGGAGGTATTACATGTGGTGGTGGAGGTATTACATGTGATGGTGGAGGTATTACATGTGATGGTGGAGGTATTACATGTGGTGGTGGAGGTATTACATGTGGAGGTGGAGGTATTACATGTGGAGGTGGAGGTATTACATGTGGAGGTGGAGGTATTACATGTGGAGGTGGAGGTATTACATGTGGAGGTGGAGGTATTACATGTGATGGTGGAGGTATTACATGTGGAGGTGGAGGTATTACATGTGGAGGTGGAGGTATTACATGTGATGGTGGAGGTATTACATGTGGAGGTGGAGGTATTACATGTGGAGGTGGAGGTATTACATGTGGAGGTATTACATGTGAGGTGGAGGTATTACATGTGGTGGTGGAGGTATTACATGTGATGGTGGAGGTATTACATGTGGTGGTGGAGGTATTACATGTGATGGTGGAGGTATTACATGTGGAGGTATTGTGGAGGTATTACATGTGGTGGTGGAGGTATTACATGTGATGGTGGAGGTATTACATGTGATGGTGGAGGTATTACATGTGAGGTGGAGGTATTACATGTGGAGGGAGGTATTACATGTGAGGTGGAGGTATTACATGTGGAGGTGGAGGTATTACATGTGATGGTGGAGGTATTACATGTGATGGTGGAGGTATTACATGTGATGGTGGAGGTATTACATGTGGAGGTATTACATGTGGAGGTGGAGGTATTACATGTGGAGGTGGAGGTATTACATGTGGAGGTGGAGGTATTACATGTGGAGGTGGAGGTATTACATGTGGAGGTGGAGGTATTATGTGATGTGGAGGTATTACATGTGGAGGTGGAGGTATTACATGTGATGGTGGAGGTATTACATGTGGAGGTGGAGGTATTACATGTGGAGGTGGAGGTATTACATGTGGAGGTGGAGGTATTACATGTGGAGGTGGAGGTATTACATGTGGAGGTGGAGGTATTACATGTGATGGTGGAGGTATTACATGTGGAGGTGGAGGTATTACATGTGGAGGTGGAGGTATTACATGTGGTGTGGAGGTATTACATGTGATGGTGGAGGTATTACATGTGGTGGTGGAGGTATTACATGTGATGGTGGAGGTATTACATGTGATGGTGGAGGTATTACATGTGATGGTGGAGGTATTACATGTGATGGTGGAGGTATTACATGTGGAGGTGGAGGTATTACATGTGGAGGTGGAGGTATTACATGTGGAGGTGGAGGTATTACATGTGATGGTGGAGGTATTACATGTGGAGGTATTACATGTGGAGGTGGAGGTATTACATGTGGAGGTGGAGGTATTACATGTGGAGGTGGAGGTATTACATGTGATGGTGGAGGTATTACATGTGGAGGTGGAGGTATTACATGTGGTGGTGGAGGTATTACATGTGATGGTGGAGGTATTACATGTGGAGGTGGAGGTATTACATGTGGAGGTGGAGGTATTACATGTGTGGTGGAGGTATTACATGTGATGGTGGAGGTATTACATGTGAGGTGGAGGTATTACATGTGAGGTGGAGGTATTACATGTGATGGTGGAGGTATTACATGATGGTGGAGGTATTACATGTGGAGGTGGAGGTATTACATGTGGAGGTGGAGGTATTACATGTGGAGGTGGAGGTATTACATGTGGGGTGGAGGTATTACATGTGATGGTGGAGGTATTACATGTGGATGGAGGTATTACATGTGGTGGTGGAGGTATTACATGTGATGGTGGAGGTATTACATGTGATGGTGGAGGTATTACATGTGGAGGTATTACATGTGGAGGTATTACATTGATGGTGGAGGTATTACATGTGGAGGTGGAGGTATTACATGTGAGGTGGAGGTATTACATGTGGTGGTGGAGGTATTACATGTGGAGGTGGAGGTATTACATGTGGAGGTATTACATGTGGAGGTGGAGGTATTACATGTGGAGGTGGAGGTATTACATGTGGAGGTGGAGGTATTACATGTGATGGTGGAGGTATTACATGTGGAGGTGGAGGTATTACATGTGGAGGTGGAGGTATTACATGTGAAGGTGGAGGTATTACATGTGGAGGTGGAGGTATTACATGTGGTGGTGGAGGTATTACATGTGGAGGTGGAGGTATTACATGTGATGGTGGAGGTATTACATGTGAAGGTGGAGGTATTACATGTGATGGTGGAGGTATTACATGTGGAGGTGGAGGTATTACATGTGAGGTGGAGGTATTACATGTGAGGTGGAGGTATTACATGTGATGGTGGAGGTATTACATGTGGAGGTGGAGGTATTACATGTGATGGTGGAGGTATTACATGTGGAGGTGGAGGTATTACATGTGATGGTGGAGGTATTACATGTGGTGGTGGAGGTATTACATGTGATGGTGGAGGTATTACATGTGGTGGTGGAGGTATTACATGTGGTGGTGGAGGTATTACATGTGGTGGTGGAGGTATTACATGTGATGGTGGAGGTATTACATGTGATGGTGGAGGTATTACATGTGGAGGTGGAGGTATTACATGTGGAGGTGGAGGTATACATGTGAGGTGGAGGTATTACATTGGAGGTGGAGGTATTACATGTGGAGGTATTACATGTGGAGGTGGAGGTATTACATGTGAGGTGGAGGTATTACATGTGGTGGTGGAGGTATTACATGTGATGTGGAGGTATTACATGTGGAGGTGGAGGTATTACATGTGATGGTGGAGGTATTACATGTGGTGGTGGAGGTATTACATGTGGAGGTGGAGGTATTACATGTGGAGGTGGAGGTATTACATGTGATGGTGGAGGTATTACATGTGATGGTGGAGGTATTACATGTGATGGTGGAGGTATTACATGTGATGGTGGAGGTATTACATGTGATGGTGGAGGTATTACATGTGATGGTGGAGGTATTACATGTGATGGTGGAGGTATTACATGTGGAGGTGGAGGTATTACATGTGATGGTGGAGGTATTACATGTGGAGGTGGAGGTATTACATGTGATGGTGGAGGTATTACATGTGATGGTGGAGGTATTACATGTGGTGGTGGAGGTATTACATGTGGAGGTGGAGGTATTACATGTGATGGTGGAGGTATTACATGTGATGGTGGAGGTATTACATGTGATGGTGGAGGTATTACATGTGATGGTGGAGGTATTACATGTGATGGTGGAGGTATTACATGTGGGTGGAGGTATTACATGTGGAGGTGGAGGTATTACATGTGGAGGTGGAGGTATTACATGTGGAGGTGGAGGTATTACATGTGGTGGTGGAGGTATTACATGTGGAGGTGGAGGTATTACATGTGGTGGTGGAGGTATTACATGTGGAGGTGGAGGTATTACATGTGATGGTGGAGGTATTACATGTGGAGGTGGAGGTATTACATGTGGAGGTGGAGGTATTACATGTGATGGTGGAGGTATTACATGTGGAGATATGTGGAGGTATTACATGTGGAGGTGGAGGTATTACATGTGGAGGTGGAGGTATTACATGTGGAGGTGGAGGTATTACATGTGATGGTGGAGGTATTACATGTGATGGTGGAGGTATTACATGTGATGGTGGAGGTATTACATGTGGTGGTGGAGGTATTACATGTGGAGGTATTACATGTTGGTGGAGGTATTACATGTGGAGGTGGAGGTATTACATGTGGAGGTATTACATGTGATGGTGGAGGTATTACATGTGATGGTGGAGGTATTACATGTGGAGGTGGAGGTATTACATGTGATGGTGGAGGTATTACATGTGATGGTGGAGGTATTACATGTGGAGGTGGAGGTATTACATGTGATGGTGGAGGTATTACATGTGATGGTGGAGGTATTACATGTGGTGGAGGTATTACATGTGGAGGTATTACATGTGGAGGTGGAGGTATTACATGTGGAGGTGGAGGTATTACATGTGATGGTGGAGGTATTACATGTGAGGTGGAGGTATTACATGTGGAGGTATTACATGTGGAGGTATTACATGTGGAGGATAACTGTGGAGGTATTACATGTGGAGGTGGAGGTATTACATGTGGAGGTGGAGGTATTACATGTGATGGTGGAGGTATTACATGTGGAGGTGGAGGTATTACATGTGATGGTGGAGGTATTACATGTGATGGTGGAGGTATTACATGTGGAGGTGGAGGTATTACATGTGATGGTGGAGGTATTACATGTGATGGTGGAGGTATTACATGTGGAGGTGGAGGTATTACATGTGAAGGTGGAGGTATTACATGTGAAGGTGGAGGTATTACATGT
>CM026402.1:5685714-5733643 GCA_014843695.1 Archivesica marissinica | reverse complement strand
GTGGAGGTATTACATGTGGAGGTGGAGGTATTACATGTGGAGGTGGAGGTATTACATGTGGTGGTGGAGGTATTACATGTGATGGTGGAGGTATTACATGTGGAGGTGGAGGTATTACATGTGGAGGTGGAGGTATTACATGTGGAGGTGGAGGTATTACCTGTGGAGGTGGAGGTATTACATGTGGAGGTGGAGGTATTACCTGTGGAGGTGGAGTAATCTGTACATGCGGATACAGAGGTAAACCTGTTGGAGATCCCGCTGTGAGGGCAGGTATAGGGTGCACAAGTGGCGGCTGCTGGTAATACGATCTGGCCCTACAAACATAGAGCAAAATCCATAATATAATTTCAACAGGTGTCCCTGGGACGTCAACTGAAGTAATTATAAACAATATATACGGTATATGTTAATCAACATTGGTCTATGGTTACCAGGTATATGTTTATGGTGGTTTTGCTAGTCGGTAGAAATCTAAATCTCTAGGTGGTGCAGACCGATTCTCCCGACTATACCATGCACAGAACTTCTAAAAACGCTGGTCTCCTGTCCAGGATCGTATTTTAAGACATGAGGGGTGGTCCTGACTTGTCGATATCGTCCTGGACCGCTTTGGTTTTGAAAATTTTAGAAAATCTGATACAATGTATATAGATACCACCAATAACGTTAGCCATAGATACAATGTATATAGATACCACCAATAACGTTAGCCATAGATACAATGTATATAGATACCACCAATAACGTTAGCCATAGATACAATGTATATATATACCACCAATAACGTTAGCCATAGATACAATGTATATAGATACCACCAATAACGTTAGCCATAGATACAATGTATATAGATACCACCAATAACGTTAGCCATAGATACAATGTATATAGATACCACCAATAACGTTAGCCATAGATACAATGTACATAGATACCACCAATAACGTTAGCCATATATACAATGTATATAGATACCACCAATAACGTTAGCCATAGATACAATGTATATAGATACCACCAATAACGTTAGCCATAGATACAATGTATATAGATACCACCAATAACGTTAGCCATAGATACAATGTATATAGATACCACCAATAACGTTAGCCATAGATACAATGTATATAGATACCACCAATAACACTAGCCATAGATACAATGTATATAGATACCACCAATAACGTTAGCCATAGATACAATGTATATAGATACCACCAATAACGTTAGCCATAGATACAATGTACATAGATACCACCAATACCACTAGCCATAGATACAATGTATATAGATACCACCAATAACGTTAGCCATAGATACAATGTATATATATACCACCAATAACGTTAGCCATAGATACAATGTACATAGATACCACCAATAACGTTAGCCATAGATACAATGTACATAGATACCACCAATACCACTAGCCATAGATACAATGTATATAGATATCACCAATAATGTTAGCCATAGATACAATGTATATAGATACCACCAATAACGTTAGCCATAGATACAATGTATATAGATACCACCAATAACGTTAGCCATAGATACAATGTATATAGATACCACCAATAACGTTAGCCATAGATACAATGTACATAGATACCACCAATAACGTTAGCCATAGATACAATGTATATAGATACCACCAATAACGTTAGCCATAGATACAATGTATATAGATACCACCAATAACGTTAGCCATAGATACAATGTATATAGATACCACCAATAACGTTAGCCATAGATACAATGTATATAGATACCACCAATAACGTTAGCCATAGATACAATGTATATAGATACCACCAATAACGTTAGCCATAGATACAATGTATATAGATACCACCAATAACGTTAGCCATAGATACAATGTATATAGATACCACCAATAACGTTAGCCATAGATACAATGTATATAGATACCACCAATAACGTTAGCCATAGATACAATGTATATAGATACCACCAATAATGTTAGCCATAGATACAATGTATATAGATACCACCAATAACGTTAGCCATAGATACAATGTGTAACTGAAATCACTGTTTGTAGTAAAATGACTGAGCAGAAAAAACACTTTTTAAGATCATTTCCAAAACAGTAAAAATTGTACAACAACGAAAATGCTGAAGTTATGCATGTATTTTCTGAGCAAAAACTGTTAATTTAGTTTATACAAATTTATTTTAGCTCGATTGCGAAGTTCTTTCAACTTATATTAATCACTCTCGAGACCTCATTCCTGATGGAATCCATCGCCGTGAAGGAGAGAGAAGAGGCATGTGGAATTTAAATGCCTTGCCTAAGGGCACAATCGTAACGGCTCCAGTGGGGCTCAAACTCCGGACCTTTCGCACCTGAGGCAAACGTGCATCCACTGCGCTATCACGACTTCCACGAACTGTTGACCAATGAAGTTCTGGCACGTATCGCATTTTATTTTTACCATTTCTGATAGGATAGTCAAACGTCTGGATATCAGATAGATAGTTCGGCATTTGTGCTTAGACAATGTAGGTATAAACTTACGCAGGAACGGGTGGCGGGTTATAGAAGCCAGTTGTCTGGTATCTTGCTTGTTGGTAGGACTGGTACACAGGAGGGGGAACCAAACTGGGCTGACTTATATAGCCTGGTAGCGCTGTGTAGTATCCTGGTCTCTGGTTGAAGCTTCCTGGATCCATCTGTTAATACACATTAGCACAATTAAAACAAGGGATTGTTTTAACTTTTGGAAATAAACGTATGTCTCCCCACTCACTGTTACTTCTGTGGAGTAATAAAAGCATGGATGTTAAATATATGAAGTCATTGCACTAAACAATCATATGGTCGACAACACACAAAAAAGCAGGGTTCATTCTAGGTCAGAATTTTTGGGAGAAGTGAGAAAGCGCGTGATCGCTTCCTTAAATGGTGTTCTTTAATATACTTCTCCAAAATAGGGTTAAAATGCACAGTACAACCATTAAATACAACATTTGAATAGAAGGAGTGCTTTATAATGGGCCAGTGTATCTTACTAGATAAAATTTTGTTTGAAAATCTTAAAAACCAAAAAATAAAATAATTTTTTTTAGGGAGAAGTCAGGGTCCCTAGGGCGACTATTTCGCCCACATCGCCCCTACAATGATCCCTGAAAAACATAATTGACAAAAATGTCGCTATATCCAGTGTATACCACAATGTCTCCAAAACAAATCCTGGAAGTTCAACTCGATATGTTACCAATTGAGAAAATTAGACTTGTTTAGTGACACACATAGACGGATGTTTTTGAGAGAATGTTTGAAACGTCATGACAATATTCAATACCGACATTCTATAATCTGTAGTTTTGGTCGTTTATGACATCAGTATTATTTTACTATCGATTTAAGATATTCGCATATAACACTTAGTTTATACAAATTTATTTTAGCTCGATTGTGAAACAAGTTCTTACAACTTATATTAATCACTCTCGAGACCTCATTCCTGGTGGAATCCATCGCCACAAGGGAGAGAGAAGAGGCAACGTGGAATTTAAATGCCTTGCACAATCAACGGTTCCAGCGGGGCTCAAACTCCGGACCTTTCGCACCCACTGCGCTATCACGACTTCCACATAACAGTTACGAAGTTCTTACACTATATGATATCGAAATTTAAATGGCATAGCTTTAACTAATAATCCCTTGAAACTATACTGTAATGTAGGTGGGTAAAATGTGCAATTTTAGTTTAATTTATACTGTAATGTAGAGGTGGGTAAAATGTGCAATTTTAGTGTAATTTATACTGTAATGTAGGTGGGTAAAATGTGCAATTTTAGTGTAATTTATACTGTAATGTAGGTGGGTAAAATGTGCAATTTTAGTGTTATTTATACTGTAATGTAGAGGTGGGTAAAATGTGCAATTTTAGTGTAATTTATACTGTAATGTAGGTGGGTAAAATGTGCAATTTTAGTTTAATTTATACTGTAATGTAGAGGTGGGTAAAATGTGCAATTTGTGTAATTTATACTGTAATGTAGAGGTGGGTAAAATGTGCAATTTTAGTGTAATTTATACTGTAATGTAGTGGGTAAATGTAATTTTAGTGTAATTTATACTGTAATGTAGGTGGGTAAAATGCAATTTTAGTGTAATTTATACTGTAATGTAGAGGTGGGTAAAATGTGCAATTTTAGTGTAATTTATACTGTAATGTAGAGGTGGGTAAAATGTGCAATTTTAGTGTAATTTATACTGTAATGTAGGTGGGTAAAATGTGCAATTTTAGTGTAATTTATACTGTAATGTAGAGGTGGGTAAAATGTGCAATTTTAGTGTAATTTATACTGTAATGTAGGTGGGTAAAATGTGCAATTTTAGTTTAATTTATACTGTAATGTAGAGGTGGGTAAAATGTGCAATTTTAGTGTAATTTATACTGTAATGTAGAGGTGGGTAAAATGTGCAATTTTAGTGTAATTTATACTGTAATGTAGGTGGGTAAAATGTGCAATTTTAGTTTAATTTATACTGTAATGTAGAGGTGGGTAAAATGTGCAATTTTAGTTTAATTTATACTGTAATGTATTTAAACATTTTCTTCCCATTTATGTGATAAATTATGCTCGGCGAAAATCCCACATATACAAGTATAAAAATTAAAATGTTAATTGCACTTGCAGTATATTATTATTTTCTTACAAAAACTCTTGTTGACAGTTTTAGCTTCATCGCGTGACCTTGCTGCTCAATACAGCTATCGCAACGGTGTCGGGTTGGCACCAGTTCATATGAAGAACTCGACGTCAGGGCACTTATGCACGGCGTACTTCTTATTTTTTATTTATTTTTTATTTATCCACCATAAATTGTTGAATATCTTATTTTTATCATTGAAGAAAAACACGTATTGGTCTTAATCAGAAATGGTATAGAAACTATTTTTCGGGTTAGTTGTAGATTTCTTAAATTCGGATAGCTAACTGAATTGCTCATACACCGTATCAGTTTCGGTGGAAATATTCTCCCAATGATTTGTTTGTTTATATTCGTCTGCTGGACCAGTCACGTGACAGTTGCATCAGGCTACCGATACACCCAACGGAATGCTATTGAACAATGCTGCAGCTGTCAGCGAAATTAGCCTAGAACTTATAAATATTTTAAATGCGGATGTAAACGGGCAAATACGCCGAGCATAGGAATATGTCGAGTATAGGAATACGCTGAGCATAGGAATATGTCGAGCATAGGAATACGCTGAGCATAGGAATACATAGTTCCCACGGCAGTCAAACACACTGATAAGATCTTATCTTGGCAGCCATTTTGACTGGCAAGTTTTATTAATGACAATTTCATGATTTTACTAGTAATTCTTTAATTGCAATAACTTTATTAATTTTGGTTTCTTAATATAAAATCTGGTATGATTTTAAAGGTATTAAATTGTACTTTTTAAATATTAATTTATTTTTTGACAGTGATGTATGGATTATAAATTATAAGAACTTAACTTGCACCTATTTTTGAAAGTCTATTTTCACAGTTGAAATATTAATATAAGGTAAATTATTATGTATTTGTTATTGATATGAAATTTGTGAAATGATACAAAAAATATGTCCATTGAGAGCTTTCCAACAATGTATGAACCACGGTGATGGGACGAAAAATAAATAATTTATGAAGAAAACAAAATTACGCTACTGTATATTATATATAATATCTGATTAACTTTGCCATTCAAAATGGCAGCCACAGTAGGAATGATGACGTCACACGGGAACTATGTATATGTCGAGTATAGGAATACGCTGAGCATAGGAATATGTCGAGTATAGGAATACGCTGAGCATAGGAATATGTCGAGTATAGGAATACGCTGAGCATAGGAATATGTCGAGTATAGGAATACGCTGAGCATAGGAATATGTCGAGTATAGGAATACGCCGAGCATAGGAATATGTCGAGTATAGGAATCCGCTGAGCATAGGAATATGTCGAGTATAGGAATACGCCAAGCATAGGAATATGCCGAGCATAGGAATATGCCAAGCGTCTATCGCCACTGGCGCCAATTTTGGCAAAAGTGGCTCCAAATATTCGAAAGTGGCGAATATGCATGGCGCCATGATTTAAGTGACCCGAAAATTCGTTCTTGAGTCGCGCGTACCACGAGTCGCAGGGCACAGAAAAGTCGATAACCAGCCCAATCAATACACGGTCAAGATTGTTTATTGCTCATTAGTGGGATATGAATGACACGATGTGAGAAGATAATTGGGTAAGTATGCTCGATCAATTAGTTAAGAAAACACCTGGCATCATGTATATTTGAAGTGTGCCGTGGATACAACAAATTAACAACAATTACGGCATACTTTTGATGATAAAGACACCGACCTGAATGTTTACAGCACTCGACAAATTCGGCCGTTTTGATTTTGATCAGCTGTTTGCTGTTTTGCAAACGTTTTTTGTAATGATCTCTTAATTACCGTGATCCCAACAAAGGTGAGGAAATTGATTGTTTATCAATAATTTCTGCTTGCCCAGCAGGAAACTCAACGTGCCCGGTGAAAAATCACAACGTTTCATTTTGTGTCTGTGATTCGAAAGCCACACCAGGTTATTAACTTGTCCGTGAACACGTTTTATTATTATATTACGGACTTATGTCATTGTGTTTTATAGCACAATGAATTATATTTAAGCGTGCTCGACTATAAAGATAATCTATGTTCTCGTAAGAGACAGAGTGCACTGAATCGGTAGTAAAGTCAATTTTCTGGAAAATTCGGAAATTCCACATCTATTTTTAGACACGCACCTGTTAAATGAAACTCGTAGTGGTTATTTGCCTTATAGACGGGCTTGCTCTCCGCAATAATGATCAATGCAGTACTATGCTGTAATTAGTGTACTATTACGTTTTGAAGTTGCATTAAGCCTCGGGGAAAACATCTGTCACGGATTAATTTATGGCTTCGGATTATCGGACAATAGCGGCAATCAACAAGGATCAGTCAAGCAGGTCGCATATCTTATCTTACTTGTGGCCCCTGTTTCCACTGTTGAGTGTGAAAGGGGTTCAGCAGGCAAAATCTCATCAAAACTTGCCTGAGAAACTCTCTGGCAATGCCCACATTTAACAACCTGATGAGAATTTCTATTGATGGCCCTGGTCTTGAGGACTTTGACTTTGGGGGAGCATTTTTTAAGTGGAAGTCCATGAAATCCAGAAGAATCCTCTTTTAACACCTTTATGAGAGATTTTTATTTGTACGAATGTAAAGAATAAAGAATGTATGAGAACACAATAAAGAATGTTGTAAAACAAAGAAATTGAGCCTTTCGTTTGTTGTTGTAGTTTATTTTATATTGGCTCCAATTTTAGCTTATATGGCTCCAACGTGGCTCCAACTTTTTGAAAGTGGCGACAGAGGTGGCTCCACCTTAAAAAAGCCAGTGGAGGCCCTGATAGGAATATGTAGAGCATAGGAATACACTGAGCATAGGAATATGCAGAGCATAGGAATACGCCGAGCATAGGTTCCACCACTCTAAATGTCCGAGTGTCCATTTCCTGCTGTTCACGATGAAACAACGTGCCATTCTGGTGTTATTTGATCGATCTCCATCAAATAAAAAGTATTTGTCGATAGAATAAGGTCTTCACGTCGGGATCGCAAGGGCATATCCGTGATTTGGTCGCTTGTCGTCGATGTTACTGAATGTTTGTTTTATTAAATTGGTTGCCTTCAGTAAACATTACTTATCCACAGTGACCCTAATATCGGTGAATACAAATGAGCGGTGATATCAGAATGAATCCAAATGAACCGCACATGTTCATTTTGTGCTTACTATTGACAATTGCCATCGGATTTCTGCAACTGTCCATAGCAAAAACTAGTTGAAATCAATGTCCATAGCAAAAACTAGCTGAAATGTCATCAATGGGAGAATTTACCATAATTTATTCTTGTTTTTTCCTCTTACACTCGTAAGTTTTCGTTCATATTGTCAATATTTAGGTGAATTTCAATGAATTTGTTATCTATCGGCTGCATTTGACATTTGTAAGGTGCCCGCTACTCATGTGAGGTCACATGATTGCCTTATATGGCATGTATTGCTACTGGTATAAACTTGTAAGGCGAAATTTACATTGTCATCGGTCATTGGTATCACCATGTAAATAAAAGATGTGCTGTTGCTTTCACAGTTACATAATGTATGTGATGTACTTCTAATGTCAACATACACAGTCATTATGACAACTGCGGCAATTCATATATCCGATGTGTTTGTGTTTTGTATGCCTTATACAAGTAAATGTTCTATTTTGAATAGTATTATTATATAGTGAATGTATGGGTATTACTTAAGATGTCATTGCTTCGAAATGGTTGTATATTTCCAATGTCGTATAAGAATTTAAAGTTGTTTCTTTTTGTTTTGGTTATGAGATGTAAGTTATTGATACCAACTGACCAAACATTCTATTAGTACATAGTCGTATGTGCAGCATATTCTTGCTATTTCTTTTCGGGTTAAGATTTCGGTAAGAGTTATGGTACTAAATGAATATTTAATAAATAAATCTATGCCAATACTTTAGATTTAACTTTCGTTTTCGCGTTAAGTCGAGGTTAATTTTGGCTTCCTAGATTTGGTTAAAATTGGTATTATTTCCTCCTCATCTCTGATACAAGCAAGTCATAAGTATAATTGCTGTGTGCAATTTAAATTTCATTAATATTACTTACTAAAATTTACATACTAAAAGGTCTTGTGATTTATATATTAACCCTTTCAACACCACAGACCTCTAAATAGGCTTACAAAAAGTGTAGATTCAGATGAGCCGGCTCGTGACGAGCCGTCTCATCAGGATCTGCACTTTTTGCCAGTGATATTACTATTTTTAGACAAAAATACCCATTTTCATAAATGAACTGGTCCAAATGTAATTTTCTTATTAATTTATTGGTCTGAAAATATCATGGACCAGTCCATGTGAGTTACTTGGTGTTGAATGGGTTAAGGTCCAAAGCAATCTTTCATTTTGTTGAGTTTATTTTTGACAGTAGTTTTAGATAGTGTTAATTAATATCTCGCTAAATGGTTTCATTTTCATCAGTCCTTAGGATACAGTATACAAACATATATCAGAACTCCAACTGCACTTGAGTGTTTCCGCATACGATTCTGTGTTATGTGTATGTTGTAAATGACATTCTTGTACATTTTCATTTATGTAAATATGTACAGTTCTTTAGGGTATAGCGGATCTTGGTGAATAACGGATCAGTCTTAGAAACGCGAAGAAATTATATAAGTTCCCAGAAGAATCACAATGTTTTAATGATTGATATATATAATTGAACCTTTTGACGCCTCGTCATCAACTTTGTTTACAAATGACATATTTAACGACGTGCTAATTTTATGGATGGCAATTGACATACGCAGTGAAGCGGAAAAAACATGCATGAGGAAAACGGTAAACAGATAATTGACCTTAATTATCCTAGGTAAAGTACAACTTTTGGAAGAAAAAATACATACACTTGTTGATTATAACATCCTAATTGTGTCTATACTGATCACATTGTATTTATCTTGACACAGATATTAGTAAATTGGATTCAAGGTGACCGCATCGTTTTGTGTATAGCGGATCACGGAATTAAAGTAGAGGGGTCAACTCAAAAATATGAAAACGCATGATAATCTTATATGGAATGATGCAAACCATTTTATTTTAAATATTTAATAGTTTTTCATGCATTTTGCAACTGATATAGCAACACATTATGCGTTTTTTGGGGATAGATCTGTATATATAAGGTACTGTACGTGTGTCTGTAGTGGGATTCAATGTGCGACTCCAGTGGGGGGAGGGGGGCTTGGGTCCTGAGACCCCTCATATCTCGGAAAACATGTGCTTATTGTATATGTCAAGGCTAAGAATTTGATCGGAACCCTGAGAAAAATAGCTGGTTGAACCCACCATGACAAAAATAGATCCGTCAATGAATGCGTTTAGCAAGTTCTTTTAACCATTGACTAGTCAACATACATGAGTCGTTAGTCACTCAAACAGTTTTACTGCTACATGGTAATAATACCTGTGATGGCGCAACTATGACTTCAAAAATACATATTAGGTTTATGAAACTGTGTTTCAGGCTGGTTTGACACATATGGGTCTGTAACGGGGTCTATAATGAAGTTATCGTTCGTTACAGACCCCTATGATTTGACAGACCAATATCGGTATACTGGGTTATCTTGACCCATGCAATCAGGCTTTGTAGATATTGTAATGCCCCCCCCCTTCGAAGATGTTGGGGTATATTGCTTTGCACATGTATGTCTTTCGGTCATTCGGTTCCGATCAATATAAACCCAGGAACGGTTGGGCCTAGGTCCTCAAACTTTATATGAAGGAAGATGACCCCTATTGATTTCGAGGTCAAGGTAGTGGTGACCTTAAACATACATGACTATAATATTTGTCTGCCACGAGGGCATATATGTTTTACAAACATCTCTTGTCAATTAATTGATTTGATATGATGACACTGTATTTTGTTTTTTAGCCATGGGTAAGACTAAGCGTAAAACACCAATCAGTCCTGCAGTCAGGAAAGCAAATAACATTAAAAAGAAGTACAGATCATCTCCTGAACTATTCTTGATAATGACGGCACAGTTCATGCTGAAGTGACAGGCGAACCATGTACAAGCTTTCCACCGTGGCCAGCGACCCAGGAAAAGGGGGGCGGGATTGTTATCCCTTGCAATTATTACATTGGAATAACATGTACACACTCTGAAGCAACTAAGTATGTCTCCATGTTACATGATATTCTAAATAACATGGATGAGGGATCATGTATGACAATTGTTTCAAAGTGACATTACAGCATTATATGTCTCTGGTTATGTGAATAATTGTTTATCAATAGCCATACATGATCTTTCATCCATGTTACATGTATTTAGAATATCATGTCATATCGAGACATATTACAGCAAACACTGTATCTTTATATGATTTATTGGTTGTTATGATACTATGGTATGCTGATAGCATAATGTAAATTATGTTTAATATTAAATACTATGACATTTTATATGATAAGCCTGTTACTGACGTAGTTCATAGAACTCTAGTTAGCTACAGTTAAATACCGGTGGTTTTATCAAAGTGTATGTCAGAGACTGTACGTGTACTGTATTATATGTCTCTGATTATGTGAATAATTGTTTATTGGCATTTATTATAGCCACATATAATAACAATACGGATCAATCCATATGTAGCATCTGTGATTTCTGGTATGATCGTATATAACTTTTTTTTTCATTTTGCTTCTCAAGAGTGTACTGTTTTGCTTTTTATAATGTGATTATTATAAATGTTCATTGTGTGATCCAGTGTCGAGTACGTATTACAAATGCAAAATGATTTGTTTTTGGTTGAAAAATAAAGATGGTATTTCGATATTTTATAACAATCATTCATAGTAGTGTATCTACATGATCTAGTCCATAGTGAAACCTGTGATACATAATGGTGTTTCATTTTGTTATGTTGGTCAATTTCGTTTTGCTTCTGTTCTGTTATTGGAGTTATTAAATGATACATTTTAAACGATTTTGTTATGTGTTCCTCTAACCTCAACACGAATCTGAACATATTTGATGGTTTGTAGTCTTAAGTGACAGGCCACTTAGCTTTTGAGACGATCCCCGATCAAAGGAAAGTTTTGATCCGATAAAGACCGAAGCGGTCCGTTATTTACCAATCGACCGTGTAACTTTGTCATCAAATTACTCGTGTATAAACCAGGCATTTTATTCCAAAAATGTTGGTAAATCAAGGCCGAATAATGTGTTCATCATTTGCCACAACATTTATTTTGACAATATAAAGCATATCATCGTATTCAGCTCATATGTCGTTAGTGATCCGCTATACCCTAAAGAAATGTATGTTCATTAATATTGTTTTGCATGTATATTATATATATCCCGGTGTTACTGGTTTCCGACGATGTAGTACATAACGGACTCCTATAGGTTTAGAATGGTCATACACTGCAAACAATTTTATGTCACCAAATAAACAATATGTTACCATTCATCCACAAAAATCTCGAAGAAAATCGAATGTTTACTTTTTGAGAAAAGTTGACAAAATAGCGGTACCTCATTCTCAGTAATCCGGAATGACGTCACATGTTTTCGCCTAACTGTGGAAATTGTCTACAGCGCCACCATTAGTATGTAAGCAACAGTTCTTTTTTAACAAAACAATAAACTAAGGAAGACTTACTTTAATAAGAGGCTTAATTTATCATTTTCACTCAACATTCATTTGTTGGACAGCATTTTGTCTATATACTGTATCTAAAACACTAACATTTAATTTAACTAGGTCAAACACACGGGGCATAAGAAGTCGTCATCCCTCCTAATTACTCTGACTAAATGCAGAACCGTAAATGGACCCATCCATCGAACACATCACACGGTGCCCAACAAAGAAAAACTAGGTTAGAGAGAGCGCATGCGCAACAGGAAAGTCGAATTCTGAAATTCTGCGGTAACTCGCACCCAAATTTATAAAAATAAAATACTTGTAGTGAAACAAATGATCTGTAAATCGGTAACCTATTTAGTACTGCTCACTTTAATTCGCTGTTATGTCTGACTAAACCCCTTGGTAGGCTGGAAACCACCCTCGACCACTTCTTCGTCTCACCTGGATTATCCAAGATGGCGTCCTCCACAACAAAACGGGCACCGGTTTTGCTTGAATTTTCATTGATGGTAGTCCTGCTAACCCATATTCTCCTCAAGTACAATGAGCCACTCTCACCCACTCTCAGCAAATCAGCACTTGTGGGAATTAGCTTCTCGGCATCCAGCCCAAAGAACTTTACTTTTACTAATGCGGGGAACGTGTCACTGAAGGGCACCAATACATCTGAGAGACGGTGTCTGATTACGCTACTAATCCTCGTATCAGGCGACATACAACCAAACCCAGGACCAGGAAACCGATCCATTTTCCCCTGCGGCACATGCGAGATCCCAGTTACATGGACACAAAAAGGCGTTTGCTGTAATAATTGTAGTATCTGGTTTCATAAAACCTGTGGTGACATTAGCTCTAAGAACATGTCCTATCTAGAGAAATCCCATGTCGTTTGGCTGTGCTGTAAGTGTGACAGTATCAATGTTGACAGTTTTTCATTAAACAGTTTTGAACTTTACACCACAAATATGTTCGAGCCACTTTCTCATATGGACTCAACTATGGAATCGGTGACCCAATCATGTTTTAGCCCACTGCACACCAGTAGTCCACATACGAATCAGCGCCATTCTGGAAGTGATCTGCCATCACACAATAAAACGACAGCTTCAATTCGGTCGCGTATCGGCACAGGCTCATCTACTGACTCTGGAATAGTTCCCCCACCTACCACAACAAACATTAGACTATTAACGGTAAATTGTTGTAGTATACGCACTAATAAATCTGAGTTTAAAACAGCACTTGAATACATAAAAACCAGATCTTGTATGCGGTACTGAATCATGGCTACGTGGATCCAAACCAGGCAAAGACTATGAGAAAAATGCAATCAAATCCTCTGAGGTATTTCCCGACAACCTAACAGTGCATAGAAACGATAGATCATCAGGACTAGGTGGAGGTGTGTTCACCGCAGCGCGAGGTGGGATTGTTATGGACGCCCAACCCGACTTGGCAACTGATTGCGAAATTGTATGGTCCAAGGTAAAAGTTCAAAGCAAGAAAGACATTCTTCTCTGTTCATTCTACATGCCCCATTGAAACATAAATGACATCCAGAAACTAAATGACTCTTTGAACAAACTTCCTGAACACTCCAAGGACAAAACCATTATCATCGGAAGAGATTTTAACTGCCCGGACATCGACTGGTCTACCAATACCGTAAAGAAAGGCGCAGCAGAAAGAGATGTTCAGCAAGCACTACTCGACTTGTCTGTCGATCACGGACTCTCACAGATCCACGACCAACCTACTAGGCTTGACAATATCCTGGATCTGGTGTTCACAAACAACCCTTCTCTTGTGAAGACATCAACTTCAGTTCCTGGAATCAGTGACCATGCAATGGTAGTGACCGACATCAACATCATACCATGTATCATCAAACAGAAACCCAGAAAGATATTCATCTATTCCAAAGCTGATTGGCTGCAGATCCAACAAGATGCTAGTCTACTATCCGTCTCCACCACTAGCATAGACCATTCCACATCTGTAGAAGAACTTTGGCAAACTTTCAAACTTGGCATATCAAACATTATGGACACACACATACTATCTAAAATGAGTAAACACCGGAAGTCACTACCATGGTTCAACAGAAATCTCCAGAAGATGACAAAGAGGAAGGCCCGTCTTTACAAACATGCAAAGGAAAGTCACCAATGGCAAACCTACAAAGAATACCAGAAAGAGTGCAAACGAACATTTAAAAAGGCCGAGATCGACCACATCAACAGCACCACCCAAAAAGGACTAGACGAGAATAACACAAAGCCTTTCTGGAGATACGTGAAATCTCGCAGACAAGACAACACAGGCATCTCTCCACTAAAGAAAATGGGACAGCTCCTATTAGTCCTAACCAACAGTAAAGCCCAAATACTCGTTGATCAATTCAGCTCCATATTCACTAAAGAAGATCCTCAAAACCCTGGAACCCTCCCTGACATAAATCGGAGACCGACACCAAAAATCCATGACCTCCAGATCACCACCAAAGGAGTTGAAAATCTGCTGAACAAAATTGACATTGCTAAAGCTAGAGGACCTGATGACATTGCAAATATAATGCTGAAAAACTGTGCTTCACAACTTGCACCCGCATTACGCTATATTTTCCAAAGATCAGTGGACTCCGGCATGCTCCCCAAAGACTGGAGGAATGCAAACGTCGCTCCTGTATTCAAGAAAGGGGATGTACATCTTGCAGAAAACTATCGACCAGTATCTCTAACCTCCATCTCCTGCAAGCTACTAGAACATATTATCTGCAAACACATACTAGACCACCTCGATCATCATAACATTCTAACATCACTCAACCATGGATTCAGATCAGGATACTCTTGCGAAACACAACTTATCACAACGATGCACGACCTATTCATAAACCACGATAAGGGATCCCAAATTGACATTGCTATCCTAGACTTCTCTAAAGCGTTCGACACCGTACCCCACGAGAAGCTACTATACAAGCTGAGAAACTACGGCATTGATGGTCAAACCAACAATTGGCTCAGGGACTTCCTAACAAACAGACACATGCAAGTGGTAGTTGATGGTGAATCGTCAAAACCAGTACACGTCGATTCTGGAGTACCACAAGGCACTGTCCTAGGACCGCTTCTGTTCCTGTGCCATATAAACGACTTGCCAGATACAGTGAAATCTCAAGTTCGTTTATTTGCCGACGACTGCCTACTGTATAGATGCATCCGATCAGCAAGGGATCACGTGATACTACAGAGAGACCTGGAGGCATTGGAAGTATGGGCAACGTCATGGGGGATGCGCTTTAATGCCAAGAAATGTTATATACTAAGCATCAACAGCAAATCATCTCATTTTTACGAATTAGACAAGCAGTTCCTACAACAAGTTGACGAAAACCCTTATCTCGGTGTCACCATACAGTCTGACTTGAAATGGAACTCGCACATCCTAAAACTTACAAAGAAAGCAAACTCATCGCTCGGTTTCATCAGGCGCAACCTAAACCACTGCCCAGCAACTTGCAGAAAGACAGCATATCTAGCTCTTGTACGCTCATCACTTGAGTATAGTTCCATAGTCTGGGACCCTACCTATGTAAAAGAGTAAAAGACATCGAGCGAATTGAGAAAGTTCAACGGCAAGCGGCCAGATTCATTACTGGCGACTACCATTCCCGAGAAGAAGGCTGCATCACAAACATGCTGCAGAAACTGGAGCTCGAGAGCCTACAGTCCAGAAGGAAGGCCAAAAGACTGACGTTCCTATATATATACAAAGTGGTCGAGGGGAAGGTGCCAGCTTTACCTTGTCACGACATACTCACACCCATAAGGGCTAAGCGAAACGTAAAAATACGTAAATTCACTGACTATACTACTACAAACATTCTAGAAAATCAAATTCCAAATAATTCAAAGTGCTTCAAAACTTTCACTTGTAATAAAGAGCAGTATAAACAATCATTCTTCCCTAAAACAGTACTAGACTGGAATAAACTAAGTGACAATGTTGTGTGTGCAGAGACAATAGGCGGGTCAGGACAGCTCTAAAATCCGCTTACTAGACGCTCTCCCGTTGCAACTTATGCCCGGAACAACTGGGGGCCATGCAACGGAGATAGCAAGATCAGGTTACACAACCATGTATATCAGTTGGAGAACCTCTGTGAAAACACATGGACCTGAAGGTGAAAAACGGTGAAAATCGATATTGTGCATAAGGACCCCTTGTGTGTAATAACGGACATAACTCATAAACACGGAGCAGTGAGACTATAATGACATTTTTATTCGTAAATATATTGGCGTGGCAGACGATGCATATGTCATGTTGGAGAAAAAATTGCCAATTTCTTTAAAAAATGATATTTATATGGTGACATAAAACGGATATAGTGAAGTTAGTGAAAACTGGGGTAGGTTTAAAGTTTTCACTGCTAATTTACCTTGTCTGATATATTATGATCAGCTAGAAATAGATTGGAAGTGCACAAGGTATGTATAATTCCGGTAACTGGAGCGTGAAATATTGCGTGATCTCTCGCGACTTGCTATTTCCACAGTTGGGCGAAAACCTGTTCTGGGCGAAAACTCTTCACGCCGGGATATGTTAAAATCTTCAATATTGGAGGAACAATAAATATATTATTAGTTATGATTTATGTCTTACTTATACTAACTAATCAGACACAAATTATTGCTCATGTCATTGGTTACCGGTATACCCAGGATACTAAATTAGTAAATGACCATAGAGCAAAAAATTAAATTGTGTCTATGAATATTCACTTTATTTATATTGTCAGGATATTGATAACGCTATTCTAACGAACACACTCTACTGCATGATACACTGCTAACGCTAACACAAAATAATAAAACAAAACATGAAAAAAACATAGAATGCTACATTAAAGATATACCCCACCCACCTTTCATACGGCTTGAACAAATTTCAGCACAATTGCAACCATACGGGCTATTATTTCCTGTTAATCATTTTGGATGACAGTTACGATACATGGTTTATGCAAGCGCCATGTTATATAACTGTTCATGCGAAACGCGTTGACATATTTTTACGAATGTGTAAGTTTGTTTTCTGCAACCAGCAGGCCTATTATTGAGTATTGAAACAGTTATTTCCCTTGCTAAATTGGCGCCATATTACGAGTCTTATGCCTTCGGCATAGGAGAACCATGTCCGCTATATATATCTATCTAACTGAAAACAAGCTAGCAATCAATAGTGTTTTGTGCAAACGAACATTTAAAAAGGCCGAGATCGACCACATCAACAGCACCACCCAAAAAGGACTAGACGAGAATAACACAAAGCCTTTCTGGAGATACGTGAAATCTCGCAGACAAGACAACACAGGCATCTCTCCACTAAAGAAAATGGGACAGCTCCTAAACAACAGTAAAGACAAAGCCCAAATACTCGTTGATCAATTTAGCTCCGTATTCACTAAAGAAGATCCTCAAAACCCTGGACCCCCCTGACATAAATCGGAGACCGACACCAAAAATCCCTGACCTCCAGATCACCACCAACGGAGTCGAATATTTGCTGAACAAAATTGACATTTCAAAAGCTAGAGGTCCTAATAACATTGCAAATATAATGCTGAAAAACTGTGCTTCACAACTTGCACCCGCATTGCGCTATATTTTCCAAAGATCAGTGGACTCCGGCATGCTCCCCAAAGACTGGAGGAATGCAAATGTCGCTCCTGTATTCAAGAAAGGGGATGTACATCTTGCAGAAAACTATCGACCAGTATCTCTAACCTCCATCTCCTGCAAGCTATTGTAGTAGGGTCCGTTTTAGCTTCCATACTTTAAACCAGTTATTCCTTGTAGATATGTATACACGATGTGTAATGGTCAGTGAGACGCAACCGTGCGTAGCGAGTTTAACTCTAAGATATGTGTATGATCGTTATGTAGCGTGGTATTCCAACGCAGTCACTTCCAATATCGTATGATAGTCGGACGTCTTTTATAAAGAGCATTTTTATAATATAGTTAGAGAATAGAAGTCTTCAAAAGTATTATTCAGGTATATATAGATATGCGTGAGATATTGAATTGGTTGATTTGTACGCTGTAGTATTGGGTTCATTATGTTGTACGCGGGTTCGGTTCAGTTAGTCCTTTTTGTCGTTGGTCCTTGAGTCTGTGCCCTTGGTCCTGGCTGTCGGTATATCAAACCTCATCGTTGCACATAACTTAACAGATGCATGTTATTTACAGTTGTCACCGGCACCAGTGAATGAGTGGTTGAATGTGTAGCGGACGGTGGAGAATAGCGAGAAGTGTTACAGAGACCATATCTCTGCGTAAGTTATTGTATTGGTCTATATTGTATTGGTCTATGTTATATATGTCTGTTGCATTTGTCTATGTTGCATTTGTGTTGCATTTGTCTATGTTGCATTTGTCTGTGTTGCATAGGTCTATGTTGCATATGTCTATGTTTCATCAGAGACATGGATGTAACATAGATTACCTCTGTGTTACTGATGTTATATATATTGGAGTAAGAGTAAGCGTTATTACGAACCACGAACCTGACGAGATAAATATATAGTGCCAACGTATATAATATGTTGTTGTTGTTGTTAACCCAAGCACCGCAAATCATCTATTATATATTTATATGATGCATATGTTTTAATCCTATTCTTAATGTGTGTATATATGTGTATTGTAGAACCAAAGCATTCGAGAGCCTTGTTGTCTACGGAGATCGAATAGAGTGATGAATCGTATAGGGTGTTGTCATTTTACTGATCCCCCAGAATACGAACCCTACCACACTATTAGAACATATTATCTGCAAACACATATTAGACCACCTCGATCATCATAAAATTCTAGCATCACTCAACCATGGATTCAGATCAGGATACTCTTGCGAAACACAGTTCGACACCATACCCCATGAGAAGCTACTATACAAGCTGAGAAACTACGGCATTGATGGTCAAATCAACAATTGGCTCAGGGACTTCCTAACAAACAGACACATGCAAGTGGTAGTTGATGGTGACTCGTCAAAACCAGTACACGTCGACTCTGGAGTACCACAAGGCACTGTCCTAGGTCCACTTCTGTTCCTGTGCCATATAAACGACTTGCCTGATACAGTGAAATCACAAGCTCGTTTATTTGCCGATGACTCTCTGCTGTATAGATGCATCCGATCAGTAAGGGACCACGTGATGCTACAGAGAGACCTGGAGGCACTGGAAGTATGGGCAACGTCATGGGGGATGCGCTTTAATGCCAAGAAATGCTATATACTAAGCATCAACAGCAAATCGTCTCATTTCTACGAACTAGACAAGCAGTTCCTACAACAAGTTGACGAAAATCCTTATCTCGATGTCACCATACAGTCCTATCTGAAATGGAACTCGCACATCATTACAACATTATTAAATACTGGTTAAAAGTACTTAACTGCTCTGATAGAAAATACATCAAGATTATAATTATATTCTCTATTACTGAGAGATATAAATACACAGCCTAGGAAGAAAAATTGGGCATTATTGGTCAGGGATATTTTATGTAATTTAGGCTTTACTATGGTATGGGAAACACAGGGAGTAGGTGACAATAAGACATTTTTGGGTATTGTTAGACATAGACTTAGGGATACCGTCATGCAAAACTGGGAATCTCGTATTAGAGAATCGACTAGAACATCTTTTATGTAAATTTCATGTCGTTGGATTTTAAACCATATTTTGATATCATTAATATTAAAAAATACAGAATTGCTCTAACTAAATTAAGAGTTTCGTCTCATCGTCTTGAAATCGAGACAGGAAGGTGGCACAGGCCACAAAGCATTCCTCGTCAAGAACGTATATGCCCTACTTGTACTAAGCTTGGTGATGGATATCATTTTCTAATGGAGTGTCGTCTTCTCAATGATCTACGAATAACTTATTTTAAACCATATTTCCGTAATAGATGCAACATGTTTAAAACAGTTGAACTGTTAAAATCAGAAAACAGAAATACTTTAAGGAATTTAGCAATTTTGGTATTTAAAGGTTTTGAGTTAAAGAGAAATGTCGCTTTTGATGATACTTTATAATACACATATTTATTTTATAGTTTTCATTGTAACATTCTCCTGTCACATGACATAAGTCATATAAAAGGTTACAGTATGAAGCTATCGTATGAATCAAATGTATCAATTATGTGTACATACATATGTAACCCAGGTCATATTTATGTTAAAGGGAAATAATTATTGATATTTAGTACATGTACATTATAATGTTTCCAAACCCTGCTGCAAGCGTACCACCCAATAGTTTCCCTTATATGGCCTAATAAAATCACTGGTCTGAATCATATCATATATATAGCCTAGTCCCATACTATGTCTTTGTATATATATTACTTAGTCGTCACTTTACTATTGTGTACAAAGTATTATGGGTGAGTGATTGTGAGTGACAATCAGGTCAGATGTGTGAATGAGTGAACTAAGTAGGTGCACTTTCCAACTAACTTGTTCAAGACCATTATCCCACACTCTTACTCTACTAGTCAAACGGATAAGTTGAAAAGCTATCCTGTTTACCTTAATATATACTATACTAGTAAATTTATACATATATATAATATATGTATCAGCTGAGAGCCGGACTCTGGTAATGTAATGTTTTATCTTTGATATTTTACATTGTAAAATATTTATTGAAATGCTGAATGGAATGTGTATTACTATTTTGTATTGTGAAATTAAGTAGACTGAGTGTACATAATATATTCTGTAGTATTGTCTTTTAAAGGCTCTTTATATCCATATATACTGAAAACGGAAACAACCAGAGGTTGTTCATTTCTATAAAAACTCCCCCGGTCTACATAGTTTATGGAACTCCATAGTTGCGTATTTATATTGGTGGATGACATGACTGTGCATTGTGACAATCGGACTAGACTGTATTCATAGGGTACTAAAATAGGATATATTTCCAAAATTGTATACATGTAATTAGTGTGCTACATTTGTAAATTCATTTACTATACATTATTTAATTATAATCATTCTGTGAATGTGTCACTAGAGCTTGGTAGTGACCTACTTCTGAAAAATACGTTTTTAATATTTATTCAATTAAGTGTATGTTATTTATACAAATCGGTGTTGACAGTTCGATAACCTGGTTGTATAAATAGGGTTTCTGTATTCTGTATTACTAACACACATCCCTGCATGTCATTATTCACAAGTTGCACATATTAATTAAACTTATTGTTCCGGCAACATTGAATCGTGAGTAGCAGAAAGAAAGGTATGTAAGTGAGTAGATGTTGTTGTAGTATCGAATAGATCTATATTGTATATTATATTTATGTGATATGTGTTACCCCATATATTCCTACGCCCCAGTATAATATTACCCATATAACTAGGTTATATATAGCCCTTGCTAAGGCCTGTGGTTGTCATTCTTTTCAGAGGGTAATGTTGTTCCAAATTTCGTGTTTCAGGTATATAGATAGATGCCAGTAGGAGCACCAATTTCTATTTGCCATACAACATATTGTATAATCACTGTTAAATCATTTAAATTTATTTTCAGGATTATATGTATGTTGTGTTACAGTCCAGTAATTGTGTATTCTTTTACAGTCCATTAAATTTTGTGTTGTGTGTATTGTGTTAAAATATAGTCTGTGTTTATTTACAGGTATACAGTATTGATTGTGGATAGGTTAAATTCCTGATCTGTTTACATACAATCAGTTTACACCTTTTCATTGTGACCTACTTATTTATTGGTCAGTTCAGCCTTTATATTGAAGGTGTTACATTGTGTAGACAGTTATAATTAGCTACTGTTGATTCTCAACAGTATTAAAGGCCAACCATACATTTGTTTTATAGCATATATATAATTCTTGCGTTTGTAATTATGTTGCGAAATATTGTTGCGTTTCAACAATTATTTATCGCGATATTACGTACGGTTGCGACGGTATTTTTGCGCCGTATTCGCGTGTCCACTATTGATTTTGTTGTCCCTGTTGCATATTTTTGTGCAACTCTGGTATTTATTGTCCTTATATCCTGGTTATAATTTTTATAATGGGTACACCAGGAAAGGAGAGCACTCCTGGAGGATTCCCCCCGGGGATGATGGACCAGGTTTATAAACAGTTGAGTGAGCATTTTGACTTGATTCCAAAGACGGCTCAAGCACCCCCACCGCCCTTGCCCTTCACTTCGTTCAGAGGCAGACGGTTTGACATTCCAGACAACGGTGTAGATAGTACACCATCAGTGCAGTCTTTTCTTAATAGACCACCTTCTGGATTTCCTTTTGTTTCAACCCCCAATGTACTTCCATATCCGACACAGTTTTCATCCAACCCTCCTAAGATGCCCAGCTTCTCGGGTGATGAACCTATCAACAAGGGGGAGGTGCCTTACGTTATATGGAGATATGAAGTCCAATGTCTGATGAACAATCCGGAAATATCAGCCACCAACCTGTTGCGCCGGACCACTGTGCGCAGTTCCCTTCGTCGTTCTGCCCGTATGATGGTGATTCCGCTAGGTCAGGAGTCAACACTTGTCCAGATTATGGATAAGCTAGACTGCATGTTCTCAGATGCATCGACCAAAGAGGACCTGATGACAGAATTTTTTAATTCCTCTCAGGCAGCGGACGAATCAGTAACATCTTATGCATGTCGCCTAGAAACGTTGTTACAGGCCATCATCAATAAGGGTCAGTTACCAGGTGTTGCAAGGAATGACATACTTCGTCATAAGTTCTGGACAGGGTTATCCTCGGATATGTTGTGACTGCAAACCCGCCACAAGTATGATACCCTGGCGGACTACAACCAATTACTTCGAGAAATCCGCAAAGTTGAGAAAGAGATGTTGCGCACTTCGACTTCTTCTAATCTCAACTCTTCTTCAACTGGTAATGTTCTACAGACAACTCCTTTCTCTAAGAAGGTTTCTGTTAAGAACAATACAGTTACTGCGGACTCATACGTGCAACAACAGTTTTCTTTATTGGAAAAGAAAATGCAGTCTCGCTTGGATCAGTTCGATACCAAACTAACTTCCTGTGAGAACATGATGGACCAGAAGATCAACTCCAAGTTCGACCAGATTTTACAGAAGCTGGACTCTACCCACAATCAGCAACAACAACATCAGTCATTCTCTCTACCACCACATCCATTTAGTACCAACCGAGGTCGCGGTCATAGACCTGGGAGATACAGTGGTGGCAACCAAGCTTCTGGTTATAGTCAGCAGGATTACAATCCGCAAGGATCACACCTGCAGCCGAACTCCGGACCAAGGTCATTTGGTCGCGGAAGAGGCAATTTCCCAATATCGCCAATCGTTAAACTAGATACCGTCTCTGTTGAGGGCCAAACAGGGACTGGTTATCAAGTTGCCCAAACGAACCCACACCCACCAGAACAACAATTTGTGAACCGTCTTATAGGTTCACCGAATAAACATGGTATTGTTATCAACGGCAGTTTTTTTAAAGCCTTGGTTGATACTGGTAGTCAAGTAACCACTCTTTCTCTTTCTTGTTTCAAGAGACTTTCAGATGTTGTATTACAACCTCTCACCACTCTTGGTCTTGACTTATCAATTGCTGATGGTTCACGCATGGAGTACTCAGGTTATTTTGAGTCTACCATCACATTACCGTTTTTATCTGTTTTTAAATTGGATATTCCTGTTCTGGTCATCCCAGAAAATAGTTTTAACAGAACGTGTCCCGTCATTGTGGGAACAAACGTTCTTAGAAGGTGTAAGACATTTTTGTCCCCATCTTCAGATAATTCTACTGTTGACATCCCAGTAGAATGGACGTCGGCGATGGATAGCCTCGACTCACGGACCTTCTCAGTAAAAGCGTGCGGTACCAAAACGATTACGGTAGCACCATATTAGACAGTTACCATCAATGGGATAGTCCGTAATTTCGACAACAACATCTCAGCTGTTGTCACTGAGATACCGGAAACTGTTACAGGTTATACAGTATGTCCTCGGATTGTTAGAGTCAATCAACAATCCACAGTTAAAGTCCCAGTCAGGATTTGTAATATGACTGCGAAGACTTTATCTTTTAAACCCAAAACACAGATTTGTGAAATTTCTGAAGCAACAGTTGTGGATGATCTTTCTACTTATATTTGCCAGGATACATCTTCAGATACCTCTCTCGAAGACCTGGGTGTCAACGTTGACAATACAAATTTGTCTCCGTCTCAAGTTTTGCGGTTTCAACAAGTCCTGGGTAAATGGAAACATGTATTTTCAAAAGACAGTCAGGACTTGGGTAAAACAAATCTTGTACAGCACAAGATAGTGTTAGAGGACAATACACCGTTTACAGACCCATACAGACGAATCCCTACAGCCATGTATGAGGAAGTGCGTCAGCACATAAAGGAAATGTTGGAGGCAGACGTTATTCGAGAGTCTGATAGTCCTTACTCTTCTAACGTTGTTTTGATTAGAAAATCCTCCGGTGCACTCAGGTTTTGTGTGGATTGGCGTCGATTGAACAACAAGACCCGAAAGGATGCTTTTATGTTACCCAGATTTGACGACACTATTGATGTCCTTTCTTCTGCCAAATATTTTAGTAAGCTTGACCTACATTCAGCCTACTGGCAGGTCGAAGTGGAAGAAGAGGATAAGGCCAACACAGCTTTTAGTGTCGGAGCACTGGGGTTTTATGAGTGGAACCGGATGGGTTTCGGACTCAGCGTTTTCTCCGAGAATGGAATAGACTTCATCTCGATGAGGGAATTCTGTACAGAACCGCTTTCTTGGACGGCCAGTCAGTTCGTCAACTTGTTTTACCTGAATCCCACAGGACTATTGCCTTGAAGGGTATTCATGACGATGCTGGTCACCAGGGCAAGGAAAAGACCCTTTGGCTGGCCAGACAACGGTTTTACTGGCCTGGGTTGGAAGAGGATGTTAACAAGTACATCACCACTTGTAGCTCATGTATTAGACGAAAGACCCCTGTCAAACCTTTCGCAGAGCTTGTACCAATTTTTACCTATAGACCTATGGAGCTAGTGTGCATCGACTTTTTAAAGCTCGAACCTAGCAAAGGTGGTGTGGAAAACATACTGGTTATAGTGGATCACTTCACCAGATATGCTCAAGCAGTGCCATGTCGCAACCAGACTGCACAAACCACTGACAAGGCCTTGTATGGCCATTATTTCTGTTTTTATGGTTTTCCCGAGCGACTTCAGTGACCAAGGTCGACATTTTCTTAGTAGGACTATACAGGAACTGTGTAAGCTCACGGGCATTCGTAAAAGCCGTACAACGCCGTACCACCCTATGTGTAATGGTTCAGCAGAACGATTCAACGGCACTCTGCGCATGCTTGGTACCTTAGAGGAACACCAAAAGAGCGATTGGAAATCGTATATCGCCCCTCTTGTTCAGGCATACAATGGTACCAAGAGTGACGCAACCGGTTTTTCGCCACACTATTTAATGTTTGGGTGGCATCCTCGACTTTCTGTCGATGCCTACTTAGGCACAGATCCACAAGACATTGGTGAATTCACACCTACGACATATGTAGCCAAACTAAAGAACCGGCTAGAATATGCATATAGGGCAGCTGCCAATGAAGCTGGCAGGCAGGCTGCGAAGAACAAGGACAGGTACGACTGTAAAGTTCGTGAGTCCAAGATAGAAGTTGGAGACCGTGTACTTGTAAAGAAAGTCGGTATCAAGGGGACACATAAGCTAGCAGACAGATGGGATCGCGACCCTTATGTTGTGCTAGCTATGCCGAACCCCGACATACCAGTATTTCGTGTACAACTTGAGAATGGCAAAGGACCAATCCGGACATAGGAATATGCTCCTGCCATTCAATTGTGTACCCAGAGATACACCGACGGTGGATGTAAGTGTAGAATCTGAGATAGGCCCTATCCGCAAGGATTTGGCCAGAACCAATCTCAAGACACCACCAGTACATGTACCTCACGCAATCCAATCTGATAGTTCCGATTTAGATAGCGAAGGCGAAAGCGTCAAACTATACAGACATCCAGCTTTGTGAAAGCATAATCACCCTGGAGTGCTGCCTCCGACGATACCTAGGACGGTTCCTGCGACTACTGATAGTCCAGCCCATATTCCTAGCCGTATCGTCGAGAACAATCCAGGAGTGCAACACTCAACCAGATCTAACTCTGCGACATTGAGCTCAGAACCCTCTGTACCCAGTTTACCTGGTACCGGTAGTACGATACCTGAATCTTCACAGATTCATGATATATCTGATAACACCACCTCGGAACCATCAGTACAGAGATCTGTCTCACATTTAGAGTCCATAATAGACCAACCTGTTGTCGTCCCTGCTGGCAATGCCCACACTCCTGAACCGACCCGTCGTCCGGTGCGCCAAAGGAAGCCACCGGACCGGTATGGAGAATGGGTGGTCCCATTGACGGCAGTACCAAACACTGACAAGGTTGTGTACTATGTGTAAGACAGTGTCAGATATTGAGTTTTTAATTGTTTCAAAATATACTGTATTCTGGTATTTTACTGTGTAAGTGCAATGTTTGAATCATTCTATGTCAGTATATATACAATGCGCGTACATTAGTATTACATTTCATTATGTCATTTGAAATGGTTGTTTTTGTTTCATAGTAAATGTTCATGTTTGTACAATTTGAAGGTTAATCTTACCTTTACAGGTCTCCACATAGTTGGAAAAGATTTGTAGCATATGTCCATTATTGTGGACATATACCTTTAAGCCAGCCATATTGAACATACCCATACACGGTGTAATACTTAACTAATGATCGTTACATTAGTATCTTCTCAGGCCGTGTCTCATTTATATGAAAAAGTTGGCAGTTTCTTACGGAGGTTGGTGCACCCAAGTACTGGTTAACCGCTGGAGCCTGCCCAAGAAAGGTGTTGTTAGGTAAACTGCCCGCCGGCGATATAGCCCAAAATGGTGCTGATGCAGGCGTAAAACCCGAATCATAACATAATAACATACATTAGTATCTTTAATTACATTGTATTGGTTGTTATGTTTTTATTTCAGTTTGTAAAATTATTTCAGTTGACAATGTCGGATGTTGGATAGTGAATGATGCAGTAAATAAAATTGTTATTATATAGCTTGATTATTTGGATTGATCTACAATATTCATTTAGTTTCAGGTAATTAAAATGTCAGGAGACCTTTTCTCCAAGAGGGGGAACTATGTAACCCATGTCATATTTATGTTAAAGGGAAATAATTATTGATATTTAGTACATGTACATTATAATGTTTCCAAACCCTGCTGCAAGCGTACCACCCAATAGTTTCCCTTATATGGCCTAATAAAATCACTGGTCTGAATCATATCATAATTATATAGCCTGGTCCCATACTATATCTTTGTATAATATATACTAGTCTTCACTACTATTGTGTATAAAGTATTATGGGTGAGTGATTGTGAGTGACGATCAGGTCAGATGTGTGAATGAGTGAACTAACTCAACTAATTAGGTGCACTTTCCAACTAACTTGTTCAAGACCCTTATCCCACACTCTATCTCTACTAGTCAAACGGATAAGTTGCGAAGCTATCCTGTTTACGTTAATATATACTTTACTAGTAACTATATACATATATACATTATATGTATCAGCTGAGAGCCGGACTCTGGTAATGTAATGTTTTATCTTTGATATTTTACATTGTAAAATATTTATTTGAAATGCTTGAATTGGAATTGTGTATTTACTATTTTGTATTGTGAAATTAAGTAGAATGAGTTGTACATAATAATATTATGTATGTATTGTATTTTACAGGCTCTTTATATCCATATATACGAAAATACGGAAACAACCAGAGTTTGTCATTTCTATAAACTCCCCGGTCTACACATATTTATGGAACTCCATAGTTGCGTATTATATATTTGTGGATGACATGGACTGTGCATGTGATCAACGTACTACGACTGTATCATAGGGTATAAAATAGGATAGTATTAACAAACTAGCTGTTTCAAGTGTATCAACAAATTTACTGGTGTATATTTGTCTTTGTTCGGTATTCACATTCTTAGTTATACGTAAATATTTCTCTATGTACGTATTCTTGGAATATGTAATATATTTTTCAGGTTTAAAAGTTCCAGCGTACATAGTAGTATTATTGTTAAGTTGTACGTGTTCAACTATTAAGACCACCGCCGAAATACACTGTACTATTATACTATATTTGATCATGAGTCATTTTTGACTTACTTCATAATTTATGTTATTATGTTTGCTTGTATTTGATGAAATAAAAACTACCAACCAACTAAATGTATTGCTTTAATAAAGAAAATAAAAATTGCATTCTAATAAACATATATATATGTTCCATCCTAAAACTTACAAAGAAAGCAAACTCATCGCTTGGCTTCATCAGGCGCAACCTAAATCACTGCCCAGCAACTTGCAGGAAAACAGCATATCTAGCTCTTGTACGCTCATCACTTGAGTATAGTTCCATAGTCTGGGACCCTACCTATGCAAAAGACATCGAGCGACTTGAGAAAGTCCAAAGGCAAGCGGCCAGATTCATCACTGGCGACTACCATTCCCGAGAAGAAGGCTGCATCACAAACATGCTGCAGAAACTGGAGCTCGAGAGCCTACAGTCCAGAAGGAAGGCCAAAAGACTGACGTTCCTATACAAAGTGGTCGAGGGGAAGGTGCCAGCTTTACCTCGTCACGACATACTTACACCCACAAGGGCTAAGCGAAACGTATAAATACGTACATTCACCGACTGTGCTACATTCTAGAAAATCAAATTACAAACAATTCAAAGTGCTTCAAAACTTTCACTTGTAATAAAGAGCAGTACAAACAATCATTCTTCCCTAAAACAGTACTAGACTGGAATAAACTCAGTGACAATGTTGTGTGTGCAGAGACAATAGGCCGTTTCAGGACAGCTCTAAGCCAGTCCTACTAGACTCTCTCCCGTTGCACATTATGCCGTAACTGGTACGTATATATCCATATCCAGATCCAATAGGTTGCATTATGGGAAATTGGTAAGGGGCGTAACTGTCGTACACAAAATCAGAATGATTTGCGTCCCTTTACCGGTAATATTTACTAGACATTTTGTATATTCGGCGTTGAAGCATTACACCAGGCTTTTTGGTGACATAAATTTCACAGCGATGGATATCAGCACGAGTTCTGTAGATGAAAATTACAATGAAAGTGTCTTGTCACGTGCGATGCTTGCCTTTCATCTACGGAACTCGTGCTTTTTTTCTGGTTATTTGTACACTTTTTTCCAACTCGGATAGCTGAAAGGCTCATAAACCGCATCATTTCGGTGGTATATATAAGTTGTCTGTTTATATTCGGCTACTACACAAACGGATGTGTAGTCCAGTGGTAACACGCTGGACTGGTAATCCAGGGATCGCAGGTTCGATCCCCCGTCTGACCCTAATAAAATTAACAGTCGTTCGGATGGGACGTTAAACCGAGGTCTCGTGTCGGTGCTCTACATCGTGCACGTAAAAGAACCAGAGGAGACTCTGGAATGGGTCTCTGTCTGTATCATTGCACTATCCTCCAACATCTAAAATGACTAATATCTTCAGGAGGCGTCGCTCATATGGGTAACCGGTAGCGACGATAAATAAACGTAAAAAACAAACAATTCGGCTACTGAACCAGCCAGGTGACAGTTGCATTAGGCTACCGGTACGCACAACGGAATGCTATTGAATCACGCTTCACCTCTATCAGCGAAAATAGGTTAAAACTATTTAAATATTTTAAATACGGATGCAAATGGAAAAAATACGCCGATCATAGGAATACGCCGAGAATAGGTTCCACCACTCTAGGCTAAGCCCAACTTTCTACCTTGGGGTTGGATATGTTTATTCTACTTGATTATTTACTTAGCAAGTACAGGTGAGGTTATGAAGTGTTACCTACTGGTGATGGAGTATCACGGGAATGGCTGTTTATTTACTTAGCAAGTACAGGTGAGGTTATGAAGTGTTACCTACTGGTGATGGAGTATCACGGGAAATATCATTGCTGTCGTTTGGTGAACAGAATTAGACAGAAATTGATTTCCCGTGCTAGGTAAACGCCTTTTATGTACTGTTTCTTAAATGTATTGTATTTGTACTTATATCTGTAACATGTTTTGTGATGTCTTTGCCATCTTTCTATCATTGGAAATGGCCAACGGCAATATAGTTGCTGATTATGCCAATAAATTTGAAACTTGATAAGATATGTGAACTTACATTTGTATTTACTAAATGTTTGTGTATTAGGCCGAATACGAGTTGTAACGTTTGTATATTTCAATGCAATGGAATTTATGTAAAACATGTGCCTTTAAGTGCTATTGTGATTATTATGAGCAATATTGTTTACTGTTGAAGTGGAAATTAAAAGACGTCATCGGTGCTTAAACCCAGTCGGTCGTTCCTCGATGCTTAAACCCAGTCGGTCGTTCCTCGATGCTTAAACCCAGTCGGTCGTTCCTCGATACTTAAACCCAGTCGGTCGTTCCTCGATGCGTAAACCCAGTCGGTCGTTCCTCGATGCGTAAACCCAGTCGGTCGTTCCTCGATGCCTAAACCCAGTCGGTCGTTCCTCGATACTTAAACCCAGTCGGTCGTTCCTCGATGCATAACCCAGTCGGTCGTTCCTCGATGCATAAACCCAGTCGGTCGTTCCTCGATGCCTAACCCAGTCGGTCGTCCTCGATGACTAAACCCAGTCGGTCGTTCCTCGATGCTTAACCCAGTCGGTCGTTCCTCGATGCTTAAACCCAGTCGGTCGTTCCTCGATGCTTAAACCCAGTCGGTCGTTCCTCGATGCCTAAACCCAGTCGGTCGTTCCTCGATGCCTAAACCAAATCGGTCGTTCCTTGATGCTTAAACCCAGTCGGTCGTTCCTCGATGTCTATACCCAGTCGGTCGTTCCTCGATGTCTAAACCCAGTCGGTCGTTCCTCGATGTCTAAACCCAGTCGGTCGTTCCTCGATGCTTAAACCCAGTCGGTCGTTCCTCGATGTCTAAACCCAGTCGGTCGTTCCTCGATGTCTAAACCCAGTCGGTCGTTCCTCGATGCTTAAACCCAGTCGGTCGTTCCTCGATAACTAAACCCAGTCGGTCGTTCCTCGATGCATAAACCCAGTCGGTCGTTCCTCGATAACTAAACCCAGTCGGTCGTTCCTCGATGCCTAAACCCAGTCTGTCGTTCCTCGATGACTAAACCCAGTCGGTCGTTCCTCGATGCCTAAACCCAGTCGGTCGTTCCTCGATGCCTAAACCCAGTCGGTCGTTCCTCGATGACTAAACCCAGTCGGTCATTCCTCGATGCTTAACCCAGTCGGTCGTTCCTCGATGCTTAAACCCAGTCGGTCGTTCCTCGGTGCTTAAACCCAGTCGGTCGTTCCTCGATGCATAAACCCAGTAGGTCGTTCATCGATGATTAAGCCAAGTCGGTCGTTCCTCGATGCTTAAGCCAAGTCGGTCGTTCCTCGATGCATAAACCAAGTCGGTCGTTCCTCGATGCTTAAACCCAGTCGGTCGTTCCTCGATGCTTAAACAAGTCGGTCGTTCCTCGATGCTTAAACCCAGTCGGTCGTTCCTCGATGCTTAAACCAAGTCGGTCGTTCCTCGATGCTTAAACCCAGTCGGTCGTTCCTCGATGCTTAAACCAAGTCGGTCGTTCCTCGATGCATAAACCCAGTCGGTCGTTCCTCGATGCTTAAACCAAGTCGGTCGTTCCTCGATGCATAAACCCAGTCGGTCGTTCCTCGATGCTTAAACCAAGTCGGTCGTTCCTCGATGCATAAACCCAGTCGGTCGCTCCTCGATGCATAAACCGTGGTGTTTTGTTGTGGTGTTTCGATGCATAACCCAGTCGGTCGTTCCTCGATGCTTAAACCAAGTCGGTCGTTCCTCGATGCATAAACCCAGTCGGTCGTTCCTCGATGCATAAACCCAGTCGGTCGCTCCTCGATGCATAAACCCAGTCGGTCGTTCCTCGATGCCTAAACCCAGTCGGTCGTTCCTCGATGCCTAAACCCAGTCGGTCGTTCCTCGATGCTTAAACCCAGTCGGTCATTCCTCGATGCTTAAACCCAGTCGGTCGTTCCTCGATGCTTGAACCCAGTCGGTCGTTCCTCGGTGCTTAAACCCAGTCGGTCGTTCCTCGATGCATAAACCCAGTAGGTCGTTCCTCGATGCTTAAGCCAAGTCGGTCGTTCCTCGATGCTTAAGCCAAGTCGGTCGTTCCTCGATGCGTAAACCAAGTCGGTCGTTCCTCGATGCTTAAACCCAGTCGGTCGTTCCTTGATGCTTAAACCAAGTCGGTCGTTCCTCGATGCTTAAACCCAGTCGGTCGTTCCTCGATGCTTAAACCAAGTCGGTCGTCCTCGATGCATAAACCCAGTCGGTCGTTCCTCGATGCTTAAACCAAGTCGGTCGTTCCTCGATGCATAAACCCAGTCGGTCGTTCCTCGATGCTTAAACCAAGTCGGTCGTTCCTCGATGCATAAACCCAGTCGGTCGTTCCTCGATGCTTAAACCAAGTCGGTCGTTCCTCGATGCATAAACCCAGTCGGTCGCTCCTCGATGCATAAACCCAGTCGGTCGTTCCTCGATGCTTAAACCCAGTCGGTCGTTCCTCGATGCTTAACCAAGTCGGTCGTTCCTCGATGCATAAACCCAGTCGGTCGTTCCTCGATGCTTAAACCAAGTCGGTCGTTCCTCGATGCATAAACCCAGTCGGTCGTTCCTCGATGCATAAACCCAGTCGGTCGTTCCTCGATGCATAAACCCAGTCGGTCGCTCCTCGATGCTTAAACCCAGTCGGTCGTTCCTCGATGCCTAAACCAATCGGTCGTTCCTCGATGCCTAAACCCAGTCGGTCGTTCCTCGATGCATAAACCCAGTCGGTCGTTCCTCGATGCTTAAACCGTGGTGTTTGTGTGTGGTGTTTGTGTTGTGGTGTTTGTGTCAGTCGGTCGTTCCTCGATGCTTAAACCAAGTCGGTCGTTCCTCGGTGCATAAACCCAGTCGGTCGCTCCTCGATGCATAAACCCAGTCGGTCGTTCCTCGATGCTTAAACCCAGTCGGTCGTTGCTCGATGCTTAAACCAAGTCGGTCGTTCCTCGATGCATAAACCCAGTCGGTCGTTCCTCGATGCTTAAACCAAGTCGGTCGTTCCTCGATGCATAAACCCAGTCGGTCGTTCCTCGATGCATAACCCAGTCGGTCGTTCCTCGATGCATAAACCCAGTCGGTCGCTCCTCGATGCTTAAACCCAGTCGGTCGTTCCTCGATGCCTAAACCCAGTCGGTCGTTCCTCGATGCCTAAACCCAGTCGGTCGTTCCTCGATGCATAACCCAGTCGGTCGTTCCTCGATGCTTAAACCAAGTCGGTCGTTCCTCGATGCATAAACCCAGTCGGTCGTTCCTCGATGCTTAAACCAAGTCGGTCGTTCCTCGATGCATAAACCCAGTCGGTCGCTCCTCGATGCATAAACCAGTCGGTCGTTCCTCGATGCTTAAACCAAGTCGGTCGTTCCTCGATGCAAAACCCAGTCGGTCGTTCCTCGATGCTTAGACCAAGTCGGTCGTTCCTCGATGCATAAACCCAGTCGGTCGTTCCTCGATGCATAAACCCAGTCGGTCGTTCCTCGATGCATAAACCCAGTCGGTCGCTCCTCGATGCTTAAACCCAGTCGGTCGTTCCTCGATGCCTAAACCCAGTCGGTCGTTCCTCGATGCCTAAACCCAGTCGGTCGTTCCTCGATGCATAAACCCAGTCGGTCGTTACACGATGCATAAACCAGTCGGTCGTTCCTCGATGCGTAAACCCAGTCGGTCGTTCCTCGATGCATAAACCCAGTCGGTCGTTCCTCGATGCATAAACCCAGTCGGTCGTTCCTCGATGCTTAAACCCAGTCGGTCGTTCCTCGATGCTTAAACCAAATACTATAACAAATTGATACAAGTTGGTGTGTTTTTATTGTACTTGATTATTTACTTGAGGTTATGAAGTGTTACCTATTTGTGATATTGGAGTATCACGGGAATGGCGGTTTGGCTATACAAGCTGGTGACAAAGCAGAAAATCCGTGCAATAAAAAACAATAGTTTTTATCCGCCTTCGTGATCGAGTGGTTAAGGTCGCGGACTTGTATCACTTGTAACCTATCATCACTGATTGTCACGGGTTGGAGCCACTTTACGGAGGTTAGTGCACCAACTACTGGTTAACCGCTGGGGCATGCCCAAGAAAGGTGCTGTTAGGTAAATTGCCCGTCGTACAGGTAGTCTGTATCCCACCTAGGTAGTACACAATCATAGATCACTGTGTACAGTAGTCTGTACAACACCTAGGTAGAACACAATCATAGATCACTGTGTGCCGTAGTCTGTATCCCACCTAGGTAGTACACAATCATAGATCACTGTGTACAGTAGTCTGTATCCCACCTAAGTATAACACAATCATAGATCACTGTGTACAGTAGTCTGTATCCCACCTAGATAGAACACAATCATAGATCACTGTGTACAGTAGTCTGTACTACCGAAGGAAGGTAGAACACACTCATAAATCACTGTGTACAGTAGTCTGTATCCCACCTAGGTATAACACAATCATAGATCACTGTGTACAGTAGTCTGTACTACCGAAGGAAGGTAGAACACACTCATAAATCACTGTGTACAGTAGTCTGTATCCCACCTAGGTATAACACAAGCATAGATCACTGTGTATAGTAGTCTGTATCCCACCTAGGTATAACACAATCATAGATCACTGTGTACAGTAGTCTGTATCCCACCTAGGTAGAACACAATCATAGATCACTGTGTACAGTAGTCTGTATCCCACCTAGGTATAACACAATCATAGATCACGGTGTACAGTAGTATGTACCACCCTTAGGTAGAACACAATCATAGATCACTGTGTACAATAGTCTGTATCCCACCTAGGTATAACACAATCATAGATCACTGTGTACAGTAGTCTGTACCACCCTTAGTTATAACCCACTCATAGATCACTGTATACAGTAATCATGTCCGATGTTGGCTAAAATATCTTTACAACAATTAGTTACCCATACCTGATAACAAAGGAGCTATCGGCTATCCGCTGTCCGATTAGCGCAGTGGTTAGCGTGTTCGCCTCACCAATACAACCCGGGTTCGATCCTCGTAACTGGAAGTATGTGAGATGGTACGGTGGTCGCCATATCGGACAGGTGGGTTTTCTCCGGGTACTCCGGTTTCCTCCCACCCGAATGACCTCATTTACGCTTTCATCCGCGCCAATGAGAGTGATTAATATAAGTTGTTAAAATTTACTTCGCGATCGTTGTAATATAAATACAGTTTAAACTTTAACAAAGGAGTTTCCAGACCAAGGCAGTTGCCAAATCTAAGGTCGTCTTCAAAGGAAGTTGAAAGCCCCAAAATCATCTACCAATGGAGTTGCCAGACCTAAGGTCATCAACCCAACTGTGTTACCATACCTACGGTCATCTATCAAAGAGGTTACCATACCTAAGGTCATCTAGCAAAGAGGTTACCATACTTAAGGTCATCTAGCAAAGAGGTTACCATGCCTACGGTCATTTAGCAAAGAGGTTACCATGCCTACGGTCATCTAGCAAAGAGGTTACCATACCTAAGGTCATCTAAGCAAAGAGCTTACCATACCTACGGTCATCTACAGACCTACGGTTATCTACCAAAGAGGTTACCATACCTAAGGTCATCTAGCAAAGAGGTTACCATACCTAAGGTCATCTAGCAAAGAGGTTACCATGCCTACGGTCATCTAGCAAAGAGGTTACCATGCCTACGGTCATATAGCAAAGAGCTTACCATACCTACGGTCATCTATCAAAGAGATTACCATACCTAAGGTCATCTATCAAAGAGGTTACCATGCCTAAGGTCATCTAGCAAAGAGGTTACCATACCTAAGGTCATCTATCAAAGAGGTTACCATGCCTAAGGTCATCTACAGACCTACGGTTATCTACCAAAGAGGTTACCATACCTAAGGTCATCTATCAAAGAGGTTACCATATCTAAGGTCATCTAGCAAAGAGGTTACCATACCTAAGGTCATCTAGCAAAGAGGTTACCATGCCTAAGGTCATCTAACAAAGAGGTTACCATACCTAAGGTCATCTAGCAAAGTGGTTACCATACCTAAGGTCATCTAGCAAAGAGGTTACCATACCTAAGGTCATCTAGCAAAGAGGTTACCATACCTAAGGTCATCTAGCAAAGAGGTTACCATGCCTACGGTCATCTAGCAAAGAGGTTACCATACCTAAGGTCATCTAGCAAAGAGGTTACCATACCTAAGGTCATCTAGCAAAGAGGTTACCATACCTAAGGTCATCTACCAGACCTACGGTTATCTACCAATGGAGTTGCTAGACCTAGGGTCATATACCGAAGGGATTACCACACCTGTGGATAGAGACCTCGTAATACTAGTAACAGAGCTACCCACATTGAAGGTGCAATAACTTATGTCAGATAAATGACTTGTAGCCATAACTACGATGGTATAAACTAGTCCAGATATTATTGTATGTCAATACCAGATAACACAATCATGTAAAATACAAAAAGAGTTGTAACATGTTCATCATTTTAATATATTATGCAACGGTTCTGTCGAGTACATCCATTAGCAACGGTTCTGTCGAGTACATCCATTAGCAACGGTTCTGTCGAGTACATCCATTAGCAACGGTTCTGTCGAGTACATCCATTAGCAACGGTTCTGTCGAGTACATCCATTAGCAACGGTTCTGTCGAGTACATCCATTAGCAACGGTTCTGTCGAGTACATCCATTAGCAACGGTTCTGTCGAGTACATCCATTAGCAACGGTTCTGTCGAGTACATCCATTAGCAACGGTTCTGTCGAGTACATCCATTAGCAACGGTTCTGTCGAGTACATCCATTAGCAACGGTTCTGTCGAGTACATCCATTAGCAACGGTTCTGTCGAGTACATCCATTAGCAACGGATCTGTCGAGTACATCCATTAGCAACGGTTCTGTCGAGTGCATCCATTAGTCCCAGTTCTGCCAAGTGTATCCATTAGTCCCAGTTCTGTCGAGTACATCCATTAGCAACGGTTCTGTCAAGTGCATCCATTAGTCCCAGTTCTGCCAAGTGTATCCATTAGTCCCAGTTCTGCCAAGTATATCCATTAGTCCCAGCTCTGCAAAGTATATCCGGTTCTGCCAAGTGCATCCATTAGTCCCAGCTCTGCAAAGTATATCCGGTTCTGCCAAGTGTATCCATTAGTCCCAGTTCTGCCAAGTATATCCATTAGTCCCAGCTCTGCCAAGTATATGCATTAGTCCCAGTTCTGCCAAGTGTATCGATTAGTCCCAGTTCTGCCAAGTATATCCATTAGTCCCAGCTCTGCCAAGTGTATCGATTAGTCCCAGCTCTGCCAAGTATATGCATTAGTCCCAGTTCTGCCAAGTGTATCCATTAGTCCCAGCTCTGCCAAGTATATCCATTAGTCCCAGTTCTGCCAAGTATATCCATTAGTCCCAGCTCTGCCAAGTATATGCATTAGTCCCAGTTCTGCCAAGTGTATCGATTAGTCCCAGTTCTGCCAAGTGTATCGATTAGTCCCAGTTCTGCCAAGTATATCCATTAGTCCCAGTTCTGCCAAGTATATCCATTAGTCCCAGTTCTACCAAGTATATCGATTAGTCCCAGTTCTACCAAGTGCATCCATTGGTCCCGGTTCTGCCAAGTGCATCCATTGGTCCCGGTTCTACCAAGTGCATCCATTGGTCCCGGTTCTACCAAGTATATCCATTGGTCCCAGTTCTACCAAGTATATCCATTGGTCCCGGTTCTACCAAGTGCATCCATTGGTCCCGGTTCTACCAAGTGCATACATTGGTCCCGGTTCTACCAAGTGCATCCTTTGGTCCCGTTTCTACCAAGTATATCCATTGGTCCCAGTTCTACCAAGTGCATCCATTAGTCCCAGTTCTGCCAAGTATATCCATTGGTCCCAGTTCTACCAAGTATATCCATTAGTCCCAGTTCTACCAAGTATATCCATTAGTCCCAGCTCTGCCAAGTATATGCATTAGTCCCAGTTCTGCCAAGTGCATCCATTGGTCCCAGTTCTGCCAAGTATATCCATTAGTCCCAGTTCTGCCAAGTGCATCCATTGGTCCCAGTTCTGCCAAGTATATCCATTAGTCCCAGTTCTGCCAAGTATATCCATTAGTCCAGTTGGTGTTTGGTCCAGTTCTGCCAAGTATATCCATTAGTCCCAGTTCTGCCGAGTATATCCATTAGTCCCAGTTCTACCAAGTGCATCCATTGGTCCCAGTTCTGCCAAGTATATCCATTGGTCCCAGTTCTACCAAGTGCATCCATTGGTCCCAGTTCTACCAAGTGCATCCATTGGTCCCAGTTCTACCAAGTGCATCCATTGGTCCCAGTTCTACCAAGTGCATCCATTGGTCCCAGTTCTACCAAGTGCATCCATTGGTCCCAGTTCTACCAAGTATATCCATTGGTCCCAGTTCTACCAAGTGCATCCATTGGTCCCAGTTCTATCAAGTGCATCCATTGGTCCCAGTTCTACCAAGTGCATCCATTGGTCCCAGTTCTACCAAGTATATCCATTAGTCCCAGTTCTACCAAGTATATCCATTAGTTCCAGTTCTGCCAAGTCATCCATTAGTCCCAGTTCTGCCAAGTTATCCATTAGTCCCAGTTCTGCCAAGTATATCCATTAGTTCCAGTTCTGCCAAGTTATCCATTAGTCCCAGTTCTACCAAGTATATCCATTAGTCCCAGTTCTGCCAAGTTATCCATTAGTTCCAGTTCTGCCAAGTTATCCATTAGTCCCAGTTCTACCAAGTATATCCATTAGTTCCAGTTCTGCCAAGTATATCCATTAGTTCCAGTTCTGCCAAGTATATCCATTAGGCACGGTCTCGGTCCAGCAGTGTGCGTGAGGTGACACTACTCACCTGGACTGACCGAGAATCGAACCCGGGACAATTTGATTCCAAATCAGACACACTACCACTGAACCACGGACGCCACGCCAGCATATGATAGGTTACAGGTGTATGTTACAATATACATGCATACACAATATGTAAATTGGTTAGTCTGAAATTGGCGAGTATACCTACAGCTGGAATGATTTGCGCAGTGGTTAGCACGCTCGCTTCTCATCAATGAAACTCTGGTTCGATCCTCGGACCAGGAAGTATATGAGATGGTACGGTGGTCGCCAGATCGGACAGGTAGGTTTTCTCCGGGTACCTCCCACACAAATGACCACATTTACGCTTTCATCCCCAACGAGAGTGATTAATATAAGTTGTTAAAGCTTGTTTCGCAATCGTTGTAAGCTAGTTTAAGTTTAAAATTTTGTTTATTTAAATTTAAAGTTATGATGAAGTTATTATATGGTATTAACTTACGGACTTTCACATCACGCCAGAGGTTACCATTGTATGGTATTAACTTACGGACTTTCACATCACGCCAGAGGTTACCATTGTATGGTATTAACTTACGGACTTTCACATCACGCCAGAGGTTACCATTGTATGGTATTAACTTACGGACTTTCACATCACGCCAGAGGTTACCATTGTATGGTATTAACTTACGGACTTTCACATCACGCCAGAGGTTACCATTGTATGGTATTAACTTACGGACTTTCACATCACGCCAGAGGTTACCATTGTATGGTATTAACTTACGGACTTTCACATCACGCCAGAGGTTACCATTGTATGGTATTAACTTACGGACTTTCACATCACGCCAGAGGTTACCATTGTATGGTATTAACTTACGGACTTTCACATCACGCCAGAGGTTACCATTGTATGGTATTAACTTACGGACTTTCACATCACGCCAGAGGTTACCATTGTATGGTATTAACTTACGGACTTTCACATCACGCCAGAGGTTACCATTGTATGGTATTAACTTACGGACTTTCACATCACGCCAGAGGTTACCATTGTATGGTATTAACTTACGGACTTTCACATCACGCCAGAGGTTACCATTGTATGGTATTAACTTACGGACTTTCACATCACGCCAGAGGTTACCATTGTATGGTATTAACTTACGGACTTTCACATCACGCCAGAGGTTACCATTGTATGGTATTAACTTACGGACTTTCACATCACGCCAGAGTTACCATTGTATGGTATTAACTTACGGATTTTCACATCACGCCAGAGGTTACCATGTATGGTATTAACTTACGGACTTTCACATCACGCCAGAGGTTACCATTGTATGGTATTAACTTACGGACTTTCACATCACGCACAGGTTACCATTGTATGGTATTAACTTACGGACTTTCACATCAGGCCAGAGGTTACTACACTTTAAAATGTATGTCCGATTACCGCAATGCTTAGCACGCTCGCTTCTCACCAATGAAACTCTGGTTCGATCCTCGGACCGGGAAGTATATGAGATGGAACGGTGGTCGCCAGATCAGACAGGTGGATTTTCTCCGGTTTCTTCCCACACAAATGTATTAATTAACCCTTTCAACACCGCATACCTCTAAATAGGCTTACAAAAAGTGTAGATCCAGATGAGCCTACTCGTGACGAGCCGTCTCATCAGGATCTGCACTTTTTGCCAGTGATATGACTATTTTTAGACATAATTACCCATTTTGATAAATGAACTTGTCCAAATGTGATTTTCTGATTCATTGATTGGTTTATGAATATCATGGACCAGTCCATGTGAGTTACTTGGTGTTGAATGGGTTAGCAGACTTTCACATAATTATGTAGGTTAACTTCCAAACATTGTGATTACATTTTGCTGCCAGAAGTTTAAGAAACGAGTATGCATGCATGACTGTTGTATGTAAGCTGCCAGAAGTTTAAGGAATGAGTATGCATGCATGACTGTTGTATGTAATTAACCTGCTTCCATTGCGGATACCACCGATGGGTATCTCCATCTAGCGGATACTATGCTACAGTACTTCCGGTCTGGTATCCGCAACACCTATCACATGGCCGTCCTACCCATCTTCATACTGCTGAATGAGATCCGGTATCTCTTTAACCCAGTTGTCATCATGACCTGTGCTAATATTCCAGTGTTGACAGAGACCTGTAAATGAACATGAAAAGTTGAAACGGTTATCTATAGGTAAAGCGCAGAGCCACGTGATAAGTGTATGAAAATAAATAAATTATGCTTTGTTGTATAAATGGATTTGAAGAGATATATTTAAATGGAAAAACAGACATACAGGTATTCTTGTAAGACTTTCTTCGTGTTGGGGTTTAACGTCGCACCAGCAGCTTAGGTCATATGCCGAGTTTGCAGCTAGGTCGAGGAAGACCCCGGGTGCCCCTTCGAGCAGGTACCCGCGTAGAACCACCAACCAGCTGGATAGCTTCGTAACATGATACAATTCCACACCTCAGTAGGATTCGAACCATTAGTGGGGCAAGTGATTTGAAATCGACGATCGTAACCACTCTGCCACGTTTTAATGTGTTCCTATGTACACTAGCTTTGCTAATCCTATATATCAACCACTCGGCCACGTTTTAACGTTTTCCTATGTAAACTAGCTTTGCTAATCCTATATATCAACCACTCGGCCACGTTTTAACGTTTTCCTATGTACGCTAGCTTTGCTAATCCTATATATCAACCACTCTGCCACGTGTTAACGTTTTCCTATGTACACTAGCTTTGCTAATCCTATATATCAACCACTCTGCCACGTTTTAACGTTTTCCTTTGTACACTAGCTTTGCTAATCCTATATATCGTTCTTTCGCACAGTATATTGAGGTAAAAGGATCCGAAATACTTTGAGAGGGAATGTATAAATTATTCAAAACTGAATATAAGTCAGCATCCGTCGTCGAGTGGTTAAGGTCGCTGACTTGTATATCACTGTAACCTAACATCACTGATGGTCACGGGCTCGAGCCCCGCCCAGGCCGTGTCCCATTTATATGAAAAAGTTGGCAGTTTCTTACAGATGTTGGTGCACCAAGTACGGGTTAACCGCTGGAGGTGTTGTTAGGTAAACTGCCCGTCGCTCAAATGTGCAACCGGTAGCGACGCTAAGTAAACTTAAATTAAAAAAAAGAAATAAGGCAGAGCAACACTGTACTACCACACATACATCGTTCTGCTTTTTAGAAAATTCCGACTGGTGATCGCTCCGATTAGGATTGAGACGGTGTCGGTATGCAGGTTTGCTAGGTCGGTATGAAGGTTTGCTAGGTCGGTATGAAGGTTTGCTAGAACGGTATGAAGGTTTGCTAGGTCGGTATGAAGGTTTGCCAGATGAATCTAGAATTGGTTTCATCTAGTATTAACACATGGACCGTAACAGACTAGCCATCAGCTGTATGCATGTATCTATCTATATATGCAAGGTACGCTCTGAGCAAATTGGCAAGCAAACGGACCATATTTAATGAACATAACTTACGAGCATGTCAGTCATGACAAATGGAGATACATGATCTATTTGTTACAGGACAAACAATCTTCCGACATATCTGTTGAACCGCATATCATGTATTCATAAATAATGTAGGCGCAGTTACACATTAATCCATAGTCATTTTGCTACTAACAATTCCACACATCCAAAAACTGAGGTTGACAGAAAAAGTATTTACCTTTCGCCTATTAGAAGTTGATGGTTTCTCTTCGAAATAATTGGGTGGCGGATTCCTCACAGGAGGCAGATTAGAAGTTGGTGGCTTCATTTCGAAATAATTGGGTGGCGGATTCCTCACAGGAGGCAGATTAGAAGTTGATGGTTTCTCTTCGAACTAATTGGGTGGCGGATTCCTCACAGGAAGCAGTTTAGAAGTTGATGGCTTCATTTCGAAATAATTGGTCGGCGGAATCTTCAAAAGAGACGGTTTTCGCTCGGCACAGCTCGCAGACAACACATTATTTTCTCGAGGCAGCTTCCCCGCAGCTGAAATATAGAAAGATCGTTATTTCTGGACCTGGTGGATGTCGGAATCAAAGTAAGACCAATATTAAAGTAAACATGATTGATGGTTTGTTTACAATTTAAGCACAACACTGCACCATTTGATGATGTTCCCAAATTATTCCTTGGACGAATATCAATATCAGAATATCAATTGCAGAATATCAGAATATCAATTGCAGAAAATCAATTGCAGAATATCAATTGCACTCGTCTTGGAGAATAATATCTCGTACAGCTCACCATGCATTTCCCCATGTACAAAATACAATAGTGTTAACACTATACACACAACAATAAAATAGTGTATGTTAATTAACTTTCTTAGGTTAATTAATGAAACAGAGCATCATTAGAAATCAATATAATTAATTGTAAACACATTGATTAACTATCATGTTACAAATATAATAAGCTAAACATTCATGATTATATAAATTCTATAAATACGTCATTTATTTTCATCTTGCTGATTAAAAACTCATTAAAAAACGTTTTCTCAGAACTACAGTAAAACTCATTAAAAATCATTTTCTCAGAACCACATTGTCCAGATATTTGATATTTTGCATGTAGCATCACCCAATGGATCACATCCAAGTTTGCTCCTATGGTAATATGTGGTCATATTTCACCCCACGGTAGGGGTCACATAGTTTACATAGACATACAATATATAGTACAACTTAGTACAACTATTTAAAACTTTTTTCAGAAACAACAATGCTCAGTGCTTTGATAGTTTGCAATGTACAGTAAAACCTTAGTTGCCACTCGTTAGCAACGTATGTGTTTATAGCCTGTTCAGCTCTTCACCTAGGGTGAGTGAGCCAGGGCCTAACCTCTTGTTAGCGAGTGTTCTGCATCCGCTGCACAGTAAATAATATACTCTAATATATACTATAATGGGCAATGTTAGGGGTGCCGAATCCTTTCAAGTGAGGAAGCTATCCAGCTAGTTTGCGGAAGGTTGGTGGATCTACACGGGTGGCAATTTGTTCCTCCACCAATGAAAGCTGGAGAATTGCCATACGACCTAAACTATTGGTAGGACTTTGATGGGAAAAACAAAACATAGACCATTAGTGGTATGTACACTTAGGGCCACTTGTAACCCGACACTTAAATAAATCGGTATAATTGGAGTATTTGTGAAAGGATTTCGTTCTAATTATGACTATGTATAAATCAACACATCATACGTACATACAAGAAATTTCTTTTGAATTGATGAACAAAAAGGTACACAATTTAACAAATAACAAACATCACTGTAAAATCAAAATTCACAAAATAACACAGCGCAAGACCAGACACTTTTCAAATCATGGTTCAATATATTAATTTGAAATTATAGATTATGTTATTCAGCTACATTATCTGAACAAAAATAATCATAACGTTCACCTGTGAGACGGATGTGTGTGCACGTCGTAAGAGACATGGGAGGACACACTAGATATTAGTTTCTCGGACATACGGATTGTATTGGGTGACTTTTCAGATTGTTCGGATTTTGCGTTGTGTCATTATTTTGTGAATTTTGATAATACAGTGAGGTTTGTTATTTGTTAAGTTTTATACATTATTGTTGATGAATTAAAAAGAAATTTCTAGTATGTACGTATGACATGTTGATGTATTCTTGGTCCAAACGTGAACAAAATCCTTTCACAAATAATGCAATAATACCGAATTATATAAGTGTCGGGTTACACGTGGCCCTAAGTGTATGTGGCAACTTAATATCAAACAACGGTGTACAAATACACTTACTACTCTTGTATTCTGTCCCACTCTCATCCGTCGCATGCCTTACTTTCACTGTGAAATGAAACCGTCTTTGTGTTCTGGTTTGGGACGGTGGTTTGTGCTGGCGTGGTGGTTTGGGTTGGAATGTTGAGCTGGCTTGGAATGCTGTGCTGCGTTGGAATGTGTTGACATTGTGTTCTGGTTTGGCTATGTACTCTGGTTTTGTGTGGTGGACCGAGTTGGCACTGGTTCACATAGCAGCCTGGTTTAGCACTGGTATCGCGCGATGATCGGACTCGGCACTGTGCTCTGGTTTGGCACAGGTTTGCACATTGACCTGGTTTAGCACTGGTATCGCGCGATGATCGGACTCGGCAATGTGTTCTTGTTTGGCACAGGTTTGCACATTGACCTGGTTTAGCACTGGTATCGCGCGATGATCGGACTCGGCAATGTGTTCTTGTTTGGCACAGGTTTGCACATTGGCCTTGATTAGCATTGATTTGGTACAGGTGTCGGGTTTGTCACTGTGATCAGGTTTTCCACAATTGTCTTGTTCGGTTAGCAAGGTGGCCTTGTTCGTCACGGTGGCCTCGCTTGTCACGGTGTCCTCGTTTGTAACAGTGACCTTGTTTGGCAGTGTGAGCTGGGTAGACACAGGATTACAGGGTTCTCTTGTTTGACACGTTGGACTGCGATTGCTAGTTGATCTCACTTGGCAAGGTGGTCTGGACTGATAATGAATCTGGAATATTATAATAGTCCATTATCTAAGGTTTCAAACCATCAATATATTAATAATATACTACTACTGCACAAGAAACCACTATAGATCTACTACTACACGAGAAACCACTATATATCTACTACTACACGAGAAACCACTATATATCTACTACTACACGAGAAACCACTATATATCTACTACTACACGAGAAATCACTATAGATCTACTACTGCACGAGAAACCACTATATATCTACTACTACACGAGAAACCACTATATATCTACTACTGCACAAGAAACCACTATAGATCTATTACTACACGAGAAACTATTATATATCTACTATTACACGAGAAACCACTATATATCTACTACTACACGAGAACCCACTATAGATCTACTATCACAAGAAACCACTATAGATCTACTACTGAATAGAAACTACTATATAGCTTGATCTACTACTACACGAGAAACACTATATATCTACTACTACACGAGAAACCACTATATATCTACTACTACACGAGAAACCACTATATATCTACTACTACACGAGAAACCACTATAGATCTACTACTACACGAGAAACCACTATATATCTACTACTGCACAAGAAACCACTATAGATCTACTACTACATGAGAAACCACTATAGATCTACTACTACACGAGAAACCACTATAGATCTACTACTGCACGAGAAACCACTATAGATCTACTACTACACGAGAAACCACTATAGATCTACTACTACACGAGAAACCACTATATATCTACTACTACACGAGAAACCACTATAGATCTACTACTACATGAGAAACCACTATAGATCTACTACTACACGAGAAACCACTATATATCTACTACTACACGAGAAACCACTATAGATCTACTACTACACGAGAAACCACTATAGATCTACTACTACACGAGAAACCACTATATATCTACTACTACACGAGAAACCACTATATATCTACTACTACACGAGAAACCACTATAGATCTACTACTACACGAGAAACCACTATAGATCTACTACTACACGAGAAACCACTATATATCTACTACTACACGAGAAACCACTATATATCTACTACTACACGAGAAACCACTATATATCTACTACTACACGAGAAACCACTATATATCTACTACTACACGAGAAACCACTATATATCTACTACTACACGAGAAACCACTATAGATCTACTACTACACGAGAAACCACTATAGATCTACTACTACACGAGAAATCACTATAGATCTACTACTACACGAGAAACCACTATATATCTACTACTACACGAGAAACCACTATATATCTACTACTACACGAGAAACCACTATATATCTACTACTACACGAGAAACCACTATAGATCTACTACTACACGAGAAACCACTATATATCTACTACTACACAAGAAACCACTATAGATCTACTACTACACGAGAAACCACTATAGATCTACTACTACACGAGAAACCACTATAGATCTACTACTACACGAGAAACCACTATAGATCTACTACTACACGAGAAACCACTATAGATCTACTACTACACGAGAAACCACTATATATCTACTACTACACGAGAAACCACTATAGATCTACTACTACACGAGAAACCACTATAGATCTACTACTACACGAGAAACCACTATATATCTACTACTACACGAGAAATCACTATGGATCTACTACTACACGAGAAATCACTATAGATCTACTACTACACGAGAAACCACTATATATCTACTACTACACGAGAAACCACTATAGATCTACTACTACACGAGAAACCACTATAGATCTACTACTACACGAGAAACCACTATAGATCTACTACTACACGAGAAACCACTATATATCTACTACTACACGAGAAACCACTATATATCTACTACTACA
>CM026402.1:5662528-5684714 GCA_014843695.1 Archivesica marissinica | reverse complement strand
CATCAATTCTCTCACTACAAGTGCCTGTACAACTTCATCAATTCTCTCACTACAAGTGCCTGTACAACTTCATCAATTCTCTCACTACAAGTGCCTGTACAACTTCATCAATTCTCTCACTACAAGTGCCTGTACAACTTCATCAATTCTCTCACTACAAGTGCCTGTACAACTCATCAATTCTCTCACTACAAGTGCCTGTACAACTCATCAATTCTCTCACTACAAGTGCCTGTACAACTTCATCAATTCTCTCACTACAAGTGCCTGTACAACTTCATCAATTCTCTCACTACAAGTGCCTGTACAACTTCATCAATTCTCTCACTACAAGTGCCTGTTACAACTTCATCAATTCTCTCACTACAAGTGCCTGTACAACTTCATCAATTCTCTCACTACAAGTGCCTGTACAACTTCATCAATTCTCTCACTACAAGTGCCTGTACAACTTCATCAATTCTCTCACTACAAGTGCCTGTACAACTTCATCAATTCTCTCACTACAAGTGCCTGTACAACTTCATCAATTCTCTCACTACAAGTGCCTGTTACAACTTCATCAATTCTCTCACTACAAGTGCCTGTACAACTTCATCAATTCTCTCACTACAAGTGCCTGTTACAACTTCATCAATTCTCTCACTACAAGTGCCTGTACATCAATTCTCTCACTACAAGTGCCTGTTACAACTTCATCAATTCTCTCACTACAAGTGCCTGTACATCAATTCTCTCACTACAAGTGCCTGTTACAACTTCATCAATTCTCTCACTACAAGTGCCTGTACATCAATTCTCTCACTACAAGTGCCTGTTACAACTTCATCAATTCTCTCACTACAAGTGCCTGTACATCAATTCTCTCACTACAAGTGCCTGTACAACTTCATCAATTCTCTCACTACAAGTGCCTGTACAACTCATCAATTCTCTCACTACAAGTGCCTGTACAACTTCATCAATTCTCTCACTACAAGTGCCTGTACAACTTCATCAATTCTCTCACTACAAGTGCCTGTACAACTTCATCAATTCTCTCACTACAAGTGCCTGTACATCAATTCTCTCACTACAAGTGCCTGTACAACTTCATCAATTCTCTCACTACAAGTGCCTGTACAACTTCATCAATTCTCTCACTACAAGTGCCTGTTACAACTTCATCAATTCTCTCACTACAAGTGCCTGTACATCAATTCTCTCACTACAAGTGCCTGTACAACTTCATCAATTCTCTCACTACAAGTGCCTGTACAACTTCATCAATTCTCTCACTACAAGTGCCTGTACAACTTCATCAATTCTCTCACTACAAGTGCCTGTACAACTTCATCAATTCTCTCACTACAAGTGCCTGTACAACTTCATCAATTCTCTCACTACAAGTGCCTGTACAACTTCATCAATTCTCTCACTACAAGTGCCTGTACAACTTCATCAATTCTCTCACTACAAGTGCCTGTACATCAATTCTCTCACTACAAGTGCCTGTACAACTTCATCAATTCTCTCACTACAAGTGCCTGTACAACTTCATCAATTCTCTCACTACAAGTGCCTGTTACAACTTCATCAATTCTCTCACTACAAGTGCCTGTACAACTTCATCAATTCTCTCACTACAAGTGCCTGTACATCAATTCTCTCACTACAAGTGCCTGTACATCAATTCTCTCACTACAAGTGCCTGTACATCAATTCTCTCACTACAAGTGCCTGTTACAACTTCATCAATTCTCTCACTACAAGTGCCTGTACAACTTCATCAATTCTCTCACTACAAGTGCCTGTTACAACTTCATCAATTCTCTCACTACAAGTGCCTGTACAACTTCATCAATTCTCTCACTACAAGTGCCTGTTACAACTTCATCAATTCTCTCACTACAAGTGCCTGTACAACTTCATCAATTCTCTCACTACAAGTGCCTGTTACAACTTCATCAATTCTCTCACTACAAGTGCCTGTACATCAATTCTCTCACTACAAGTGCCTGTACAACTTCATCAATTCTCTCACTACAAGTGCCTGTACAACTTCATCAATTCTCTCACTACAAGTGCCTGTTACAACTTCATCAATTCTCTCACTACAAGTGCCTGTACAACTTCATCAATTCTCTCACTACAAGTGCCTGTTACAACTTCATCAATTCTCTCACTACAAGTGCCTGTACATCAATTCTCTCACTACAAGTGCCTGTACATCAATTCTCTCACTACAAGTGCCTGTACAACTTCATCAATTCTCTCACTACAAGTGCCTGTTACAACTTCATCAATTCTCTCACTACAAGTGCCTGTACAACTTCATCAATTCTCTCACTACAAGTGCCTGTTACAACTTCATCAATTCTCTCACTACAAGTGCCTGTACATCAATTCTCTCACTACAAGTGCCTGTACATCAATTCTCTCACTACAAGTGCCTGTTACAACTTCATCAATTCTCTCACTACAAGTGCCTGTACATCAATTCTCTCACTACAAGTGCCTGTTACAACTTCATCAATTCTCTCACTACAAGTGCCTGTACATCAATTCTCTCACTACAAGTGCCTGTACAACTTCATCAATTCTCTCACTACAAGTGCCTGTACAACTTCATCAATTCTCTCACTACAAGTGCCTGTACAACTTCATCAATTCTCTCACTACAAGTGCCTGTACAACTTCATCAATTCTCTCACTACAAGTGCCTGTACAACTTCATCAATTCTCTCACTACAAGTGCCTGTATATCAATTCTCTCACTACAAGTGCCTGTACAACTTCATCAATTCTCTCACTACAAGTGCCTGTACAACTTCATCAATTCTCTCACTACAAGTGCCTGTTACAACTTCATCAATTCTCTCACTACAAGTGCCTGTACAACTTCATCAATTCTCTCACTACAAGTGCCTGTACAACTTCATCAATTCTCTCACTACAAGTGCCTGTACAACTTCATCAATTCTCTCACTACAAGTGCCTGTACAACTTCATCAATTCTCTCACTACAAGTGCCTGTACAACTTCATCAATTCTCTCACTACAAGTGCCTGTACAACTTCATCAATTCTCTCACTACAAGTGCCTGTACAACTTCATCAATTCTCTCACTACAAGTGCCTGTACATCAATTCTCTCACTACAAGTGCCTGTACAACTTCATCAATTCTCTCACTACAAGTGCCTGTACAACTTCATCAATTCTCTCACTACAAGTGCCTGTTACAACTTCATCAATTCTCTCACTACAAGTGCCTGTACAACTTCATCAATTCTCTCACTACAAGTGCCTGTACAACTTCATCAATTCTCTCACTACAAGTGCCTGTTACAACTTCATCAATTCTCTCACTACAAGTGCCTGTACAACTTCATCAATTCTCTCACTACAAGTGCCTGTACAACTTCATCAATTCTCTCACTACAAGTGCCTGTTACAACTTCATCAATTCTCTCACTACAAGTGCCTGTACATCAATTCTCTCACTACAAGTGCCTGTACAACTTCATCAATTCTCTCACTACAAGTGCCTGTACAACTTCATCAATTCTCTCACTACAAGTGCCTGTACAACTTCATCAATTCTCTCACTACAAGTGCCTGTACAACTTCATCAATTCTCTCACTACAAGTGCCTGTACAACTTCATCAATTCTCTCACTACAAGTGCCTGTACAACTTCATCAATTCTCTCACTACAAGTGCCTGTACATCAATTCTCTCACTACAAGTGCCTGTACAACTTCATCAATTCTCTCACTACAAGTGCCTGTACAACTTCATCAATTCTCTCACTACAAGTGCCTGTTACAACTTCATCAATTCTCTCACTACAAGTGCCTGTACAACTTCATCAATTCTCTCACTACAAGTGCCTGTACAACTTCATCAATTCTCTCACTACAAGTGCCTGTTACAACTTCATCAATTCTCTCACTACAAGTGCCTGTACAACTTCATCAATTCTCTCACTACAAGTGCCTGTACAACTTCATCAATTCTCTCACTACAAGTGCCTGTACAACTTCATCAATTCTCTCACTACAAGTGCCTGTTACAACTTCATCAATTCTCTCACTACAAGTGCCTGTACAACTTCATCAATTCTCTCACTACAAGTGCCTGTACAACTTCATCAATTCTCTCACTACAAGTGCCTGTTACAACTTCATCAATTCTCTCACTACAAGTGCCTGTACAACTTCATCAATTCTCTCACTACAAGTGCCTGTACATCAATTCTCTCACTACAAGTGCCTGTACATCAATTCTCTCACTACAAGTGCCTGTTACAACTTCATCAATTCTCTCACTACAAGTGCCTGTACAACTTCATCAATTCTCTCACTACAAGTGCCTGTACAACTTCATCAATTCTCTCACTACAAGTGCCTGTACAACTTCATCAATTCTCTCACTACAAGTGCCTGTTACAACTTCATCAATTCTCTCACTACAAGTGCCTGTACAACTTCATCAATTCTCTCACTACAAGTGCCTGTTACAACTTCATCAATTCTCTCACTACAAGTGCCTGTACAACTTCATCAATTCTCTCACTACAAGTGCCTGTTACAACTTCATCAATTCTCTCACTACAAGTGCCTGTACATCAATTCTCTCACTACAAGTGCCTGTACATCAATTCTCTCACTACAAGTGCCTGTACAACTTCATCAATTCTCTCACTACAAGTGCCTGTACAACTTCATCAATTCTCTCACTACAAGTGCCTGTTACAACTTCATCAATTCTCTCACTACAAGTGCCTGTACAACTTCATCAATTCTCTCACTACAAGTGCCTGTACATCAATTCTCTCACTACAAGTGCCTGTACATCAATTCTCTCACTACAAGTGCCTGTACATCAATTCTCTCACTACAAGTGCCTGTTACAACTTCATCAATTCTCTCACTACAAGTGCCTGTACAACTTCATCAATTCTCTCACTACAAGTGCCTGTACAACTTCATCAATTCTCTCACTACAAGTGCCTGTACAACTTCATCAATTCTCTCACTACAAGTGCCTGTTACAACTTCATCAATTCTCTCACTACAAGTGCCTGTACAACTTCATCAATTCTCTCACTACAAGTGCCTGTTACAACTTCATCAATTCTCTCACTACAAGTGCCTGTACAACTTCATCAATTCTCTCACTACAAGTGCCTGTTACAACTTCATCAATTCTCTCACTACAAGTGCCTGTACATCAATTCTCTCACTACAAGTGCCTGTACATCAATTCTCTCACTACAAGTGCCTGTACAACTTCATCAATTCTCTCACTACAAGTGCCTGTACAACTTCATCAATTCTCTCACTACAAGTGCCTGTTACAACTTCATCAATTCTCTCACTACAAGTGCCTGTACAACTTCATCAATTCTCTCACTACAAGTGCCTGTTACAACTTCATCAATTCTCTCACTACAAGTGCCTGTACATCAATTCTCTCACTACAAGTGCCTGTTACAACTTCATCAATTCTCTCACTACAAGTGCCTGTACATCAATTCTCTCACTACAAGTGCCTGTTACAACTTCATCAATTCTCTCACTACAAGTGCCTGTACAACTTCATCAATTCTCTCACTACAAGTGCCTGTACAACTTCATCAATTCTCTCACTACAAGTGCCTGTTACAACTTCATCAATTCTCTCACTACAAGTGCCTGTACATCAATTCTCTCACTACAAGTGCCTGTACATCAATTCTCTCACTACAAGTGCCTGTACAACTTCATCAATTCTCTCACTACAAGTGCCTGTACAACTTCATCAATTCTCTCACTACAAGTGCCTGTACAACTTCATCAATTCTCTCACTACAAGTGCCTGTACAACTTCATCAATTCTCTCACTACAAGTGCCTGTACAACTTCATCAATTCTCTCACTACAAGTGCCTGTACAACTTCATCAATTCTCTCACTACAAGTGCCTGTACAACTTCATCAATTCTCTCACTACAAGTGCCTGTACATCAATTCTCTCACTACAAGTGCCTGTACAACTTCATCAATTCTCTCACTACAAGTGCCTGTTACAACTTCATCAATTCTCTCACTACAAGTGCCTGTACATCAATTCTCTCACTACAAGTGCCTGTACAACTTCATCAATTCTCTCACTACAAGTGCCTGTACAACTTCATCAATTCTCTCACTACAAGTGCCTGTACAACTTCATCAATTCTCTCACTACAAGTGCCTGTACAACTTCATCAATTCTCTCACTACAAGTGCCTGTACAACTTCATCAATTCTCTCACTACAAGTGCCTGTACAACTTCATCAATTCTCTCACTACAAGTGCCTGTACAACTTCATCAATTCTCTCACTACAAGTGCCTGTACATCAATTCTCTCACTACAAGTGCCTGTACAACTTCATCAATTCTCTCACTACAAGTGCCTGTACAACTTCATCAATTCTCTCACTACAAGTGCCTGTACAACTTCATCAATTCTCTCACTACAAGTGCCTGTACAACTTCATCAATTCTCTCACTACAAGTGCCTGTACAACTTCATCAATTCTCTCACTACAAGTGCCTGTACATCAATTCTCTCACTACAAGTGCCTGTACATCAATTCTCTCACTACAAGTGCCTGTTACAACTTCATCAATTCTCTCACTACAAGTGCCTGTTACAACTTCATCAATTCTCTCACTACAAGTGCCTGTACAACTTCATCAATTCTCTCACTACAAGTGCCTGTTACAACTTCATCAATTCTCTCACTACAAGTGCCTGTACAACTTCATCAATTCTCTCACTACAAGTGCCTGTTACAACTTCATCAATTCTCTCACTACAAGTGCCTGTACATCAATTCTCTCACTACAAGTGCCTGTTACAACTTCATCAATTCTCTCACTACAAGTGCCTGTACAACTTCATCAATTCTCTCACTACAAGTGCCTGTTACAACTTCATCAATTCTCTCACTACAAGTGCCTGTACAACTTCATCAATTCTCTCACTACAAGTGCCTGTACATCAATTCTCTCACTACAAGTGCCTGTACAACTTCATCAATTCTCTCACTACAAGTGCCTGTACAACTTCATCAATTCTCTCACTACAAGTGCCTGTACAACTTCATCAATTCTCTCACTACAAGTGCCTGTTACAACTTCATCAATTCTCTCACTACAAGTGCCTGTACAACTTCATCAATTCTCTCACTACAAGTGCCTGTACAACTTCATCAATTCTCTCACTACAAGTGCCTGTACAACTTCATCAATTCTCTCACTACAAGTGCCTGTACAACTTCATCAATTCTCTCACTACAAGTGCCTGTACAACTTCATCAATTCTCTCACTACAAGTGCCTGTACATCAATTCTCTCACTACAAGTGCCTGTACAACTTCATCAATTCTCTCACTACAAGTGCCTGTACAACTTCATCAATTCTCTCACTACAAGTGCCTGTTACAACTTCATCAATTCTCTCACTACAAGTGCCTGTACAACTTCATCAATTCTCTCACTACAAGTGCCTGTACAACTTCATCAATTCTCTCACTACAAGTGCCTGTACATCAATTCTCTCACTACAAGTGCCTGTACATCAATTCTCTCACTACAAGTGCCTGTACATCAATTCTCTCACTACAAGTGCCTGTACAACTTCATCAATTCTCTCACTACAAGTGCCTGTACAACTTCATCAATTCTCTCACTACAAGTGCCTGTACAACTTCATCAATTCTCTCACTACAAGTGCCTGTACAACTTCATCAATTCTCTCACTACAAGTGCCTGTTACAACTTCATCAATTCTCTCACTACAAGTGCCTGTACAACTTCATCAATTCTCTCACTACAAGTGCCTGTTACAACTTCATCAATTCTCTCACTACAAGTGCCTGTACATCAATTCTCTCACTACAAGTGCCTGTTACAACTTCATCAATTCTCTCACTACAAGTGCCTGTACAACTTCATCAATTCTCTCACTACAAGTGCCTGTACAACTTCATCAATTCTCTCACTACAAGTGCCTGTTACAACTTCATCAATTCTCTCACTACAAGTGCCTGTACAACTTCATCAATTCTCTCACTACAAGTGCCTGTACAACTTCATCAATTCTCTCACTACAAGTGCCTGTACAACTTCATCAATTCTCTCACTACAAGTGCCTGTTACAACTTCATCAATTCTCTCACTACAAGTGCCTGTACAACTTCATCAATTCTCTCACTACAAGTGCCTGTACAACTTCATCAATTCTCTCACTACAAGTGCCTGTACATCAATTCTCTCACTACAAGTGCCTGTACAACTTCATCAATTCTCTCACTACAAGTGCCTGTACATCAATTCTCTCACTACAAGTGCCTGTACAACTTCATCAATTCTCTCACTACAAGTGCCTGTACATCAATTCTCTCACTACAAGTGCCTGTACATCAATTCTCTCACTACAAGTGCCTGTACAAGGATTAACTAGGATACATGTAAAATTCCTTATTATCAAACCATAATTCAGATCATGGTAGAATAATACTGCAGGTTGTATGTACATGTATATGTTTAAGTAATAAAATCAACCTGTGTTGGGGTTATTTGGGTATACAATACATTTGTGCTGATAAAAGTGTTTGTAGCCATGGAAACGAAACATGTTGATATTTATATTTACATTGCATTTCATGAACATTAAAACTGTATTTATGTCGCTTCATTTCAATTAATGGAACTGTACGTCATCTTGTCTATGCTGGGAACTGATGATACGTCATCTGGTCTATTATGGGAACTGATGATACGTCATCTTGTCTATGCTGGGAACTGTACGTCATCTTGTCTATGCTGGGAACTGATGATACGTCATCTGGTCTATTATGGGAACTGATGATACGTCATCTTGTCTATGCTGGGAACAGTATGTCATCTTGCCTATGCTGGGAACTGTATGTCATCTTGTCTATGCTGGGAACTGATGATACGTCATCTGTCTATGCTGGGAACTGTACGTCATCTTGTCTATGCTGGGAACTGTATGTCATCTTGTCTATGCTGGGAACTGATGATACGTCATCTTGTCTATGCTGGGAACTGATGATACGTCATCCTGTCTATGCTGGGAACTGATGATACGTCATCTTGTCTATGCTGGGAACTGTATGTCATCTTGTCTATGCTGGGAACTGTACGTCATCTTGTCTATGCTGGGAACTGATGATACGTCATCTTGTCTATGCTGGGAACTGATGATACGTCATCTTGTCTATGCTGGGAACTGTACATCATCTTGTCTATGCTGGGAACTGTATGTCATCTTGTCTATGCTGGGAACTGTACGTCATCTTGTCTATGCTGGGAACTGATGATACGTCATCTTGTCTATGCTGGGAACTGTATGTCATCTTGTCTATGCTGGGAACTGTACGTCATCTTGTCTATGCTGGGAACTGATGATACGTCATATTGTCTATGCTGGGAACTGATGATACGTCATCTTGTCTATGCTGGGAACTGTACATCATCTTGTCTATGCTGGGAACTGTATGTCATCTTGTATATGCTGGGAACTGTACGTCATCTTGTCTATGCTGGGAACTGATGATACGTCATCTTGTCTATGCTGGGAACTGTATGTCATCTTGTCTATGCTGGGAACTGTACGTCATCTTGTCTATGCTGGGAACTGATGATACGTCATCTCGTCTATGCTGGGAACTGTACGTCATATTGTCTATGCTGGGAACTGATGACACGTCATCTTGTCTATGCTGGGAACTGTATGTCATCTCGTCTATGCTGGGAACTGATGATACGTCATCTTGTCTATGCTGGGAACTGATGATACGTCATCTTGTCTATGCTGGGAACTGTACATCATCTTGTCTATGCTGGGAACTGTATGTCATCTTGTCTATGCTGGGAACTGTACGTCATCTTGTCTATGCTGGGAACTGATGATACGTCATCTTGTCTATGCTGGAAACTGATGATACGTCATCTTGTCCATGCTGGGAACTGTACATCATCTTGTCTATGCTGGGAACTGTATGTCATCTCGTCTATGCTGGGAACTGTACGTCATCTTGTCTATGCTGGGAACTGATGATACGTCATCTTGTCTATGCTGGGAACTGTATGTCATCTTGTCTATGCTGGGAACTGTACGTCATCTTGTCTATGCTGGGAACTGATGATACGTCATCTCGTCTATGCTGGGAACTGTACGTCATCTTGTCTATGCTGGGAACTGATGATACGTCATCTTGTCTATGCTGGGAACTGTATGTCATCTCGTCTATGCTGGGAACTGTACGTCATCTCGTCTATGCTGGGAACTGATGATACGTCATCTTGTCTATGCTGGGAACTGTACGTCATCTTGTCTATGCTGGGAACTGATGATACATCATCTTGTCTATGCTGGGAACTTTTCTCCGGGTACTCCAGTTTCCTCCCACATGAATGACCACAAATACGCTGTCATCCGTGCCAACGAGAGTGATTAATATAAGTTGTTAGAACTTGCTTCGCAATCGTTGTAAAATAAATAAAGTTTAAACTTATGCTGGGAACGGATGATACAGCAACTTGTCTATGTTGGGAACGGATGATACAGCAACTTGTCTATGTTGGGAACGGATGATACAGCAACTTGTCTATGTTGGGAATGGATGATACAGCAACTTGTCTATGTTGGGAATGGATGATACAGCAACTTGTCTATGTTGGGAATGGATGATACAGCAACTTGTCTATGTTGGGAACGGATGATACAGCAACTTGTCTATGTTGGGAATGGATGATACAGCAACTTGTCTATGTTGGGAACGGATGATACAGCAACTTGTCTATGTTGGGAACGGATGATACAGCAACTTGTCTATGTTGGGAATGGATGATACAGCAACTTGTCTATGTTGGGAATGGATGATACAGCAACTTGTCTATGTTGGGAATGGACGATACCGCAACTTGTCTATGTTGGGAACGGATGATACAGCAACTTGTCTATGTTGGGAACGGATCATACAGCAACTTGTCTATGTTGGGAACGGATGATACAGCAACTTGTCTATGTTGGGAACGGATGATACCGCAACTTGTCTATGTTGGGAACGGATGATACAGCAACTTGTCTATGTTGGGAACGGATGATACAGCAACTTGTCTATGTTGGGAACGGATGATACCGCAACTTGTCTATGTTGGGAACGGATGATACAGCAACTTGTCTATGTTGGGAACGGATGATACAGCAACTTGTCTATGTTGGGAACGGACGATACAGCAACTTGTCTATGTTGGGAATGGATGATACAGCAACTTGTCTATGTTGGGAATGGATGATACCGCAACTTGTCTATGTTGGGAACGGATGATACAGCAACTTGTCTATGTTGGGAACGGATCATACAGCAACTTGTCTATGTTGGGAACGGATGATACAGCAACTTGTCTATGTTGGGAACGGATGATACCGCAACTTGTCTATGTTGGGAACGGATGATACCGCAACTTGTCTATGTTGGGAACGGATGATACAGCAACTTGTCTATGTTGGGAACGGATGATACAGCAACTTGTCTATGTTGGGAACGGATGATACCGCAACTTGTCTATGTTGGGAACGGATGATACCGCAACTTGTCTATGTTGGGAACGGATGATACAGCAACTTGTCTATGTTGGGAACGGATGATACAGCAACTTGTCTATGTTGGGAACGGATGATATCGCAACTTGTCTATGTTGGGAACGGATGATACAGCAACTTGTCTATGTTAGGAACGGATGATACAGCAACTTGTCTATGTTAGGAACGGATGATACAGCAACTTGTCTATGTTAGGAACGGATGATACAGCAACTTGTCTATGTTGGGAACGGATGATACAGCAACTTGTCTATGCTGGGAACGGATGATACAGCAACTTGTCTATGCTGGGAACTCGGTGATTTCCGAACAGATTCCGTTTCCATGTTTAGCTATTGTATCTTGCAGATACGAGTTGTCGTTCTTAAATCAACAGCATAGACAATATGGGTGTAATGTAGGTGGCGCTAAGCTTGGAAATTCCCCAGGCTGTCATTTAGCCAGAAGTAAATTAGTGAAAAATCGACAGATTGGAACCCAGGCATGTATGATGTATTAACAAAACATTAATAATTGAAGAGCCTGGAAAATGTCAATTTGAAAATTCCTGCATGAAATTCCTGCAATAACAAGTAATTAAAGATTAATAAATCACTTTGATAACAGTAATTAGTACCATAGAGACACAATATTACAAGAGGGTTAACATTGCCCTGGATCACCCACTCCGAGTCCACAAATATACATGTTAGAGGGAGTAAATGTAGTACTTTCTCTGATCTGCCTCCCTTCTCCTTGCATGGCTGAAGCTAGAGGAAGATGTGGGAGAAGTCTCTCTGAGTAGCCTCCCTGCAGGGTTCAAGCTAGAGGGAGATTTGGGAGTGGTCTCTCTGAGTAGCCTTCCTTCTCCCTACAGGGTTGAAGCTAGATGGGGATTTGGGAGTAGTCTCTCTGAGTAGCCTTCCTTCTCCCTACAGGGTTGAAGCTAGATGGGGAGTTGGGAGTAGTCTCTCTGAGTAGCCTTCCTTCTCCCTACAGGGTTCAAGCTAGAGGGGGATTTGGAAGAAGCCTCTCTGAGTAGCCACCCTTCTCCCTGCAGGGCTCATGCTAGAGGGGGATTTGGAAGAAGCCTCTCTGAGTAGCCACCCTTCTCCCTGCAGGGCTCAAGCTAGAGGGGGATTTGGAAGAAGCCTCTCTGAGTAGCCACCCTTCTCCCTGCAGGGCTCAAGCTAGAGGGGGATTTGGGAGTAGTCTCTCTGAGTAGCCTTCCTTCTCCCTGCAGGGTTCACGCTAGAGGGGGATTTGGAAGAAGCCTCTCTGAGCCATCACAACTGCTTGTAACAATCTGAATGTCACGATGAATTGATTGGCTAATTGTCTATTTACGAGAATTTGACCGTTTTGTTCTTAGGTTCTATAAAAACTCTCTTTATAGAGGGGGGGGGGGGAAAGCTGCCTTGCTGTTTATAATCCAGAGGAGACATAATGTCTCGTGTGCTGTTTATAATCCAGAGGAGACATAATGTCTTGTGTGCTGTTTATAATCCAGAGGAGACATAATGTCTCGTGTGCTGTTTATAATCCAGAGGAGACATAATGTCTTGTGTGCTGTTTATAATCCAGAGGAGACATAATGTCTCGTGTGCTGTTTATAATCCAGAGGAGACATAATGTCTCGTGTGCTGTTATAATCCAGAGGAGACATAATGTCTCGTGTGCTGTTTATAATCCAGAGGAGACATAATGTCTCGTGTGCTGTTTATAATCCAGAGGAGACATAATGTCTCGTGTGCTGTTTATAATCCAGAGGAGACATAATGTCTCGTGTGCTGTTTATAATCCAGAGGAGACATAATGTCTCGTGTGCTGTTGATAATCCAGAGGAGACATAATGTCTCGTGTGCTGTTTATAATCCAGAGGAGACATAATGTCTCGTGTGCTGTTGATAATCCAGAGGAGACATAATGTCTCGTGTGCTGGTTAAAATGTTGCAATCCAGATGCATTCTATAGTTAATTAAAAGTTTTATTTCGTAATACCTGTTCACGGATCAAGAAGCAAGCTATACCGGACAACATGAGCCGCTACATTACATGTTATACAGGACAACATGAGCCGCTACATTACATGTTATACAGGACAACATGAGCCGCTACGTTACATGTTATACAGGACAACATGAGCCGCTACGTTACATGTTATACAGGACAACATGAGCCGCTACGTTACATGTTATACAGAACAACATGAGCCGCTACGTTACATGTTATACAGGACAACATGAGCCGCTACATTACATGTTATACAGGACAACATGAGCCGCTACACTACATGTTATACAGGACAACATGAGCCGCTACATTACATGTTATACAGGACAACATGAGCCGCTACATTACATGTTATACAGGACAACATGAGCCGCTACGTTACATGTTATACAGGACAACATGAGCCGCTACACTACATGTTATACAGGACAACATGAGCCGCTACATTACATGTTATACAGGACAACATGAGCCGCTACATTACATGTTATACAGGACAACATGAGCCGCTACGTTACATGTTATACAGGACAACATGAGCCGCTACGTTACATGTTATACAGGACAACATGAGCCGCTACGTTACATGTTATACAGGACAACATGAGCCGCTACGTTACATGTTATACAGGACAACATGAGCCGCTACGTTACATGTTATACAGGACAACATGAGCCGCTACGTTACATGTTATACAGGACAACATGAGCTGCTACGTTACATGTTATACAGGACAACATGAGCCGCTACGTTACATGTTATACAGGACAACATGAGCCGCTACGTTACATGTTATACAGGACAACATGAGCCGCTACGTTACATGTTATACAGGACAACATGAGCTGCTACGTTACATGTTATACAGGACAACATGAGCCGCTATGTTACATGTTATACAGGACAACATGAGCCGCTACGTTACATGTTATACAGGACAACATGAGCCGCTATGTTACATGTTATACAGGACAACATGAGCCGCTACGTTACATGTTATACAGGACAACATGAGCCGCTACGTTACATGTTATACAGGACAACATGAGCCGCTACGCTACATGTTATACAGGACAACATGAGCCGCTACATTACATGTTATACAGGACAACATGAGCCGCTACGTTACATGTTATACAGGACAACATGAGCCGCTACGTTACATGTTATACAGGACAACATGAGCCGCTACGTTACATGTTATACAGGACAACATGAGCCGCTATGTTACATGTTATACAGGACAACATGAGCCGCTACGCTACATGTTATACAGGACAACAGGAGCCGCTATGTTACATGTTATACAGAACAACATCAGCCGCTACGTTACATGTTATACAGGTCAACAGGAGCCGCTACGTTACATGTTATACAGGAAAACATGAGCCGCTATGTTACATGTTATACAGGACAACATGAGCCGCTACGTTACATGTTATACAGGACAACATGAGCCACTACGTTACATGTTATACAGGACAACAGGAGCCGCTACGTTACATGTTAGAGGAATGTGTAAGGCTGATACATTACATTGAGCTTTCCAACAAGCTAACAAACCAGTCTGCCTAAGTCTATTACCCTTTGTAGTAGTGTATCATGGCTGCAAGCTAACAAACCAGTCTGCCTAAGTCTATTACCCTTTGTAGTAGTGTATCATGGCTGCAAGCTAACAACCTATGTTAGTAGTGTATCATGGCTGCAAGCTAACAAACCTATGTTAGTAGTGTATCATGGCTGCAAGCTAACAAACCAGTCTGCCTAAGTCTATTACCCTTTGTAGTAGTGTATCATGGCTGCAAGCTAACAACCTATGTTAGTAGTGTATCATGGCTGCAAGCTAACAAACCAGTCTGCCTAAGTCTATTACCCTTTGTAGTAGTGTATCATGGCTGCAAGCTAACAACCTATGTTAGTAGTGTATCATGGCTGCAAGCTAACAAACCAGTCTGCCTAAGTCTATTACCCTTTGTAGTAGTGTATCATGGCTGCAAGCTAACAAACCAGTCTGCCTAAGTCTATTACCCTTTGTAGTAGTGTATCATGGCTGCAAGCTAACAAACCAGTCCGCCTAAGTCTATTACCCTTTGTAGTAGTGTATCATGGCTGCAAGCTAACAAACCAGTCTGCCTAAGTCTATTACCCTTTGTAGTAGTGTATCATGGCTGCAAGCTAACACACCTATGTTAGTAGTGTATCATGGCTGCAAGCTAACAAACCAGTCTGCCTAAGTCTATTACCCTTTGTAGTAGTGTATCATGGCTGCAAGCTAACAAACCAGTCCGCCTAAGTCTATTACCCTTTGTAGTAGTGTATCATGGCTGCAAGCTAACAAACCAGTCCGCCTAAGTCTATTACCCTTTGTAGTAGTGTATCATGGCTGCAAGCTAACAAACCAGTCCACCTAAGTCTATTACCCTTTGTAGTAGTGTATCATGGCTGCAAGCTAACAAACCAGTCTGCCTAAGTCTATTACCCTTTGTAGTAGTGTATCATGGCTGCAAGCTAACAAACCAGTCTGCCTAAGTCTATTACCCTTTGTAGTAGTGTATCATGGCTGCAAGCTAACAAACCAGTCTGCCTAAGTCTATTACCCTTTGTAGTAGTGTATCATGGCTGCAAGCTAACAAACCAGTCTGCCTAAGTCTATTACCCTTTGTAGTAGTGTATCATGGCTGCAAGCTAACAAACCAGTCTGCCTAAGTCTATTACCCTTTGTAGTAGTGTATTATGGCTGCAAGCTAACAAACCAGTCTGCCTAAGTCTATTACCCTTTGTAGTAGTGTATCATGGCTGCAAGCTAACAAACCAGTCTGCCTAAGTCTATTACCCTTTGTAGTAGTGTATCATGGCTGTCAGTGTGGGTGGGTGGGGTTAGGCGGGGGATAGTGTATCATGACTGTCAGTGTGGGTGGGTGGGGTTAAGCGGGGGATAGTGTATCATGGCTGTCAGTGTGGGTGGGTGGGGTTAGGCGGGGGATAATGTATCATGGCTGTCAGTGTGGGTGGGTGGGGTTAGGCGGTGGATAGTGTATCATGGCTGTCAATTTTATCCAAACAATTATTCATAACGGGGGTGAGGGGGTAGAGAGAGGGGAGGGGTGGAGAGAGGGGAGGGGTGGAGAGAGGGGAGGGGTGGAGAGGGGAGGAGGGGGAACAGTGGGTGACATATTATTTCATTTACTACTTTTATTTTTTGAAATATCTGTGTAGAGAATTATTATATAAGGTGACTGTTTCAATTATTGTATGTTTTGAGAAATGGCATAAACCCTATTTATTATCCAATTTTCTGATTAAGAATCTGTTTACTTATATGGAAGAAGGATTGCCCACATGCAACCTATGTGTTCACAACTGGAGTTCATCATACAACCAGTCAATATACATCACATCCAATTATTTATCTGACAGAACTTTCCATGTAGGCCCAGGATAAATACGATTTGTTTTCTCAGTGATATTGGAGTGGGTGGGGTAAGGAAGGGTACCGGTAATAAGGAAGGGTACCGGTAATAAGGAAGGGTACCGGTAGTAAGGAAGGGTACCGGTAGTAAGGAAGGGTACCGGTAGTAAGGAAGGGTACCGGTAGTAAGGAAGGGTACCGGTAGTAAGGAAGGGTACCAGTAGTAAGGAAGGGTACCGGTAGCAAGGAAGGGTACCGGTAGTAAGGAAGGGTACCGGTAGTAAGGAAGGGTACCGGCAGTAAGGAAGGGTACCGGTAGTAAGGAAGGGTACCGGTAGTAAGGAAGGGTACCGGTAGTAAGGAAGGTACCGGCAGTAAGGAAGGGTACCGGCAGTAAGGAAAGGTACCGGTAGTAAGGAAGGGTACCGGTAGTAAGGAAGGTACCGGCAGTAAGGAAGGGTACCGGCAGTAAGGAAGGGTACCGGCAGTAAGGAAGGGTACCGGGAGTAAGGAAGGGTACCGGCAGTAAGGAAGGGTACCGGCAGTAAGGAAGGGTACCGGCAGTAAGGAAGGGTACCGGCAGTAAGGAAGGGTACCGGTAGTAAGGAAGGGTACCGGCAGTAAGGAAGGGTACCGGCAGTAAGGAAGAGTACCGACAGTAAGGAAGGGTACCGGCAGTAAGGAAGGGTACCGGTAGTAAGGAAGGGTACCGGTAGTAAGGAAGGTACCGGCAGTAAGGAAGGGTACCGGTAGTAAGGAAGGGTACCGGTAGTAAGGAAGGTACCGGCAGTAAGGTAGGGTACTGGTAGTAAGGAAGGGTACCGGCAGTAAGGAAGGGTACCGGTAGTAAGGAAGGGTACCGGTAGTAAGGAAGGGTACCGGCAGTAAGGAAGGGTACCGGCAGTAAGGAAGGGTACCGGCAATAAGGAAGGGTACCGGCAGTAAGGAAGGGTACCGGCAGTAAAGGTGAAGATGGGATAACAAATACAGTCAAACCTGTGAACAACGACAGGCCTTGGGAAGTAGGTAAAGCAGTAAGTAGGTAAAGCAGTCTTTGTTCATTGGTGGGACATACGAATTGGCTAATTGTATACAAATGGATGCATTAGCGACCACCAATGATTTTGACTGGCAGCTCGTCGCGGTCAGCATGTGGTCGCTATTCAAGGCCTTTTAAATAACAATTATGGATGGGGGGAATTGAACTGGCCGTTGTTGACAGGTGGTCGCTGTTAACAGGTGGTCGTTAGCACAGGTTTGACTGTATAGCAAATAATTCATAATGACCTAAAGTGTTGTTTTAATCTCGTAATAAATGTACCGTAATAAATGTACCGGTATAATTATAATGCATTTAATGTACGAGTATAATTATAATGTATTTAATGTACCAGTATAATTATAATGTATTTAATGTACCAGTATAATTATAATGTATTTAATGTACGAGTATAATTATAATGTATTTAATGTACCAGTATAATTATAATGTATTTAATGTACCAGTATAATTATAATGTATTTACTGTACCAGTATAATTATAATGTATTTAATGTACCAGTATAATTATAATGTATTTAATGTACCGGTATAATTATAATGTATTTAATGTACCAGTATAATTATAATGTATTTAATGTACAGGTATAATTATAATGTATTTAGTGTACCAGTATAATTATAATGTATTTAATGTACCGGTATAATTATAATGTATTTAATGTACCAGTATAATTATAATGTATTTAATGTACCAGTATAATTATATTGTATTTAGTGTACCAGTATAATTATAATGTATTTAATGTACCAGTATAATTATAATGTATTTAATGTACCAGAATAATTATAATGTATTTAATGTACCATTATAATGTATTTAATGTACCATTATAATTATAATGTATTTAATGTACCAGTATAATAATAATGTATTTAATGTACAGGTATAATTATAATGTATTTAATGTACAGGTATAATTATAATGTATTTAATGTACCAGTATAATTATAATGTATTTAATGTACCGGTATAATTATAATGTATTTAATGTACCGGTATAATTATAATGTATTATTTTAGTGTACCGGTATAATTATAATGTATTTAGTGTACCGGTATAATTATAATGTATTTAATGTACCGGTATAATTATAATGTATTATTTTAGTGTACCGGTATAATTATAATGTATTTAGTGTACCGGTATAATTATAATGTATTTAATGTACCGGTATAATTATAATGTATTTAATGTACCAGTATAATTATAATGTATTTAATGTACCAGTATAATTATAATGTATTTAATGTACCAGTATAATTATAATGTATTTAGTGTACCGGTATAATTATAATGTATTTAATGTACCGGTATAATTATAATGTATTTAATGTACCAGTATAATTATAATGTATTTAATGTACCAGTATAATTATAATGTATTTAATGTACCAGAATAATTATAATGTATTTAATGTACCATTATAATGTATTTAATGTACCATTATAATTATAATGTATTTAATGTACCAGTATAATAATAATGTATTTAATGTACAGGTATAATTATAATGTATTTAATGTACCAGTATAATTATAATGTATTTAATGTACCGGTATACTTATAATGTATTTAATGTACTGGTATAATTATAATGTATTTAATGTACAGGTATAATTATAATGTATTTAGTGTACCGGTATAATTATAATGTATTTAATGTACCGGTATAATTATAATGTATTTAATGTACCAGTATAATTATAATGTATTTAATGTACCAGTATAATTATATTGTATGTAGTGTACCAGTATAATTATAATGTATTTAATGTACCGGTATAATTATAATGTATTAAATGTACCGGTATAATTATAATGTATTTAATGTACCAGTATAATTATAATGTATTTAATGTACCAGTATAATTATAATGTATTTAATGTACCGGTATAATTATAATGTATTTAGTGTACCGGTATAATTATAATGTATTTAATGGACCAGTATAATTATATTGTATTTAGTGTACCAGTATAATTATAATGTATTTAATGTACCAGTATAATTATAATGTATTTAATGTACCAGAATAATTATAATGTATTTAATGTACCATTATAATTATAATGTATTTAATGTACCAGTATAATAATAATGTATTTAATGTACAGGTATAATTATAATGTATTTAATGTACAGGTATAATTATAATGTATTTAATGTACCAGTATAATTATAATGTATTTAATGTACCGGTATAATTATAATGTATTTAATGTACCGGTATAATTATAATGTATTATTTTAGTGTACCGGTATCATTATAATGTATTTAGTGTACCGGTATAATTATAATGTATTTAATGTACTGGTATAATTATAATGTATTTAATGTACCAGTATAATTATAATGTATTTAATGTACCAGTATAATTATAATGTATTTAATGTACCAGAATAATTATAATGTATTTAATGTACCAGTATAATTATAATGTATTTAATGTACCAGTATAATGATAATGTATTTAATGTACCAGTATAATTATAATGTATTTAATGTACCAGTATAATTATAATGTATTTAGTGTACCGGTATAATTATAATGTATTTAATGTACTGGTATAATTATAATGTATTTAATGTACCAGTATAATTATAATATATTTAATGTACCAGTATAATTATAATGTATTTAATGTACCAGAATAATTATAATGTATTTAATGTACCATTATAATGTATTTAATGTACCATTATAATTATAATGTATTTAATGTACCAGTATAATAATAATGTATTTAATGTACAGGTATAATTATAATGTATTTAATGTACCAGTATAATTATAATGTATTTAATGTACCGGTATAATTATAATGTATTTAATGTACCGGTATAATTATAATGTATTTAATGTACCGGTATAATTATAATGTATTTAATGTACCGGTATAATTATAATGTATTTAATGTACCGGTATAATTATATTGTATTTAGTGTACCAGTATAATTATAATGTATTTAATGTACCGGTATAATAATAATGTATTTAATGTACAGGTATAATTATAATGTATTTAATGTACCAGTATAATTATAATGTATTTAGTGTACCGGTATAATTATAATGTATTTAATGTACCGGTATAATTATAATGTATTTAATGTACCAGTATAATTATAATGTATTTAATGTACCAGTATAATTATAATGTATTTAATGTACCAGAATAATTATAATGTATTTAATGTACCATTATAAGTATTTAATGTACCATTATAATTATAATGTATTTAATGTACCAGTATAATAATAATGTATTTAATGTACAGGTATAATTATAATGTATTTAATGTACCAGTATAATTATAATGTATTTAATGTACCGGTATACTTATAATGTATTTAATGTACTGGTATAATTATAATGTATTTAATGTACAGGTATAATTATAATGTATTTAGTGTACCGGTATAATTATAATGTATTTAATGTACCGGTATAATTATAATGTATTTAATGTACCAGTATAATTATAATGTATTTAATGTACCAGTATAATTATATTGTATGTAGTGTACCAGTATAATTATAATGTATTTAATGTACCGGTATAATTATAATGTATTTAGTGTACCGGTATAATTATAATGTATTAAATGTACCGGTATAATTATAATGTATTTAATGTACCAGTATAATTATAATGTATTTAATATACCAGTATAATTATAATGTATTTAATGTACCGGTATAATTATAATGTATTTAGTGTACCGGTATAATTATAATGTATTTAATGGACCAGTATAATTATATTGTATTTAGTGTACCAGTATAATTATAATGTATTTAATGTACCAGTATAATTATAATGTATTTAATGTACCAGAATAATTATAATGTATTTAATGTACCATTATAATTATAATGTATTTAATGTACCAGTATAATAATAATGTATTTAATGTACAGGTATAATTATAATGTATTTAATGTACAGGTATAATTATAATGTATTTAATGTACCAGTATAATTATAATGTATTTAATGTACCGGTATAATTATAATGTATTTAATGTACCGGTATAATTATAATGTATTATTTTAGTGTACCGGTA
>CM026402.1:5644094-5661528 GCA_014843695.1 Archivesica marissinica | reverse complement strand
TATAATGTATTTAATGTACCAGTATAATTATAATGTATTTAATGTACCGGTATAATTATAATGTATTTAATGTACCGGTATAATTATAATGTATTTAATGTACCGGTATGATTGTAATGTATTTAATGTACCGGTATAATTATAATGTATTTAATGTACCGTATAATTATAATGTATTTAATGTACCATTATAATTATAATGTATTTAATGTACCAGTATAATTATAATGTATTTAATGTACCAGAATAATTATAATGTATTTAATGTACCAGTATAATTATAATGTATTTAATGTACAGGTATAATTATAATGTATTTAATGTACCAGAATAATTATAATGTATTTAATGTACCGGTATAATTATAATGTATTTAATGTACCATTATAATTATAATGTATTTAATGTACCAGTATAATAATAATGTATTTAATGTACAGGTATAATTATAATGTATTTAATGTACCAGTATAATTATAATGTATTTAATGTACCGGTATAATTATAATGTATTTAATGTACCGGTATAATTATAATGTATTTAATGTACCGGTATAATTATAATGTATTTAATGTATCGGTATAATTGTAATGTATTTAATGTACCGGTATAATTATAATGTATTTAATGTACCGGTATAATTATAATGTATTTAATGTACCGGTATAATTATAATGTATTTAATGTACCGGTATAATTGTAATGTATTTAATGTACCGGTATAATTATAATGTATTTAATGTACCGGTATAATTATAATGTATTTAATGTACCGGTATAATTATAATGTATTTAATGTACCGGTATAATTATAATGTATTTAATGTACCGGTATAATTATAATGTATTTAATGAAGTACAAGGCAATGTATAAATCTCTTATAATTATATTAAACAAAAATGAGCAACTCCATTAAAAAGTCATTGACTATAAAACTCCTTTTACCATGGAGAATGGGTCCATGGGCATGCCTGCACCCGGATACTGGGTGTTGAGAATGGGTCCATATATGGTGGTGTGTGGAGCTCATATATCCAAAAATATGGGCGTGCCTGCACCCGTATACTGTTGAACAGTTCCATACACGGGACAGCAGACTCCCATATTATTAGATATGTTGTATATATCCCCAATCATGGAACCATTTTCCACAGCGCATGTTAAAATCACAAAATTGCTGTGACAATGCTTGCAATAAGCATGTACTATACATCCGTTTCTTTCTTTAACTTATCCAGATATCCCATTGCTTTTATAGTTTTGTACTGATCTGGAATCTCCATCATTGCATGTAGAGCGAAAGTTGTTTCCGGTTTCCGTGATTTTGCCGTTACGCTATGATAATTCACGAACTGGAAGTTGTCAAACTTTCTCTTTGGTAATAAGTTATCGAAGTCCTCCATAGTTTCCCATGGTCCATCGCCGACCCCTATCACAACAATACTCAGCGGATGTTCTGAGGCATCAACAATAGCGTCTATCGTTTTGTCTTCCTCTGTAACTTGACCATCTGCTATTATTAAAAGTATATGATACTGTCTTTCAGCTTTCACTATTTCTACTGCTTTATAGATCAATGGAGCATAGTTTGTAGGCCCGCTAAGATTTACTCTTGTAGCAATATTGTTATAACGTCTTAATACTTCCGCAAACCCTTTACACGGAGATCCATCCAACTGGAATGGAAACACACTTTCATCGACAGTGTTAGTATCACCAAAGCCAAATGCAGGGATATTCTGATCTTGATCAAACGGTTCCAGTGTGTTTCCCATGATATGTATAACTTTCTGGTACGGATTATAAATTTTTGAGCCAATGATTCTATGCAGATTATTTCCGCTAAAAGTTTTCCTTCCCTGCCATTCATTACTCGCAGTGAAATCAATACCCACAATCAACCCACAATGCTCCAGCCCCGCTTTTGCACACGCTTCACTCACTTCACTGAAACTTGAAAACTGATCCTCGATTGCATAGAAATTTTTACTATTATTATTGCTTTCTAATCCAAGCACAGCGAATAATGAGGGAGCTTTTTGAAAACGCTTCCTTCGTTTTAGCAAGGCCTCCGAAGGGGCCGCAGCTTGTTTCTTGTCGCGTTTCAGGAAGGAGTAGTAGAGAAACATGCCTATGATGATAGCTGTTACGTAGGCAAGTGAGGCATATATGGACATCGTCAGGTGGCAAACGTCATAGTGGGTTCTTTCACAAGCGAGGCATATATGGACATCGTCAGGTGGCAAACGTCATAGTGGGTTCTTTCACACCTGTAACTACAAATGTATATCTAATGAGATAATGATTCTATAAAGACATTGTCTCACTCTGTAGTAATTGTATATAAGAATTGTTTAGCTATAAAATATGTGTAGAGTAGAGTGTTTATTTATTACAGTGTCACCACCATTGAAAGGGACAGCAATATCTGACTAATGAGACACATTATATCGGTACTTTGGGATACTATCATTACAGGCCAGGCACAATGATGATAGGTGAAGGGCTATCATTACAGGCCAGGCACAATGATGATAGGTGAAGGGCTATCATTACAGGCCAGGCACAATGATGATAGGTGAAGGGTCATCATTATTTAACTAGCTGGGGGCTCACAAACAGGCCAACATCAGGTAGATGCCTTAACCAATAGGTCATAGAGATGGTATTAGAATTGCATAAATTGTATAAAAAGTGTATACATGTATTATATGCATTGTGTAAATTGCATAATGCCTGTATATCAGAATTTTGCAAAGTCTAAATATTTGGAAATAATGATAGCTTAACTAAGTAGATATAAGTCTAACCTGCCTTAAGCTGCCAGTCTAGGGACATACAGAACCTGTCTTAAGCTGCCAGTCTAGGGACATACAGAACCTGTCTTAAGCTGCCAGCCTGGGACATACAGAACCTGCCTTAAGCTGCCAGTCTAGGACATACAGAACCTGCCTTAAGCTGCCAGTCTAGGGACATACAGAACCTGCCTTAAGCTGCCAGTCTAGGGACATACAGAACCTGCCTTAAGCTGCTAGTCTAGGGACATACAGAACCTGCCTTAAGCTGCCAGTCTAGGGACATACAGAACCTGCTTTAAGCTGCCAGTCTAGGGACATACAGAACCTGCCTTAAGCTGCCAGTCTAGGGACATACAGAACCTGCCTTAAGCTGCCAGTCTAGGGACATACAGAACCTGCCTTAAGCTGCCAGTCTAGGGACATACAGAACCTGCTTTAAGCTGCCAGTCTAGGGACATACAGAACCTGCTTTAAGCTGCCAGTCTAGGTACATACAGAACCTGCCTTAAGCTGCCAGTCTAGGGACATACAGAACCTGCCTTAAGCTGCCAGTCTAGGGACATACAGAACCTGCCTTAAGCTGCCAGTCTAGGGACATACAGAACCTGCCTTAAGCTGCCAGTCTAGGGACATACAGAACCTGCTTTAAGCTGCCAGTCTAGGGACATACAGAACCTGCTTTAAGCTGCCAGTCTAGGGACATACAGAACCTGCCTTAAGCTGCCAGTCTAGGGACATACAGAACCTGCCTTAAGCTGCCAGTCTAGGGACATACAGAACCTGCCTTAAGCTGCCAGTCTAGGGACATACAGAACCTGCCTTAAGCTGCCAGTCTGGGACATACAGAACCTGTCTTAAGCTGCCAGTCTAGGGACATACAGAACCTGCCTTAAGCTGCCAGTCTAGGGACATACAGAACCTGCCTTAAGCTGCCAGTCTGGGACATACAGAACATGCCTTAAGCTGCCAGTCTGGGACATACAGAACCTGCCTTAAGCTGCCAGTCTAGGGACATACAGAACCTGCCTTAAGCTGCCAGTCTAGGGACGTACAGAACCTGCCTTAAGCTGCAAGTCTAGGGACATACAGAACCTGCCTTAAGCTGCCAGTCTAGGGACATACAGAACCTGCCTTAAGCTGCCAGTCTAGGGACATACAGAACCTGCTTTAAGCTGCCAGTCTAGGGACATACAGAACCTGCCAGTCTAGGGACATACAGAACCTGCCTTAAGCTGCTAGTCTAGGGATATACAGAACCTGGCTGCTTAGCGCAGGTGGCTACTTCAATACTTAATGCATTTTACAAATGCAAAATAAGTATCGACAACTTAACATAATCACTCTCGTTGGAGCATATGCAAACATGTAAACTAGGCGGTCCATTGTTTGGACAGCCTGCGCACTATTAAGCAAGATCACAGTTAGCTTACAATGAACTAAGATAATCCTGAAACGTTAGTACTTTATTACTGTATATCTATTTACTACAAGTCTTCTGGCAAACATATATCATGGATTTACTGTATATCTATTTACTACAAATCTTCTGGCATACAGACAGGCATACATATATCATGGAATTACTGTATATCTATTTACTACAAATCTTCTGGCATACAGACAGGCATACATATATCATGGATTTACTGTATATCTATTTACTACAAGTCTTCTGGCATACAGACGGACATACATATATCATGGATTTACTGTATATCTATTTACTACAAGTCTTCTGGCAAACATATATCATGGATTTACTGTATATCTATTTACTACAAATCTTCTGGCATACAGACAGGCATACATATATCATGGAATTACTGTATATCTATTTACTACAAATCTTCTGGCATACAGACAGGCATACATATATCATGGATTTACTGTATATCTATTTACTACAAGTCTTCTGGCATACAGACAGGCATACATATATCATAATTTACTACAAGTCTTCTGGCATACAGACACGCATACATATATCATGGATTTACTGTATATCTATTTACTACAAGTCTTCTGGCATACAGACAGGCATACATATATCATGGATTTACTGTATATCTATTTACTACAAGTCTTCTGGCATACAGACACGCATACATATATCATGGATTTACTGTATATCTATTTACTACACGTCTTCTGGCATACAGACAGGCATACATATATCATGGATTTACTGTATATCTATTTACTACAAATCTTCTGGCACACATATATCATGGATTTACTGTATATCTATTTACTACAAGTCTTCTGGCATACATATATCATGGATTTACTGTATATCTATTTACTACAAGTCTTCTGGCATACAGATATCATGGATTTACTGTATATCTATTTACTACAAATCTTCTGGCATACAGACAGGCATACATATATCATGGATTTACTGTATATCTATTTACTACAAGTCTTCTGGCATACAGACATGCATACATATATCATGGATTTACTGTATATCTATTTACTACAAGTCTTCTGGCATACATATATCATGGATTTACTGTATATCTATTTACTACAAGTCTTCTGGCATACAGACATGCATACATATATCATGGATTTACTGTATATCTATTTACTACAAGTCTTCTGGCATACATATATCATGGATTTACTGTATATCTATTTACTACAAGTCTTCTGGCATACAGACAGGCATACATATATCATGGATTTACTGTATATCTATTTACTACAAGTCTTCTGGCATACAGACAGGCATACATATATCATGGATTTACTGTATATCTATTTACTACAAGTCTTCTGGCATACATATATCATGGATTTACTGTATATCTATTTACTACAAGTCTTCTGGCATACAGACAGGCATACATATATCATGGATTTACTGTATATCTATTTACTACAAGTCTTCTGGCATACATATATCATGGATTTACTGTATATCTATTTACTACAAATCTTCTGGCATACATATATCATGGATTTACTGTATATCTATTTACTACAAGTCTTCTGGCATACATATATCATGGATTTACTGTATATCTATTTACTACAAGTCTTCTGTCATACAGACGGACATACATATATCATGGATTTACTGTATATCTATTTACTACAAGTCTTCTGGCATACATATATCATGGATTTACTGTATATCTATTTACTACAAGTCTTCTGGAATACATATATTATGCAGTTGAGTTTTTATTATTTCGCGTACAGCGAACGTTTACTTTACTTGGTAACGACGATGCTGCTCAAGCTTTGGAGCACTTATTTATTTTATAGTTATTTAGTCACAAAGACTTGTTGAAGTTTATAACAATTTATTTTCAGAAGGTTATAACAATTTGATCCAACAATGGGTTTTGTCCAATTTCAAAAAGTTCAGTTATGATTCTTAACACTTTATTCCAACAATAGTTTAAATATATATCACAAAGTTAATTTATTTCCACAAAGCTCTTTAACACAAAGGATAGTCCTAAAATTTACACACAGGTTTATTATTAATTTCTAATATTTAGCTGTTATTATTATATTTTTTAATTCTATTTCTTTTTTCTTTTTTAAAGATATTAAACCGAGGGTTTATATACCATTTTCATTAAGGATTGACAAGTTAAGTAATATTCTTGAGTCTGACAAGACTCTTTGATAAAAGGTAGCAGTTGACAATACGATTATTACAGAACAATAAAACAAACTGATTGGTTCTCAAAGTGGAAGTCATTGGCGACAACACATATTGTATACATTTTGACATTGAGCTTTAGGGTAGGAAGTGACTGTTACTCAAAGTAATTCTATTATCAAATGGTGATTAATTTCAAAATAAGTGCTAAAAGTTAAATAATTAATACTAGAGATGTTAAGTAGAGCTTGATTTAACAAAGGCTAAAGTAAAAATAATACAAAGATACCAAATTACATAAATCTTGACATCAACTGAGTAGTGATCAAAATAAGCATCTTATTTAAAATATACAAACTCTAACAAGTATTATTATATCAAATTTTGATTGACTAAAATATCCAAGAAATGTCCTTCATAATACATATATCATGGATTTACTGTATATCTATTTACTAAAAGTCTTCTGGCAAACATATATCATGGATTTACTGTATATCTATTTACTACAAGTCTTCTGGCAAACATATATCATGGATTTACTGTATATCTATTTACTACAAGTCTTCTGGCATACAGACGGGCATACATATATCATGGATTTACTGTATATCTATTTACTACACGTCTTCTGGCATACAGACAGGCATACATATATCATGGATTTACTGTATATCTATTTACTACAAGTCTTCTGGCATACAGACGGGCATACATATATCATGGATTTACTGTATATCTATTTACTACAAGTCTTCTGGCATACAGACATGCATACATATATCATGGATTTACTGTATATCTATTTACTACAAGTCTTCTGGCATACAGACAGGCATACATATATCATGGATTTACTGTATATCTATTTACTACAAGTCTTCTGGCATACATATATCATGGATTTACTGTATATCTATTTACTACAAGTCTTCTGGCATACATATATCATGGATTTACTGTATATCTATTTACTACAAGTCTTCTGGCATACAGACATGCATACATATATCATGGATTTACTGTATATCTATTTACTACAAGTCTTCTGGCAAACATATATCATGGATTTACTGTATATCTATTTACTACAAGTCTTCTGGCATACATATATCATGGATTTACTGTATATCTATTTACTACAAGTCTTCTGGCATACATATATCATGGATTTACTGTATATCTATTTACTACAAGTCTTCTGGTAAACATATATCATGGATTTACTACAAGTCTTCTGGCATACAGACATGCATACATATATCATGGATTTACTGTATATCTATTTACTACAAGTCTTCTGGCATACAGACATGCATACATATATCATGGATTTACTGTATATCTATTTACTACAAGTCTTCTGGCATACATATATCATGGATTTACTGTATATCTATTTACTACAAGTCTTCTGGCATACAGACAGGCATACATATATCATGGATTTACTGTATATCTATTTACTACAAGTCTTCTGGCATACAGACAGGCATACATATATCATGGATTTACTGTATATCTATTTACTACAAGTCTTCTGGCATACAGACATGCATACATATATCATGGATTTACTGTATATCTATTTACTACAAGTCTTCTGGCATACAGAGGGCATACATATATCATGGATTTACTGTATATCTATTTACTACAAGTCTTCTGGCATACAGACAGGCATACATATATCATGGATTTACTGTATATCTATTTACTACAAGTCTTCTGGCATACAGACAGGCATACATATATCATGGATTTACTGTATATCTATTTACTACAAGTCTTCTGGCATACAGACAGCATACATATATCATGGATTTACTGTATATCTATTTACTACAAGTCTTCTGGCATACATATATCATGGATTTACTGTATATCTATTTACTACAAGTCTTCTGGCATACATATATCATGGATTTACTGTATATCTATTTACTACAAGTCTTCTGGCATACAGACATGCATACATATATCATGGATTTACTGTATATCTATTTACTACAAGTCTTCTGGCATACATATATCATGGATTTACTGTATATCTATTTACTACAAGTCTTCTGGCATACATATATCATGGATTTACTGTATATCTATTTACTACAAGTCTTCTGGCATACAGACAGGCATACATATATCATGGATTTACTGTATATCTATTTACTACAAGTCTTCTGGCATACATATATCATGGATTTACTGTATATCTATTTACTACAAGTCTTCTGGCATACAGACAGGCATACATATATCATGGATTTACTGTATATCTATTTACTACAAGTCTTCTGGCATACAGACATGCATACATATATCATGGATTTACTGTATATCTATTTACTACAAGTCTTCTGGCATACAGACAGCAACATATATCATGGATTTACTGTATATCTATTTACTACAAGTCTTCTGGCATACATATATCATGGATTTACTGTATATCTATTTACTACAAGTCTTCTGGCATACATATATCATGGATTTACTGTATATCTATTTACTACAAGTCTTCTGGCATACAGACGGGCATACATATATCATGGATTTACTGTATATCTATTTACTACAAGTCTTCTGGCAAACATATATCATGGATTTACTGTATATCTATTTACTACAAGTCTTCTGGCATACAGACAGGCATACATATATCATGGATTTACTGTATATCTATTTACTACAAGTCTTCTGGCATACATATATCATGGATTTACTGTATATCTATTTACTACAAGTCTTCTGGCATACATATATCATGGATTTACTGTATATCTATTTACTACAAGTCTTCTGGCATACAACAGGCATACATATATCATGGATTTACTGTATATCTATTTACTACAAGTCTTCTGGCATACAGACAGGCATACATATATCATGGATTTACTGTATATCTATTTACTACAAGTCTTCTGGCATACATATATCATGGATTTACTGTATATCTATTTACTACAAGTCTTCTGGCATACAGACAGGCATACATATATCATGGATTTACTGTATATCTATTTACTACAAGTCTTCTGGCATACAGACGCATACATATATCATGGATTTACTGTATATCTATTTACTACAAGTCTTCTGGCAAACATATATCATGGATTTACTGTATATCTATTTACTACAAGTCTTCTGGCATACAGACATGCATACATATATCATGGATTTACTGTATATCTATTTACTACAAGTCTTCTGGCATACAGACAGGCATACATATATCATGGATTTACTGTATATCTATTTACTACAAGTCTTCTGGCAAACATATATCATGGATTTACTGTATATCTATTTACTACAAGTCTTCTGGCATACAGACAGGCATACATATATCATGGATTTACTGTATATCTATTTACTACAAGTCTTCTGGCAAACATATATCATGGATTTACTGTATATCTATTTACTACAAGTCTTCTGGCATACAGACAGGCATACATATATCATGGATTTACTGTATATCTATTTACTACAAGTCTTCTGGCATTCATATATGATAGATTTACTGTATATCTATTTACTATCAGTCTTCTGGCATACAGACAGGCATACACATATCATGGATTTACTGTATATCTATTTACTACAAGTCTTCTGGCATACATATATCATGGATTTACTGTATATCTATTTACTACAAGTCTTCTGGCATACAGATATGCAAACATATATCATGGATTTACTGTATATCTATTTACTACAAGTCTTCTGGCATACAGACATGCAAACATATATCATGGATTTACTGTATATCTATTTACTACAAGTCTTCTGGCATACAGACAGGCATACATATATCATGGATTTACTGTATATCTATTTACTACAAGTCTTCTGGCATACATATATCATGGATTTACTGTATATCTATTTACTACAAGTCTTCTGGCATACATATATCATGGATTTACTGTATATCTATTTACTACAAGTCTTCTGGCATACATATATCATGGATTTACTGTATATCTATTTACTACAAGTCTTCGGGCATACATATATCATGGATTTACTGTATATCTATTTACTACAAGTCTTCTGGCATACATATATCATGGATTTACTGTATATCTATTTACTACAAGTCTTCTGGCATACAGACAGGCATACATATATCATGGATTTACTGTATATCTATTTACTACAAGTCTTCTGGCATACATATATCATGGATTTACTGTATATCTATTTACTACAAGTCTTCTGGCATACAGACAGGCATACATATATCATGGATTTACTGTATATCTATTTACTACAAGTCTTCTGGCATACATATATCATGGATTTACTGTATATCTATTTACTACAAGTCTTCTGGCATACATATATCATGGATTTACTGTATATCTATTTACTACAAGTCTTCTGGCATACATATATCATGGATTTACTGTATATCTATTTACTACAAGTCTTCTGGCATACATATATCATGGATTTACTGTATATCTATTTACTACAAGTCTTCTGGCATACAGACAGGCATACATATATCATGGATTTACTGTATATCTATTTACTACAAGTCTTCTGGCATACATATATCATGGATTTACTGTATATCTATTTACTACAAGTCTTCTGGCATACAGACAGGCATACATATATCATGGATTTACTGTATATCTATTTACTACAAGTCTTCTGGCATACATATATCATGGATTTACTGTATATCTATTTACTACAAGTCTTCTGGAATACATATATTATGCAGTTGAGTTTTTATTATTTCGCGTACAGCGAACGTTTACTTTACTTGGTAACGACGATGCTGCTCAAGCTTTGGAGCACTTATTTATTTTATAGTTATTTAGTCACAAAGACTTGTTGAAGTTTATAACAATTTATTTTCAGAAGGTTATAACAATTTGATCCAACAATGGGTTTTGTCCAATTTCAAAAAGTTCAGTTATGATTCTTAACACTTTATTCCAACAATAGTTTAAATATATATCACAAAGTTAATTTATTTCCACAAAGCTCTTTAACACAAAGGATAGTCCTAAAATTTACACACAGGTTTATTATTAATTTCTAATATTTAGCTGTTATTATTATATTTTTTAATTCTATTTCTTTTTTCTTTTTTAAAGATATTAAACCGAGGGTTTATATACCATTTTCATTAAGGATTGACAAGTTAAGTAATATTCTTGAGTCTGACAAGACTCTTTGATAAAAGGTAGCAGTTGACAATACGATTATTACAGAACAATAAAACAAACTGATTGGTTCTCAAAGTGGAAGTCATTGGCGACAACACATATTGTATACATTTTGACATTGAGCTTTAGGGTAGGAAGTGACTGTTACTCAAAGTAATTCTATTATCAAATGGTGATTAATTTCAAAATAAGTGCTAAAAGTTAAATAATTAATACTAGAGATGTTAAGTAGAGCTTGATTTAACAAAGGCTAAAGTAAAAATAATACAAAGATACCAAATTACATAAATCTTGACATCAACTGAGTAGTGATCAAAATAAGCATCTTATTTAAAATATACAAACTCTAACAAGTATTATTATATCAAATTTTGATTGACTAAAATATCCAAGAAATGTCCTTCATAATACATATATCATGGATTTACTGTATATCTATTTACTAAAAGTCTTCTGGCAAACATATATCATGGATTTACTGTATATCTATTTACTACAAGTCTTCTGGCAAACATATATCATGGATTTACTGTATATCTATTTACTACAAGTCTTCTGGCATACAGACGGGCATACATATATCATGGATTTACTGTATATCTATTTACTACACGTCTTCTGGCATACAGACAGGCATACATATATCATGGATTTACTGTATATCTATTTACTACAAGTCTTCTGGCATACAGACGGGCATACATATATCATGGATTTACTGTATATCTATTTACTACAAGTCTTCTGGCATACAGACATGCATACATATATCATGGATTTACTGTATATCTATTTACTACAAGTCTTCTGGCATACAGACAGGCATACATATATCATGGATTTACTGTATATCTATTTACTACAAATCTTCTGGCATACATATATCATGGATTTACTGTATATCTATTTACTACAAGTCTTCTGGCATACATATATCATGGATTTACTGTATATCTATTTACTACAAGTCTTCTGGCATACATATATCATGGATTTACTGTATATCTATTTACTACAAGTCTTCTGGAAACATATATCATGGATTTACTGTATATCTATTTACTACAAGTCTTCTGGCATACAGACATGCATACATATATCATGGATTTACTGTATATCTATTTACTACAAGTCTTCTGGCATACAGACATGCATACATATATCATGGATTTACTGTATATCTATTTACTACAAGTCTTCTGGCATACATATATCATGGATTTACTGTATATCTATTTACTACAAGTCTTCTGGCATACAGACATGCAAACATATATCATGGATTTACTGTATATCTATTTACTACAAGTCTTCTGGCATACAGACATGCAAACATATATCATGGATTTACTGTATATCTATTTACTACAAGTCTTCTGGCATACAGACATGCATACATATATCATGGATTTACTGTATATCTATTTACTACAAGTCTTCTGGCATACAGATGGGCATACATATATCATGGATTTACTGTATATCTATTTACTACAAGTCTTCTGGCATACAGACAGGCATACATATATCATGGATTTACTGTATATCTATTTACTACAAGTCTTCTGGCATACAGACATGCATACATATATCATGGATTTACTGTATATCTATTTACTACAAGTCTTCTGGCATACAGATGGGCATACATATATCATGGATTTACTGTATATCTATTTACTACAAGTCTTCTGGCATACAGACAGGCATACATATATCATGGATTTACTGTATATCTATTTACTACAAGTCTTCTGGCATACAGACAGGCATACATATATCATGGATTTACTGTATATCTATTTACTACAAGTCTTCTGGCATACAGACAGGCATACATATATCATGGATTTACTGTATATCTATTTACTACAAGTCTTCTGGCATACATATATCATGGATTTACTGTATATCTATTTACTACAAGTCTTCTGGCATACATATATCATGGATTTACTGTATATCTATTTACTACAAATCTTCTGGCATACAGACATGCATACATATATCATGGATTTACTGTATATCTATTTACTACAAGTCTTCTGGCATACATATATCATGGATTTACTGTATATCTATTTACTACAAATCTTCTGGCATACATATATCATGGATTTACTGTATATCTATTTACTACAAGTCTTCTGGCATACAGACAGGCATACATATATCATGGATTTACTGTATATCTATTTAATACAAGTCTTCTGGCATACATATATCATGGATTTACTGTATATATATTTACTACAAGTCTTCTGGCATACATATATCATGGATTTACTGTATATCTATTTACTACAAGTCTTCGGGCATACATATATCATGGATTTACTGTATATCTATTTACTACAAGTCTTCTGGCATACATATATCATGGATTTACTGTATATCTATTTACTACAAGTCTTCTGGTATACAGACGGGCATAAATATATCATGGATTTACTGTATATCTATTTACTACAAGTCTTCTGGCATACATATATCATGGATTAACTGTATATCTATTTACTACAAGTCTTCTGGCATACAGACAGGCATACATATATCATGGATTTACTGTATATCTATTTACTACAAGTCTTCTGGCATACATATATCATGGATTTACTGTATATCTATTTACTACAAGTCTTCTGGCATACAGACAGGCATACATATATCATGGATTTACTGTATATCTATTTACTACAAATCTTCTGGCATACATATATCATGGATTTACTGTATATCTATTTACTACAAGTCTTCTGGCATACATATATCATGGATTTCTGTATATCTATTTATACAGTCTTCTGGCATACATATATCATGGATTTACTGTATATCTATTTACTACAAGTCTTCTGGCAAACATATATCATGGATTTACTGTATATCTATTTACTACAAGTCTTCTGGAATACATATATTATGCAGTTGAGTTTTTATTATTTCGCGTACAGCGAACGTTTACTTTACTTGGTAACGACGATGCTGCTCAAGCTTTGGAGCACTTATTTATTTTATAGTTATTTAGTCACAAAGACTTGTTGAAGTTTATAACAATTTATTTTCAGAAGGTTATAACAATTTGATCCAACAATGGGTTTTGTCCAATTTCAAAAAGTTCAGTTATGATTCTTAACACTTTATTCCAACAATAGTTTAAATATATATCACAAAGTTAATTTATTTCCACAAAGCTCTTTAACACAAAGGATAGTCCTAAAATTTACACACAGGTTTATTATTAATTTCTAATATTTAGCTGTTATTATTATATTTTTTAATTCTATTTCTTTTTTCTTTTTTAAAGATATTAAACCGAGGGTTTATATACCATTTTCATTAAGGATTGACAAGTTAAGTAATATTCTTGAGTCTGACAAGACTCTTTGATAAAAGGTAGCAGTTGACAATACGATTATTACAGAACAATAAAACAAACTGATTGGTTCTCAAAGTGGAAGTCATTGGCGACAACACATATTGTATACATTTTGACATTGAGCTTTAGGGTAGGAAGTGACTGTTACTCAAAGTAATTCTATTATCAAATGGTGATTAATTTCAAAATAAGTGCTAAAAGTTAAATAATTAATACTAGAGATGTTAAGTAGAGCTTGATTTAACAAAGGCTAAAGTAAAAATAATACAAAGATACCAAATTACATAAATCTTGACATCAACTGAGTAGTGATCAAAATAAGCATCTTATTTAAAATATACAAACTCTAACAAGTATTATTATATCAAATTTTGATTGACTAAAATATCCAAGAAATGTCCTTCATAATACATATATCATGGATTTACTGTATATCTATTTACTAAAAGTCTTCTGGCAAACATATATCATGGATTTACTGTATATCTATTTACTACAAGTCTTCTGGCAAACATATATCATGGATTTACTGTATATCTATTTACTACAAGTCTTCTGGCATACAGACGGGCATACATATATCATGGATTTACTGTATATCTATTTACTACACGTCTTCTGGCATACAGACAGGCATACATATATCATGGATTTACTGTATATCTATTTACTACAAGTCTTCTGGCATACAGACGGGCATACATATATCATGGATTTACTGTATATCTATTTACTACAAGTCTTCTGGCATACAGACATGCATACATATATCATGGATTTACTGTATATCTATTTACTACAAGTCTTCTGGCATACAGACAGGCATACATATATCATGGATTTACTGTATATCTATTTACTACAAATCTTCTGGCATACATATATCATGGATTTACTGTATATCTATTTACTACAAGTCTTCTGGCATACATATATCATGGATTTACTGTATATCTATTTACTACAAGTCTTCTGGCATACAGACATGCATACATATATCATGGATTTACTGTATATCTATTTACTACAAGTCTTCTGGCAAACATATATCATGGATTTACTGTATATCTATTTACTACAAGTCTTCTGGCATACAGACAGGCATACATATATCATGGATTTACTGTATATCTATTTACTACAAGTCTTCTGGCATACATATATCATGGATTTACTGTATATCTATTTACTACAAGTCTTCTGGCATACAGACAGGCATACATATATCATGGATTTACTGTATATCTATTTACTACAAGTCTTCTGGCATACATATATCATGGATTTACTGTATATCTATTTACTACAAGTCTTCTGGCATACAGACATGCATACATATATCATGGATTTACTGTATATCTATTTACTACAAGTCTTCTGGCATACATATATCATGGATTTACTGTATATCTATTTACTACAAGTCTTCTGGCATACAGACAGGCATACATATATCATGGATTTACTGTATATCTATTTACTACAAGTCTTCTGGCATACAGACAGGCATACATATATCATGGATTTACTGTATATCTATTTACTACAAGTCTTCTGGCATACATATATCATGGATTTACTGTATATCTATTTACTACAAGTCTTCTGGCATACATATATCATGGATTTACTGTATATCTATTTACTACAAGTCTTCTGGCATACAGACAGGCATACATATATCATGGATTTACTGTATATCTATTTACTACAAGTCTTCTGGCATACATATATCATGGATTACTGTATATCTATTTATACAAGTCTTCTGCATACATATATCATGGATTTACTGTATATCTATTTACTACAAGTCTTCTGGCATACAGACAGGCATACATATATCATGGATTTACTGTATATCTATTTACTACAAGTCTTCTGGCATACATATATCATGGATTTACTGTATATCTATTTACTAAAGTCTTCTGGCATACATATATCATGGATTTACTGTATATCTATTTACTACAAGTCTTCTGGCATACATATATCATGGATTTACTGTATATCTATTTACTACAAGTCTTCTGGCATACATATATCATGGATTTACTGTATATCTATTTACTACAAGTCTTCTGGCATACAGACGGGCATACATATATCATGGATTTACTGTATATCTATTTACTACAAGTCTTCTGGCATACATATATCATGGATTTACTGTATATCTATTTACTACAAGTCTTCTGGCATACAGACAGGCATACATATATCATGGATTTACTGTATATCTATTTACTACAAGTCTTCTGGCATACATATATCATGGATTTACTGTATATCTATTTACTACAAGTCTTCTGGCATACAGACAGGCATACATATATCATGGATTTACTGTATATCTATTTACTACAAGTCTTCTGGCATACATATATCATGGATTTACTGTATATCTATTTACTACAAGTCTTCTGGCATAC
>CM026402.1:5627652-5643094 GCA_014843695.1 Archivesica marissinica | reverse complement strand
TAGTGTACCGGTATAATTATAATGTATTTAATGTACCGGTATAATTATAATGTATTTAATGTACCAGTATAATTATAATGTATTTAATGTACCAGTATAATTATAATGTATTTAATGTACCAGAATAATTATAATGTATTTAATGTACCATTATAATGTATTTAATGTACCATTATAATTATAATGTATTTAATGTACCAGTATAATAATAATGTATTTAATGTACAGGTATAATTATAATGTATTTAATGTACCAGTATAATTATAATGTATTTAATGTACCGGTATACTTATAATGTATTTAATGTACTGGTATAATTATAATGTATTTAATGTACAGGTATAATTATAATGTATTTAGTGTACCGGTATAATTATAATGTATTTAATGTACCGGTATAATTATAATGTATTTAATGTACCAGTATAATTATAATGTATTTAATGTACCAGTATAATTATATTGTATGTAGTGTACCAGTATAATTATAATGTATTTAATGTACCGGTATAATTATAATGTATTTAGTGTACCGGTATAATTATAATGTATTAAATGTACCGGTATAATTATAATGTATTTAATGTACCAGTATAATTATAATGTATTTAATATACCAGTATAATTATAATGTATTTAATGTACCGGTATAATTATAATGTATTTAGTGTACCGGTATAATTATAATGTATTTAATGGACCAGTATAATTATATTGTATTTAGTGTACCAGTATAATTATAATGTATTTAATGTACCAGTATAATTATAATGTATTTAATGTACCAGAATAATTATAATGTATTTAATGTACCATTATAATTATAATGTATTTAATGTACCAGTATAATAATAATGTATTTAATGTACAGGTATAATTATAATGTATTTAATGTACAGGTATAATTATAATGTATTTAATGTACCAGTATAATTATAATGTATTTAATGTACCGGTATAATTATAATGTATTTAATGTACCGGTATAATTATAATGTATTATTTTAGTGTACCGGTATAATTATAATGTATTTAATGTACCGGTATAATTATAATGTATTAATGTACCGGTATAATTATAATGTATTTAATGTACCAGTATAATTATAATGTATTTAATGTACCAGTATAATTATAATGTATTTAATGTACCAGAATAATTATAATGTATTTAATGTACCAGTATAATTATAATGTATTTAATGTACCAGTATAATTATAATGTATTTAATGTACCAGTATAATTATAATGTATTTAATGTACCAGTATAATTATAATGTATTTAATGTACCAGTATAATTATAATGTATTTAATGTACCGGTATAATTATAATGTATTTAATGTACCAGTATAATTATAATGTATTTAATGTACCGGTATAATTATAATGTATTTAATGTACCAGAATAATTATAATGTATTTAATGTACCATTATAATGTATTTAATGTACCATTATAATTATAATGTATTTAATGTACCAGTATAATAATAATGTATTTAATGTACAGGTATAATTATAATGTATTTAATGTACCAGTATAATTATAATGTATTTAATGTACCGGTATAATTATAATGTATTTAATGTACCGGTATAATTATAATGTATTTAATGTACCGGTATAATTATAATGTATTTAATGTACCGGTATAATTATAATGTATTTAATGTACCGGTATAATTATAATGTATTTAATGTACCGGTATAATTATATTGTATTTAGTGTACCAGTATAATTATAATGTATTTAATGTACCGGTATAATAATAATGTATTTAATGTACAGGTATAATTATAATGTATTTAATGTACCAGTATAATTATAATGTATTTAATGTACCGGTATAATTATAATGTATTTAATGTACCGGTATAATTATAATGTATTTAATGTACCGGTATGATTGTAATGTATTTAATGTACCGGTATAATTATAATGTATTTAATGTACCGTATAATTATAATGTATTTAATGTACCATTATAATTATAATGTATTTAATGTACCAGTATAATTATAATGTATTTAATGTACCAGAATAATTATAATGTATTTAATGTACCAGTATAATTATAATGTATTTAATGTACAGGTATAATTATAATGTATTTAATGTACCAGAATAATTATAATGTATTTAATGTACCGGTATAATTATAATGTATTTAATGTACCATTATAATTATAATGTATTTAATGTACCAGTATAATAATAATGTATTTAATGTACAGGTATAATTATAATGTATTTAATGTACCAGTATAATTATAATGTATTTAATGTACCGGTATAATTATAATGTATTTAATGTACCGGTATAATTATAATGTATTTAATGTATCGGTATAATTGTAATGTATTTAATGTACCGGTATAATTATAATGTATTTAATGTACCGGTATAATTATAATGTATTTAATGTACCGGTATAATTATAATGTATTTAATGTACCGGTATAATTATAATGTATTTAATGTACCGGTATAATTATAATGTATTTAATGTACCGGTATAATTATAATGTATTTAATGTACCGGTATAATTATAATGTATTTAATGTACCGGTATAATTATAATGTATTTAATGTACCGGTATAATTATAATGTATTTAATGTACCGGTATAATTATAATGTATTTAATGAAGTACAAGGCAATGTATAAATCTCTTATAATTATATTAAACAAAAATGAGCAACTCCATTAAAAAGTCATTGACTATAAAACTCCTTTTACCATGGAGAATGGGTCCATGGGCATGCCTGCACCCGGATACTGGGTGTTGAGAATGGGTCCATATATGGTGGTGTGTGGAGCTCATATATCCAAAAATATGGGCGTGCCTGCACCCGTATACTGTTGAACAGTTCCATACACGGGACAGCAGACTCCCATATTATTAGATATGTTGTATATATCCCCAATCATGGAACCATTTTCCACAGCGCATGTTAAAATCACAAAATTGCTGTGACAATGCTTGCAATAAGCATGTACTATACATCCGTTTCTTTCTTTAACTTATCCAGATATCCCATTGCTTTTATAGTTTTGTACTGATCTGGAATCTCCATCATTGCATGTAGAGCGAAAGTTGTTTCCGGTTTCCGTGATTTTGCCGTTACGCTATGATAATTCACGAACTGGAAGTTGTCAAACTTTCTCTTTGGTAATAAGTTATCGAAGTCCTCCATAGTTTCCCATGGTCCATCGCCGACCCCTATCACAACAATACTCAGCGGATGTTCTGAGGCATCAACAATAGCGTCTATCGTTTTGTCTTCCTCTGTAACTTGACCATCTGCTATTATTAAAAGTATATGATACTGTCTTTCAGCTTTCACTATTTCTACTGCTTTATAGATCAATGGAGCATAGTTTGTAGGCCCGCTAAGATTTACTCTTGTAGCAATATTGTTATAACGTCTTAATACTTCCGCAAACCCTTTACACGGAGATCCATCCAACTGGAATGGAAACACACTTTCATCGACAGTGTTAGTATCACCAAAGCCAAATGCAGGGATATTCTGATCTTGATCAAACGGTTCCAGTGTGTTTCCCATGATATGTATAACTTTCTGGTACGGATTATAAATTTTTGAGCCAATGATTCTATGCAGATTATTTCCGCTAAAAGTTTTCCTTCCCTGCCATTCATTACTCGCAGTGAAATCAATACCCACAATCAACCCACAATGCTCCAGCCCCGCTTTTGCACACGCTTCACTCACTTCACTGAAACTTGAAAACTGATCCTCGATTGCATAGAAATTTTTACTATTATTATTGCTTTCTAATCCAAGCACAGCGAATAATGAGGGAGCTTTTTGAAAACGCTTCCTTCGTTTTAGCAAGGCCTCCGAAGGGGCCGCAGCTTGTTTCTTGTCGCGTTTCAGGAAGGAGTAGTAGAGAAACATGCCTATGATGATAGCTGTTACGTAGGCAAGTGAGGCATATATGGACATCGTCAGGTGGCAAACGTCATAGTGGGTTCTTTCACAAGCGAGGCATATATGGACATCGTCAGGTGGCAAACGTCATAGTGGGTTCTTTCACACCTGTAACTACAAATGTATATCTAATGAGATAATGATTCTATAAAGACATTGTCTCACTCTGTAGTAATTGTATATAAGAATTGTTTAGCTATAAAATATGTGTAGAGTAGAGTGTTTATTTATTACAGTGTCACCACCATTGAAAGGGACAGCAATATCTGACTAATGAGACACATTATATCGGTACTTTGGGATACTATCATTACAGGCCAGGCACAATGATGATAGGTGAAGGGCTATCATTACAGGCCAGGCACAATGATGATAGGTGAAGGGCTATCATTACAGGCCAGGCACAATGATGATAGGTGAAGGGTCATCATTATTTAACTAGCTGGGGGCTCACAAACAGGCCAACATCAGGTAGATGCCTTAACCAATAGGTCATAGAGATGGTATTAGAATTGCATAAATTGTATAAAAAGTGTATACATGTATTATATGCATTGTGTAAATTGCATAATGCCTGTATATCAGAATTTTGCAAAGTCTAAATATTTGGAAATAATGATAGCTTAACTAAGTAGATATAAGTCTAACCTGCCTTAAGCTGCCAGTCTAGGGACATACAGAACCTGTCTTAAGCTGCCAGTCTAGGGACATACAGAACCTGTCTTAAGCTGCCAGCCTGGGACATACAGAACCTGCCTTAAGCTGCCAGTCTAGGACATACAGAACCTGCCTTAAGCTGCCAGTCTAGGGACATACAGAACCTGCCTTAAGCTGCCAGTCTAGGGACATACAGAACCTGCCTTAAGCTGCTAGTCTAGGGACATACAGAACCTGCCTTAAGCTGCCAGTCTAGGGACGTACAGAACCTGCCTTAACTGCTAGGCTAGGGACATCCATAACCTGCCTTAATGGCTGCCAGCCTAGGACAAACAGAAACCTGCCTCTCTGCCAGTCTAGGGACATACAGACCTGCCTTAGCTGCCGTCTAGGGACATACAAACCTGCCAGTCTAGGACATACAGAACCTGCCTTAAATCTGCTAGTCAGGGATCTACAGAACCCTGGCTGCTTAGCGCAGGTGGCTAATTCAATACTTATCATTTTACAAGGCAAAATAGTACGACAAAACTTAACATATCACTCTCGTTGGAGCATATGCCAACATTGTAAACTCGCGACTCCATTTTTGGACAGCCGGCGCACTATTAAGCACGATCACAGTGAAGCTTACAATGAACTAAGATAAATCCTGAACTTTGTACTTTCTTTACTGTAATTCTATTTACTACATCTGCTGGCTACAGACGGGGCAAACATATATCATGGATTTACTGTATATCTATTTACTACAAATCTTCTGGCATACAGACAGGCATACATATATCATGGAATTACTGTATATCTATTTACTACAAATCTTCTGGCATACAGACAGGCATACATATATCATGGATTTACTGTATATCTATTTACTACAAGTCTTCTGGCATACAGACGGACATACATATATCATGGATTTACTGTATATCTATTTACTACAAGTCTTCTGGCAAACATATATCATGGATTTACTGTATATCTATTTACTACAAATCTTCTGGCATACAGACAGGCATACATATATCATGGAATTACTGTATATCTATTTACTACAAATCTTCTGGCATACAGACAGGCATACATATATCATGGATTTACTGTATATCTATTTACTACAAGTCTTCTGGCATACAGACAGGCATACATATATCATAATTTACTACAAGTCTTCTGGCATACAGACACGCATACATATATCATGGATTTACTGTATATCTATTTACTACAAGTCTTCTGGCATACAGACAGGCATACATATATCATGGATTTACTGTATATCTATTTACTACAAGTCTTCTGGCATACAGACACGCATACATATATCATGGATTTACTGTATATCTATTTACTACAAGTCTTCTGGCATACAGACAGGCATACATATATCATGGATTTACTGTATATCTATTTACTACAAATCTTCTGGCACACATATATCATGGATTTACTGTATATCTATTTACTACAAGTCTTCTGGCATACATATATCATGGATTTACTGTATATCTATTTACTACAAGTCTTCTGGCATACAGATATCATGGATTTACTGTATATCTATTTACTACAAGTCTTCTGGCATACAGACAGGCATACATATATCATGGATTTACTGTATATCTATTTACTACAAGTCTTCTGGCATACAGACATGCATACATATATCATGGATTTACTGTATATCTATTTACTACAAGTCTTCTGGCATACATATATCATGGATTTACTGTATATCTATTTACTACAAGTCTTCTGGCATACAGACAGGCATACATATATCATGGATTTACTGTATATCTATTTACTACAAGTCTTCTGGCATACATATATCATGGATTTACTGTATATCTATTTACTACAAGTCTTCTGGCATACAGACAGGCATACATATATCATGGATTTACTGTATATCTATTTACTACAAGTCTTCTGGCATACAGACAGGCATACATATATCATGGATTTACTGTATATCTATTTACTACAAGTCTTCTGGCATACATATATCATGGATTTACTGTATATCTATTTACTACAAGTCTTCTGGCATACAGACAGGCATACATATATCATGGATTTACTGTATATCTATTTACTACAAGTCTTCTGGCATACATATATCATGGATTTACTGTATATCTATTTACTACAAATCTTCTGGCATACATATATCATGGATTTACTGTATATCTATTTACTACAAGTCTTCTGGCATACATATATCATGGATTTACTGTATATCTATTTACTACAAGTCTTCTGTCATACAGACGGACATACATATATCATGGATTTACTGTATATCTATTTACTACAAGTCTTCTGGCATACATATATCATGGATTTACTGTATATCTATTTACTACAAGTCTTCTGGAATACATATATTATGCAGTTGAGTTTTTATTATTTCGCGTACAGCGAACGTTTACTTTACTTGGTAACGACGATGCTGCTCAAGCTTTGGAGCACTTATTTATTTTATAGTTATTTAGTCACAAAGACTTGTTGAAGTTTATAACAATTTATTTTCAGAAGGGTATAACAATTTGATCCAACAATGGGTTTTGTCCAATTTCAAAAAGTTCAGTTATGATTCTTAACACTTTATTCCAACAATAGTTTAAATATATATCACAAAGTTAATTTATTTCCACAAAGCTCTTTAACACAAAGGATAGTCCTAAAATTTACACACAGGTTTATTATTAATTTCTAATATTTAGCTGTTATTATTATATTTTTTAATTCTATTTCTTTTTTCTTTTTTAAAGATATTAAACCGAGGGTTTATATACCATTTTCATTAAGGATTGACAAGTTAAGTAATATTCTTGAGTCTGACAAGACTCTTTGATAAAAGGTAGCAGTTGACAATACGATTATTACAGAACAATAAAACAAACTGATTGGTTCTCAAAGTGGAAGTCATTGGCGACAACACATATTGTATACATTTTGACATTGAGCTTTAGGGTAGGAAGTGACTGTTACTCAAAGTAATTCTATTATCAAATGGTGATTAATTTCAAAATAAGTGCTAAAAGTTAAATAATTAATACTAGAGATGTTAAGTAGAGCTTGATTTAACAAAGGCTAAAGTAAAAATAATACAAAGATACCAAATTACATAAATCTTGACATCAACTGAGTAGTGATCAAAATAAGCATCTTATTTAAAATATACAAACTCTAACAAGTATTATTATATCAAATTTTGATTGACTAAAATATCCAAGAAATGTCCTTCATAATACATATATCATGGATTTACTGTATATCTATTTACTACAAGTCTTCTGGCAAACATATATCATGGATTTACTGTATATCTATTTACTACAAGTCTTCTGGCATACAGACGGGCATACATATATCATGGATTTACTGTATATCTATTTACTACACGTCTTCTGGCATACAGACAGGCATACATATATCATGGATTTACTGTATATCTATTTACTACAAGTCTTCTGGCATACAGACGGGCATACATATATCATGGATTTACTGTATATCTATTTACTACAAGTCTTCTGGCATACAGACATGCATACATATATCATGGATTTACTGTATATCTATTTACTACAAGTCTTCTGGCATACAGACAGGCATACATATATCATGGATTTACTGTATATCTATTTACTACAAATCTTCTGGCATACATATATCATGGATTTACTGTATATCTATTTACTACAAGTCTTCTGGCATACATATATCATGGATTTACTGTATATCTATTTACTACAAGTCTTCTGGCATACAGACATGCATACATATATCATGGATTTACTGTATATCTATTTACTACAAGTCTTCTGGCAAACATATATCATGGATTTACTGTATATCTATTTACTACAAGTCTTCTGGCATACATATATCATGGATTTACTGTATATCTATTTACTACAAGTCTTCTGGCATACATATATCATGGATTTACTGTATATCTATTTACTACAAGTCTTCTGGTAAACATATATCATGGATTTACTACAAGTCTTCTGGCATACAGACATGCATACATATATCATGGATTTACTGTATATCTATTTACTACAAGTCTTCTGGCATACAGACAGGCATACATATATCATGGATTTACTGTATATCTATTTACTACAAGTCTTCTGGCATACATATATCATGGATTTACTGTATATCTATTTACTACAAGTCTTCTGGCATACAGACAGGCATACATATATCATGGATTTACTGTATATCTATTTACTACAAGTCTTCTGGCATACAGACATGCATACATATATCATGGATTTACTGTATATCTATTTACTACAAGTCTTCTGGCATACATATATCATGGATTTACTGTATATCTATTTACTACAAGTCTTCTGGCATACAGACAGGCATACATATATCATGGATTTACTGTATATCTATTTACTACAAGTCTTCTGGCATACAGACAGGCATACATATATCATGGATTTACTGTATATCTATTTACTACAAGTCTTCTGGCATACAGACGGACATACATATATCATGGATTTACTGTATATCTATTTACTACAAGTCTTCTGGCAAACATATATCATGGATTTACTGTATATCTATTTACTACAAGTCTTCTGGCATACAGACAGGCATACATATATCATGGATTTACTGTATATCTATTTACTACAAGTCTTCTGGCATACAGACAGGCATACATATATCATGGATTTACTGTATATCTATTTACTACAAGTCTTCTGGCATACAGACAGGCATACATATATCATAATTTACTACAAGTCTTCTGGCATACAGACACGCATACATATATCATGGATTTACTGTATATCTATTTACTACAAGTCTTCTGGCATACAGACAGGCATACATATATCATGGATTTACTGTATATCTATTTACTACAAGTCTTCTGGCATACAGACACGCATACATATATCATGGATTTACTGTATATCTATTTACTACAAGTCTTCTGGCATACAGACAGGCATACATATATCATGGATTTACTGTATATCTATTTACTACAAATCCTCTGGCACACATATATCATGGATTTACTGTATATCTATTTACTACAAGTCTTCTGGCATACATATATCATGGATTTACTGTATATCTATTTACTACAAGTCTTCTGGCATACATATATCATGGATTTACTGTATATCTATTTACTACAAGTCTTCTGGCATACAGACAGGCATACATATATCATGGATTTACTGTATATCTATTTACTACAAGTCTTATGGCATACAGACATGCATACATATATCATGGATTTACTGTATATCTATTTACTACAAGTCTTCTGGCATACATATATCATGGATTTACTGTATATCTATTTACTACAAGTCTTCTGGCATACAGACATGCATACATATATCATGGATTTACTGTATATCTATTTACTACAAGTCTTCTGGCATACATATATCATGGATTTACTGTATATCTATTTACTACAAGTCTTCTGGCATACAGACAGGCATACATATATCATGGATTTACTGTATATCTATTTACTACAAGTCTTCTGGCATACAGACGGCATACATATATCATGGATTTACTGTATATCTATTTACTACAAGTCTTCTGGCATACATATATCATGGATTTACTGTATATCTATTTACTACAAGTCTTCTGGCATACAGACAGGCATACATATATCATGGATTTACTGTATATCTATTTACTACAAGTCTTCTGGCATACATATATCATGGATTTACTGTATATCTATTTACTACAAATCTTCTGGCATACATATATCATGGATTTACTGTATATCTATTTACTACAAGTCTTCTGGCATACATATATCATGGATTTACTGTATATCTATTTACTACAAGTCTTCTGTCATACAGACGGACATACATATATCATGGATTTACTGTATATCTATTTACTACAAGTCTTCTGGCATACATATATCATGGATTTACTGTATATCTATTTACTACAAGTCTTCTGGAATACATATATTATGCAGTTGAGTTTTTATTATTTCGCGTACAGCGAACGTTTACTTTACTTGGTAACGACGATGCTGCTCAAGCTTTGGAGCACTTATTTATTTTATAGTTATTTAGTCACAAAGACTTGTTGAAGTTTATAACAATTTATTTTCAGAAGGTTATAACAATTTGATCCAACAATGGGTTTTGTCCAATTTCAAAAAGTTCAGTTATGATTCTTAACACTTTATTCCAACAATAGTTTAAATATATATCACAAAGTTAATTTATTTCCACAAAGCTCTTTAACACAAAGGATAGTCCTAAAATTTACACACAGGTTTATTATTAATTTCTAATATTTAGCTGTTATTATTATATTTTTTAATTCTATTTCTTTTTTCTTTTTTAAAGATATTAAACCGAGGGTTTATATACCATTTTCATTAAGGATTGACAAGTTAAGTAATATTCTTGAGTCTGACAAGACTCTTTGATAAAAGGTAGCAGTTGACAATACGATTATTACAGAACAATAAAACAAACTGATTGGTTCTCAAAGTGGAAGTCATTGGCGACAACACATATTGTATACATTTTGACATTGAGCTTTAGGGTAGGAAGTGACTGTTACTCAAAGTAATTCTATTATCAAATGGTGATTAATTTCAAAATAAGTGCTAAAAGTTAAATAATTAATACTAGAGATGTTAAGTAGAGCTTGATTTAACAAAGGCTAAAGTAAAAATAATACAAAGATACCAAATTACATAAATCTTGACATCAACTGAGTAGTGATCAAAATAAGCATCTTATTTAAAATATACAAACTCTAACAAGTATTATTATATCAAATTTTGATTGACTAAAATATCCAAGAAATGTCCTTCATAATACATATATCATGGATTTACTGTATATCTATTTACTAAAAGTCTTCTGGCAAACATATATCATGGATTTACTGTATATCTATTTACTACAAGTCTTCTGGCATACAGACGGCATACATATATCATGGATTTACTGTATATCTATTTACTACAAGTCTTCTGGCATACAGACAGGCATACATATATCATGGATTTACTGTATATCTATTTACTACAAGTCTTCTGGCATACAGACAGGCATACATATATCATGGATTTACTGTATATCTATTTACTACAAGTCTTCTGGCATACAGACATGCATACATATATCATGGATTTACTGTATATCTATTTACTACAAGTCTTCTGGCATACAGACAGGCATACATATATCATGGATTTACTGTATATCTATTTACTACAAGTCTTCTGGCATACATATATCATGGATTTACTGTATATCTATTTACTACAAGTCTTCTGGCATACATATATCATGGATTTACTGTATATCTATTTACTACAAGTCTTCTGGCATACAGACATGCATACATATATCATGGATTTACTGTATATCTATTTACTACAAGTCTTCTGGCAAACATATATCATGGATTTACTGTATATCTATTTACTACAAGTCTTCTGGCATACATATATCATGGATTTACTGTATATCTATTTACTACAAGTCTTCTGGCATACATATATCATGGATTTACTGTATATCTATTTACTACAAGTCTTCTGGTAAACATATATCATGGATTTACTACAAGTCTTCTGGCATACAGACATGCATACATATATCATGGATTTACTGTATATCTATTTACTACAAGTCTTCTGGCATACAGACAGCAAACATATATCATGGATTTACTGTATATCTATTTACTACAAGTCTTCTGGCATACATATATCATGGATTTACTGTATATCTATTTACTACAAGTCTTCTGGCATACAGACATGCATACATATATCATGGATTTACTGTATATCTATTTACTACAAGTCTTCTGGCATACAGACATGCAAACATATATCATGGATTTACTGTATATCTATTTACTACAAGTCTTCTGGCATACATATATCATGGATTTACTGTATATCTATTTACTACAAGTCTTCTGGCATACAGATGGGCATACATATATCATGGATTTACTGTATATCTATTTACTACAAGTCTTCTGGCATACAGATAGGCATACATATATCATGGATTTACTGTATATCTATTTACTACAAGTCTTCTGGCATACAGACATGCATACATATATCATGGATTTACTGTATATCTATTTACTACAAGTCTTCTGGCATACAGATGGGCATACATATATCATGGATTTACTGTATATCTATTTACTACAAGTCTTCTGGCATACAGACAGGCATACATATATCATGGATTTACTGTATATCTATTTACTACAAGTCTTCTGGCATACAGACAGGCATACATATATCATGGATTTACTGTATATCTATTTACTACAAGTCTTCTGGCATACAGACAGGCATACATATATCATGGATTTACTGTATATCTATTTACTACAAGTCTTCTGGCATACATATATCATGGATTTACTGTATATCTATTTACTACAAGTCTTCTGGCACACATATATCATGGATTTACTGTATATCTATTTACTACAAATCTTCTGGCATACAGACATGCATACATATATCATGGATTTACTGTATATCTATTTACTACAAGTCTTCTGGCATACATATATCATGGATTTACTGTATATCTATTTACTACAAATCTTCTGGCATACATATATCATGGATTTACTGTATATCTATTTACTACAAGTCTTCTGGCATACAGACAGGCATACATATATCATGGATTTACTGTATATCTATTTAATACAAGTCTTCTGGCATACATATATCATGGATTTACTGTATATATATTTACTACAAGTCTTCTGGCATACATATATCATGGATTTACTGTATATCTATTTACTACAAGTCTTCGGGCATACATATATCATGGATTTACTGTATATCTATTTACTACAAATCTTCTGGCATACATATATCATGGATTTACTGTATATCTATTTACTACAAGTCTTCTGGCATACAGACAGGCATACATATATCATGGATTTACTGTATATCTATTTACTACAAGTCTTCTGGCATACATATATCATGGATTTACTGTATATCTATTTACTACAAGTCTTCTGGCATACATATATCATGGATTTACTGTATATCTATTTACTACAAGTCTTCTGGATACAGACGGGCATAAATATATCATGGATTTACTGTATATCTATTTACTACAAGTCTTCTGGCATACATATATCATGGATTAACTGTATATCTATTTACTACAAGTCTTCTGGCATACAGACAGGCATACATATATCATGGATTTACTGTATATCTATTTACTACAAGTCTTCTGGCATACATATATCATGGATTTACTGTATATCTATTTACTACAAGTCTTCTGGCATACAGACAGGCATACATATATCATGGATTTACTGTATATCTCTTTACTACAAATCTTCTGGCATACATATATCATGGATTTACTGTATATCTATTTACTACAAGTCTTCTGGCATACATATATCATGGATTTACTGTATATCTATTTACTACAAGTCTTCTGGCAAACATATATCATGGATTTACTGTATATCTATTTACTACAAGTCTTCTGGAATACATATATTATGCAGTTGAGTTTTTATTATTTCGCGTACAGCGAACGTTTACTTTACTTGGTAACGACGATGCTGCTCAAGCTTTGGAGCACTTATTTATTTTATAGTTATTTAGTCACAAAGACTTGTTGAAGTTTATAACAATTTATTTTCAGAAGGTTATAACAATTTGATCCAACAATGGGTTTTGTCCAATTTCAAAAAGTTCAGTTATGATTCTTAACACTTTATTCCAACAATAGTTTAAATATATATCACAAAGTTAATTTATTTCCACAAAGCTCTTTAACACAAAGGATAGTCCTAAAATTTACACACAGGTTTATTATTAATTTCTAATATTTAGCTGTTATTATTATATTTTTTAATTCTATTTCTTTTTTCTTTTTTAAAGATATTAAACCGAGGGTTTATATACCATTTTCATTAAGGATTGACAAGTTAAGTAATATTCTTGAGTCTGACAAGACTCTTTGATAAAAGGTAGCAGTTGACAATACGATTATTACAGAACAATAAAACAAACTGATTGGTTCTCAAAGTGGAAGTCATTGGCGACAACACATATTGTATACATTTTGACATTGAGCTTTAGGGTAGGAAGTGACTGTTACTCAAAGTAATTCTATTATCAAATGGTGATTAATTTCAAAATAAGTGCTAAAAGTTAAATAATTAATACTAGAGATGTTAAGTAGAGCTTGATTTAACAAAGGCTAAAGTAAAAATAATACAAAGATACCAAATTACATAAATCTTGACATCAACTGAGTAGTGATCAAAATAAGCATCTTATTTAAAATATACAAACTCTAACAAGTATTATTATATCAAATTTTGATTGACTAAAATATCCAAGAAATGTCCTTCATAATACATATATCATGGATTTACTGTATATCTATTTACTAAAAGTCTTCTGGCAAACATATATCATGGATTTACTGTATATCTATTTACTACAAGTCTTCTGGCAAACATATATCATGGATTTACTGTATATCTATTTACTACAAGTCTTCTGGCATACAGACGGGCATACATATATCATGGATTTACTGTATATCTATTTACTACAAGTCTTCTGGCATACAGACAGGCATACATATATCATGGATTTACTGTATATCTATTTACTACAAGTCTTCTGGCATACAGACGGGCATACATATATCATGGATTTACTGTATATCTATTTACTACAAGTCTTCTGGCATACAGACATGCATACATATATCATGG
>CM026402.1:5492001-5626652 GCA_014843695.1 Archivesica marissinica | reverse complement strand
ATATATATATATATATAAATAGAAATGTTGGAAGTTACGGGGTCTCGTTATTAAAACAGTGTACTGGGGTTTAGTTGGGAACCCGTAACTTTATATATATACAGAATATATATATACCCCACATGTCGCTACCAGAACACTTATCGGTGTCTATAGTTGGTGGCTGTAGTCTTCCTATCGGATCCTTTTGGATATTTGATTATAGATGTTTTTCTGTTACTATTTTTAGCTGCCCTTTCGGTATCGCATCCGCATTTTACGTAGGGCAGACTCCGATATTGACATACATAGCACCGCTCATGTCAACATTTGCATGTAATGCCTGCCGGATGAACTGATTCAATTAAACCCAGACGTCACATATAAATACAATATCCTACACATAGACGTTGTCAATGCAAATCCAGACATACAGGTAGTTACGTCTCCCAACAGATCATTCCTCACAACTCCAACAGCACAAAATAGACATCATGTTCTCATATAGAGCCATGCTGCAACACTGCCAGACTAGATCAAAGACATCATGTTCTCATATAGAGCCATGCTGCAACACTGCCAGACTAGATCACCCATAACGATCCAGATAGCAGTGTTTTAACACTACCATTCGGCAACAGGTGCAGTTGGTATTGCTGTCAAGATTGATTTTTTTAGTGATTCATCAGTGGGGAAAAATAAAAGCTACTCGGTATTCTTGAATAATGTTTTTTATTTAGAACTACTTTCTAAACGAAATTCTCATGTGGAACAAAATGTAAAACACTTCACTAAGTTAATTTGTCCTTAGTATCAGGTCAAAACTTCAAAAGCTATCTACGAGGCAGGAAAGAAAACGTATGCAAAATAAGAGGGCCATCGTTCACCTGAGCAATTTGCATGACCCCATGGGCAATAATTTGAACAATCTCGGCATGGGCATAATTTGAACAATCTCGGCAGAGGTCCACTGCTACACACCAAATATCAGGGTTCTGGGATTTACTTGTTTGGGTCAAGAAGATTATTAAAGTTTTCACTATATAAGTCTATGTAAAACTTCTGACTCCCGGGGTGGGGCCAATTTTGACCCCAGGGTCACGATTTGAACAATCTTTGTAGATGTCCACTAGCTAGACGATGCTACACACCAAATTTTGTAACCCTGGGCATTACGGTTTGGGCCAAGAAGATTTTTTGTTTAAATTTTCACTATATTAAAACTTCTGACGCTGGGGCCAATTTGAACCAAATTGGTAGAGGTCCACTAGATGATGCTACACACCAAATTGTGTAACCCTGTGCGTTACGGTTTTGAACAAGAAGATTTTCACAAATTTCCCGTGGCAACCAATTCTGCATGGAATGGAATTCTTTGAACAATTTTTAAAGACCTTCACACAAGGATCCTTTCTACCAGATTAGATTTCATAAGTACTTTAGGAGGAGATAAAGAAATTGTGAACAGACGGACGATGAGTGATCACAATAGCTCACCTTGAGCGCTTCCTGCTCAGGTGAGCTAAACAAGAGGCCCATGAGGGCCACAGGGATTCGTAGAATTTTCAATTTGTTTTGAAAATTTCTAAAGCGGCGCAATTCGCGTTGAAACGAGCATTCTGATTGGATTATTAGAATGTAACAAGATGTTTTTTTATATCAAGAATAATCGTAATCCAATCAGAACGCTCGTTTCAACGCGAATTGCACCGCTTTTAACTTAATCAAGGGCCATGGCCCTGCTGTTTAATGTCTGATTTGGCTGGTTTTCGAACTCATCCCAGATTTTAATCAACAATGTGGTAGATTTTTGTAAAGATCAAATGAAAATTAAAGGTTCTAAAATATAGCATTTTTGACTAAATCAAGGGCCATAACTCTGCTGTTACTTGTGCGATATGTTATTTTCACTCATCCAAGCTATTATTAGTATCAACAATATGGTATAAAGTTTGGTAAAGATCCGATGAAAAACAAAGGCTCTGGGCTCTTAAGACAAAATATAGCATTTTTAACTAAATCAAGGGCCATAACTGTTAGTATGCGATATGGCTGGTTTTCAAACTCATCCGAGCTATTGTTAATATCAATATTGTGGTACAGTTTGGTAAAGATCCGATGAAATCTCTATGCTCTTAACGAGAAAAAAAGTTAATGACGGACGAGACACCACCATCCCATAAGGGCCAGTAGAGCTAAAAACTAGAAGGGGTTTTTGTCCAAAAACAGATGTCTCCCTCCCCCTTAAAAATGGCATAGAAAATGGGTACAGGTCAACAATGGAAGTAAAGTACTAAGGGGGCCATAACTACGCCTATTTGAATTTGGAAGATTCCAAAATGTGCAAATGAGGCAAAGGGATGCCAAAATACATAACTGCTGTACAATTTTAAACAAATATAACTCATATTAAAGCTTTTGGACACTCTCAAATTCAAAGCCAATAAAAAAAAAATCAATTTATTTATAAAAAAATGGATTATTTCTCACTGACAGAAAGGAAAACATTGTGGAAAAAGAAGCCATTGCTCGTTATGAGTAATGGCTTCTTTTGTCACAAAGTTTTCAAAAGACCCGTATTATGAGGCAACGGGTTAATTGATATGCTTAAATTGCATTTAGTACTTAATTCCATATTCAAAGCAAATAAACAAAATATCAGTTTATTTAAAAAAATATTATTTCTTATATTATTATGTTAAGCAGTGGGCTTTTGTCCTACTCATGGACATGCTACTTTGTGTTGCGATTTCTTTTACCTCTTCAAAATGTTAAAACTTAAAAATCACAAGTTCATAAGGGAACTACAGGTATTCTAAGAATATAAATCATCGTAAAAGTCAAAATGTGGCCTTCACAAAGGTTTTCCGTTGACATAGTTTTTGACCTGAAATGACCCTTACACCAGTTTGATAACATTCTGACAAAAATTTAAGAAGAATGTGCAAAACAAGTTCATGACTGATTGCAACCAGTGCAAACATAAAAGCTATCCATTACCTAACCAGAAATATCACTGGAATACCCCCTGCATATTGCTTTGACACAAAAAGAAAGCATTACTAAATGCAACATGGACAGATATTTGATGGATTTTTTTTATGGAGTCCATGCATGCAATCATAGATAACTAGACTTGGTACTTGAGTCAATTCTGTGAAAGTTTATCCAATGCCAGTTACAGGTTTTAGAGATGAAGTGTGGATAAGAATCTGTATGCACATTATATTGCTAAAAAAACAAAGGGCCACAACTCTGTGATAAATCATCCCACCCAAATGTGCCGACGATATGCACTACTAGACTTGATAACAATCAACCCTGTGAAGTTTCATCCATGAAGATGAAGAACTGACAAGACTGCGTCTACAGACAGACAAACTGATCCCAGTATACTCCCTACAACTTCTTCATTTTAGAGAATAGTACTTTTAAACACTTTTGTATACTATGTAAGTAAGATACCTCCACAGACACTGCACCCATTAATTATTCAACATCACAAGTTTTTGGCATTAAATGTTACCTAACTGAATAGCAAATGCAACAAAAGTAAACTGGTTATTCAAAACAAAACTGTTTACATTCCTGAAACTCTCCAACTGAATAAAACCCAACCAATGAGATTCCTTCCAAACTGATAAAAATCAATAATATCCATCTCTTGGTCATGATTAAACTGTAGTGTCTGACTACATTCAAAGTCATCAAAAAAGTAAATAAAAGCAACTGGAAAATATTCACCCATTTTACCGTCTCTGAAACCTACAACAAAAGTACAGAATTTTTATTTGGCTTTTTCTTTTTTAGTGTGTGTGTGTGCGCGTGCGTGCGTGTAACACAACCAACCAACCGACAGGGCAAAAACATTATGTCCCCGGCACAATTACAGGATTGTGTGTGCAGTACAGTCTCACAAGTACTGTGATCAAAATTTACATAAAACTAGAACGTCACATGAACTTATACATGAGCTGTCCATAAGACAGCGCGCTCGAATATTCGAATCATATGTAACAAAAATATAAACTTATGTTCATTCCAACTAACCCGGAATGCCCAAGTTCAACAAGTCTATAATTTGCATTTTATTTTCAAAGAGTTATCTACCCCTATTATCTCAGCAGGTTTGATGCCTATGAAGACTTGTATGCAGTTTTGTGTCAATACACTTTAGACGATGATGAGATAAAAGTCTTGATGTTATAAACACCGCACGATAATCACAACATTATCGGAAGAGTCCATTGACTTGTTATAGGTGATTTTATATTACGACGTCATATACAAATTGACTATTGTGTAGTCTATAAAATTGAATGGTAACGTTTGCCTATAAATAGTAATATAAAAACAGCTATAGCAAGTCAATGGACTCTTCCGATAATGTTGTGATTATCGTGCGGTGTTTATACCTACACGCACAAGTCCATGTGCCAAAGTCAATATTCCTACTGTTTATTGAAATATAGTACTTAACCAAAAACTGTAACCATATTTTCTAAGTCCAAAAAGGGAAATAATTTGCATTAAATTCATATAAGACCCCCTATCCCCTGTTAGTTAAGTAGGGTTTATCACTAAGAAGGCACGTGAAGTTTCAGGCCAATATCCTCAGTAGTTTTTTGAGATAGGAGTACTTAACCAAATACTTTAACCCTTTGCCTCAAAATATCAATTTATTTCAGAAAATTGGGTTATTTCTCTGACAAAAGAAGCCATTGCTCATTATGAGCAATGGCTTCTTTTGTCACCATTTTCAAATGCTGTTTTAGACACGGAGAAATGTGGCATTATGAGGCAAAGGGTTAACCAAAATTTCTAAGTTAAAAAAGGGCATAATTCTGTCAAAATAGAGTTATGACCCTTGGATATTGGACTTCATTAAAGAAAACTTTACCCATCGCCGACGCTGTGGCGAGTAGTATAGTCTCACTATTTTTCAAATAGATGAGCTAAAAATGTCATTTCTTAGACCTACTTTACCAATGGTTGACATAGTTTGTAGTCAGATGTCTACAATGACCTATTATAGTCTTGTGTAAATTGTTTCTGTGTGTCAAGGCATCTAAAACTGTTACCAACATATCTTCAAGTAGTGTTGTCTTTACTTTACAGATACATATGTATCTGTCTACTTTAAAATGTGTTAAAGCTGTTAAACATTACACTTTACTTTTCCCAGGATGATATTATTAATCTTGCTTCGAATTACAGCTTCTGATCTTTGTTTTAAACTGTGATATTTGTTTATGGCATTTTTGATTTCCTGTGTACTGACGTTACGTTTCTTTTTTCCATAATATGTACTTTGAATGCCTTCACCAAATCATTTTCTTCCTCCATGGTCCATGTTAAAGCTGTTAAACATTACACTTTGCTTTTCCCAGGATGATATTATTAATCTTGCTTCGAATTACAGCTTCCGATCTTTGTTTTAAACTGTGATATTTGTTTATGGCACTTGTGATTTCCTGTGTACTGACGTTTCTTTTTCCCATAATATGTACTTTGAATGCCTTCACCAAATCATTTTCTTCCTCCATGGTCCATGTTAAAGCTGTTAAACATTACACTTTGCTTTTCCCAGGATGATATTATTAATCTTGCTTCGAATTACAGCTTCCGATCTTTGTTTTAAACTGTGATATTTGTTTATGGCACTTGTGATTTCCTGTGTACTGACGTTTCTTTTTCCCATAATATGTACTTTGAATGCCTTCACCAAATCATTTTCTTCCTCCATGGTCCATGTTAAAGCTGTTAAACATTACACTTTGCTTTTCCCAGGATGATATTATTAATCTTGCTTCGAATTACAGCTTCTGATCTTTGTTTTAAACTGTGATATTTGTTTATGGCACTTTTGATTTCCTGTGTACTGACGTTTCTTTTTTCCATAATATGTATTTTGAATGCCTTCACCAAATCATTTTCTTCCTCCATGGTCCATCGTTTCCTCTTGCAGCCTGCAAACAACATGCCAGACATTATTCATGGTTTTGTACACAGATCTAATGTTTTATCGAATTTGTGAAAATGAAATCTGTTTAGTTTATACAAATTTATTTTAGCTCCATTGCGAAACAAGTTCTTTCAACTCACTCTCGAGACCTCATTCCTGATGGAATCCATCGCCATGAAGGAGAGGCTACCAGTTAACCAGTACTTGGGTGCTCCAACCTCCGTAAGAAATTGCAAACTTTTTCATATAAATGAGACACGGCCTGAGCGGGGCTCGAACCCGTGACCCATCAGTGATGATAGGTTACAGTGGTATATAAGTCAGCGACCTTATCCACTCGACAACGGAGGCGGACAGTTAATGAAAGTGACAGACAAATGTACTTGTGGACACAATAAACATATAATACCTTTACGTGCCAATTGTTCAGGATGTGACTCTTGGTCTGGTTCAAGCATATGTTCCGTGTTAAACTCTGGTTCAAGCTGATATTCTGCTTCAGACTCCTCTTCTTCATTCTCATGGTAAGTTGGCTCTGGCAAATCTGTACAAGAAGTTACGTTATATTTCGGGTTATACGCCTGCATCAGCACCATTTTGGGCTATATCGCCGGCGGGCAATTTACCTAACAATACCTTTCCTAGGCCGGCTCCAGCGGTTAACCAGTACTTGGATGCACCAACCTCCGTAAGAAACTGCCAACTTTTTCATATAAATGAGACACGGTCTGAGCGGCTGTACAAGAACAATCTAGGGGTGGGCATACAAACAAATCTGTTTATCAAACTTTTTTCCCTTCACTTCTCCAGGACGGGTGATCACGTGACTTCTGATATGATGATATTAAGTCGGCTATAATGGCTGCGCTGCATTCATGTAAAATGAAGATATTAGCCGATTTTTTACTATTCCTTACTCTATTTGACTTTATTTTACAGACTATGTTCCACCTGCCACTTTTCCACTTCCAACGATGTGCTATATCGTTGTTGTACATTTTCCATTTACCCTGCATACAATTTCAAAGTGATGGGGACACAATGTGACTGCAGTTTTTAAACAAACTCTAATTGCTTCAAAATTCTCAGCAGGGAAAAGTACATAGCGACAAAGCAGTATTATACATTGTTGGAAGCGGAAGTGACGGCTGGAACATGGTCGGTAAGATAAGGTCAAATAGTTTGAGAAAGAATGGTGGGGCCATTTTTGACCCCAGGTCTATAATTTGAACAATCTTTGTAGGTCCATTAGATGAAGCTACACGCTAAATTTGATAGCCCTAGGCCTTACAGTTTCTGACAAGATATTTAAAGAAATTCCCAAATTCCCTATTTTGTTGCCATAGCAACCAGAGTTCTGCATGGAATTCTTTGAACAACTTTGAAAGACCTTCACCCAAGGAACATTCCTGCCATGTTTGACCAACATTCATTGAGCGGTTTAGGAGATGTCGTTTGAAGAAATTGTTGATGGACATACGGATGACGGACATCAGGGTGATCTATTACAAAAAAGGGCTTACACCACATCTGTATAACACAGACAATAAGGACTACATCAACCATCGGCCCACACTTTGTAGAGAGAAACCAACCCCTTTTGTTTAGGTTGAAAAAATTATATATCCCACTATAAGCACGTAGCCCAAAAGCAATTTGAATACCCATATCTTCATTCTTTGGCACCGACAATGGAATGCCCATGACAGAGCAAGTAGCTTATAACACTTTGTTGTAAGCTCATGAAGATTGCGAAAGGTCCGGAGTTCGAGCCCCGCTGGAGCCGTTACGATTGTGCCCTTAGGCAAGGCATTTGAATTCCACGTTACCTCTTCTCTCCCCCTCATGGCGATGGATTCCATCAGGAATGAGGTCTCGAGAGTGATTAATATAAGTTGAAAGAACTTGTTTCGCAATCGAGCTAAAATAAATTTGTATAAACTATTAGGTATGAATTATTTACATGTAGGTAAAAACTACTACTAAATATCTTTGCTGGACAACTCCAATGCAGACAGCCATATAAAGATCTGACCGTTCAAAACAGAGTATTGAAAGATTAGATGATCCTGAATACTATATGCAAGAGGAAATAATTGTACTATGGGTAACTGTATTTTAATTACGACTTACCCTCAAGGTCTACTGTGGCCAAATCTCTTCCTTGAAACTTTCCCATGTGCCCATTTTCTAGGCCTAGAAGAACACGAGCTACTTTGGTTCTTTCAAGGACGGAACTTTGTAACCTATACACATCTGTGTGCATTGCTAGTGAGTGTCCCATATGATCTGCAACAAGCTGCAATTCGTCTCGACTCATTTCCATGACCTAAATAAGAAATTATATATATCATGTCGAGTCATTCTGCAAAATACAGGAAGCACATTGAGGGTGCGAAAAAGCGGTTTGTTTGTTTGAATAGGGTTTTACACCGTTTTCAACATTATTTCAGTTACATACAGCAGTCAATGGCTGAGAACAAGTACTCCATTGGGGTAGAAATACTAACCCCACAGCCCTGAGCACCAAGGACAGAAAGCCATATTTTAAGTCTTTGGTATGACGAGGCTGGGATTTGAACTCATGACCTCCCATACCAGAGGTGGACACTCTACCTTACCTGGGTGGTCACGAAAAAGCTGATTGCAGTAGCTGTTTCAAGATTGTGTACGATTTCAATATACAACATTTAGATGGAAATGAACGATATTGAAATTAGTCAAGGTCACAAGGCCAATGATGTTGGTGTCATTTTAAAGGTCTCGACTAGTTGTACATGTATGCCAAATATGAAGTCTGTATCTCATATAGGTCAAACATTATAGCCAAGGTTAACGTTTGGTACAGACAATCAGACAGACCAACAAGAGCTGTCGATGAACAGCACGCTCAACTATTCTCAGTGCTGGATAGTATTATATAAGCCATTTAATGTTATTGTAAAAAGGTATAATCTTGAACTCATCATCATCCGAAGAAGTTTGTGTAAACATGTGTGAAGTTTCAAGTGAATACACTCAGTAGTTAATACAGATATGAACTTGCATGCAAAACTTACAACCAGCATTTTCTCAGCATTTTCTAAGTCCAAAAAGGGGCATAATTCTGTTAAAATGCAAGTCAGAGTTATGGGGTTTGGCTTATGACCTTACATTATGACCCTGAATACATGTTCGAAGTTTCAAGTGCCAAGTATGTAAACCATGCCTTGATGGATTTTGAAAATATTTAGGTTTCTGTATTGCTTACTTTATATGCGAGCAGAATGGTTTTCACCCTTGGTTGTAATGTCTGAGTAACACTCGTGCATGTTGTAATTTAGATTATAAAAGGAAAAGCTTGGCGATCATTCACCATTTCACATTTTTTTGTTTGCAGTAACCAGACAAGCCATGGCTATGATATAAACAAAGTGCTTTTTTTCAACATCCCAGGTTATCTTTGAATAATTCTTAAAATTTCATATTTTGTCAGCATCCTAGAGTTATTCTGAAATCCTGAGAGCCAAATAGGGCAAAAGTTCAATACTATTGAAAACAAGATTACCTGAGTTGTGGTTGCTAAGTATTTTCTTAGCTTTCTTGTTCGGATTAGAGCAGGGTTTAACAGACCAGCACATTTTGTGGTAACTTCTCTAATGGCCTCACATCCATCTTGTGGAGTTGAGGTTGTCCTTCCAAACAAATATTTGTTTTGGGGATTAACTCCAGCCCTTGCCCTGACCATCAAGATATGGGCAATCCCCTTGACCATATCTGCTGTTAATATTACATACACCTTTCTCAAACCACGTGTACTCTTGCCTCGTACCTCTATTAGCTCTGTCCTGAAACAAGATGAACATTGACAGATCCAACTGACAGGTCTGACTTTTGTAGCAGTCTATGTTTATTTGATATAAATGAGACACGGCCTGATGTGGTTTGTGGGGTCTTAGTATATAGGATGTAGTTTGTGGGGTCTTAGTATATAGGATGTAGTTTGTGGGGTCTTGGTATATATAATGTAGTTTGTGGGGTCTTAGTATATATTATGTAGTTTGCGGGGTCTTAGTATATAGGATATCGTTTGTGGGGTCTTAGTATATAGGATGTAGTTTGTGGGGTCTTGGTATATATAATGTAGTTTGTGGGGTCTTAGTATATATTATGTAGTTTGCGGGGTCTTAGTATATAGGATGTCGTTTGTGGGGTCTTAGTATATATTATGTGGTTTGTGAGGTCCTAGTATATACAGTAGGGATGGGAACAAATACTGAAATCAATATTCGAATATTCGTTTTACTTATTCGATATGAGAATTATGTTCGCTGTCCGAATTTATGTGTATCCAAGTATGTGTACAGTAGAACTGTCACTTTCTTATTGACTTCCCCGAGATCAAAGTACAGCATTGTTCGACTATTTACACATTGTTTTAGAAATAATAAAAAGGATAACATTTTCATTTGTTTTCTAACTTTTGCAGAGGATGGGATTAAAATGCCATTATTTTCCAAACACGCTTTCAAAAATGGTGGGCGAGATCAAAGTACGTATTAAAGTAAGTCAGGATCGGACCTGTCTTGTCAGTTGAAAAAGTGGGAGTTGCCAAAAGAATAACTTCGTTTGATTGGTCGAAATTTAACAGTAATTCCAAATTGCCTAATTAGTAATTGCCTCGATTGACTGTTTGAACTGACAAACGGCGATTATCAGTTTAAGGTGTAACACTTAGCGGATTAAACATGTCAGTTGATGAAGGAGCGGTTTAACATGTCAGTTGATGAAGGAGAACGACGGTCGTCTTATAAACTGAAGCCATCTGCAAATATGTCATAATTAGTCAATTGTTTGTGACAGGGAATATATGAAATAACCCTTTACACTTGTTAGAAACTTTAAATGCCGTTAATTAAGCCAATCGGACAAACACGATAGCGATCTTGGGTCAAACGAAGTCAAAAACTAGGACACTATGTAAAGACAAACAGAGCTATTTCTTCATAAATATTGGGCAGCATGTTTGTGAGTTTAAATCTGCAGTAACTCTAGATCAGTAAGTCAAATATATGACAAGAGGCCCATGTGGTCCTGAACGCTCTACTGGCAAAACTTTCATTGATAACACTTGATAAAGATCTAAAGAACATTAAAGCCCCTATTGTGTTAACAAGGCGAAATATACCATTTCTAACTAAATCAAGGGCCATAACTCTGCTGTTAAATGTGTGACTTGGCTGGTTTTCAAAGGTCATCCCAGATTTTATTGATATCAACAACGAAGATCGAATGAAAATTGATGGCTCTATGCTCATAACGACACAAAATATATTGTTTTTAACTAAGTCAAGGGCCATACACGGTGTTTCATTGGATTTCTACCGCGGTAATTCATCCGTTTTTTGGCGAAAGTAAATAGAGCCGGGTGATTATGATTTTTGAAAAAGGCACTTGTCCGGGACTAACGTTTTGAAATTAGCCACTTGTTCGCCGTAATTTTCAACTTGTCCCGGGCGTCAGGATTTTTGTACAGCCCTGTAAACAATGGGCTATAACTCCACTAAAAATGGTCGAAACACAAAATCCCGACAATATGCACCAGGGCAGTTGATGACAATTGTTACGTGAAAGTTTGGTCCAAATCCTTTGAGAAATGTACGACGAATTGCGCTTGGAAGAAATTGTTCACGCCCATCCGCCCGGCGACATTTGCCAATCTAATAACCAGATTTTTCCTTCGGAAAACCTGGTTAACAAGAGGGCCATGATGGCTTTTAATCGTTCACCTGAGTCATTGCACCTAATGTACAACTTACGAGTGTACAAAAGCTTTTTCAGAAATTTGACCTAGGTTTTGACCACAGGCACAAAATTTTTATTTTATTTTTGGCCTATGGTCATATAGTAAGTAATATATAATAAAGGCAACCAACGAAATTGAAACATGCATGCAGAAACATCGACGAGAAACTAGGTAAAAACGACCAGATCACTGATATAGGGCATCGTGGTCCCGACCGGAAGACCTTATTCTATCAACAAATACTTTTTATTTCATCGAGATCGGTCAAATAACACCAGAATGGTACATTGTTTCATCGTGAACAGCAGGACATGAAATGTTGTCGTTTTGGCTGGGCGTTCGGTTTTCGATTTGGCGGTATGTTTTCTTGGCGTTTTACCCAGTGTAATACTCGTAACATCTAAAAATCACTCCTACTTCGTTAAATGGAATCTTTCTCTCGCGAATCATGTTGTTTGCAGCCTCGGCGTGCAGATCCAACAGAGCAATACAGGAATCAAATACAAAACAAAAGTAAAATTCAATAATTGTTCCATTTTGGATAAGATACGCAGTGAATATACAGCGGAATTTCATTGGCTGCTGTTTATATATGTATTTACATGTTTCATTTTTGACCAATGAGAAAAAAGCATTCATTCACATCGTATGTTGTCAAAAACCAAACGCCCAGCCAAAACGACAACTTTTCATTTCCTGCTGTTCGCCATGAAACAAAGCCAAGGACAAATCTAAGAGCAAATGATATTTACCTTCTCAACAATGACTGCTCAGCTATTCCAAGGGAGTTGATGATTTCTGTGTTTGCATCTAGTTCTTGGCCACTCAATCTGCTATTGAAGTCACTGACTGTCAATTCATCCACTTCCGATATTCTCCTCTTATTGAACAACACTATGCGTGCAATGAGCACTTGAGTCATTGAAACATATTCTGCATAGGTAGGGTCTGTATTTTTTATGAGGTCACTGATTTTCTTTTCAAGGTCCTCCTTCAATCTGACGAGATCTTCTGTACAGGGAAGATTACATCTCCTGTTCAACGCATTAAGACGCTTCGACCTGTCTGCTACAGATGCGACATTTGAAATCCAAAGGGCTCTGTACAGCTCCATAAAATCATTCGCCTCATTTTTCATTTTTCTGTCTTCAAGCTGTAATGCTACGCTACCTTTCAGAAGACTTACTTGTTTTATGTAATGTCCTAGTGTTAACCCAAGCTGTGGAGAATTGGCTTCTTTGTAGAGTTCTTTCACTGCTTGAACAACTACTTTGAACTGCCTTGGTGAAATGTAGAAACTTAAGTTTTCCCTAAATGTTTTACCTTCATTTAGCTTCATAAGGAGCCTCGCAAGAGCTCTCATTTTTGTTCGAACATTGTCCTCATCTTTCCTTCTTTGTTCATTTTTTGACCCTAACTTTCCAGAAAGCCAACAACCAAATTCTCTGATTAATTCATCCTCAAAACATATCTGTTGCAGTCCAGGATGCTTCTTAGTTTCACGCATTTTTTGTATGACACTGTTCAGGTAAGCAACATCTTCATGTACTCTTGGCATAAAGGGTGACAACAGGCACCGAGCATTTCTAACAAAATTTCTTTCTGTTACCTCCTCAGTCCGGAACATGCAAGATTTAACATGTAAATACAACTGTTGTTTTTGAAAGAAGCCTTTACAAAATTCACATGGGAGATAACTGCTGGCTTTGGCCTCTCCTTGTGGACGTCGGGCAACAATCATCGTTCCTCGTCCTTTCTGGAGAACCTGGAAAAACAAGAGTTGTCTTATGCTTATCAAGAGTGATGCCAAGCGAATGCCAATGCTCACCTGCTTTACAATGTAGGTCAATATACACAAGTGTGTTGTCTCTGGCAACATTTGTACCTAGTTTCAGAGAAATATACAGTTTTAAAGTTATTTATTTCCCCCCGACTGACAGGCAGGATGGAGTATTCTCATTGTTACAGGACTTGGCCCGTCACAGTAAAGAATGATCCAAAAAGACATGTGAACCTTCAATGTAATAGCTTTAATATTTAATGAGAAATCGGGGATCAAGCTAAATGGTGACATAGTCTCACTAAACTGTCAATCTACTTTCTGTTTCCAGCTTCCAACTTCCCTGCATACCGCTTTGACACAGAATATGCATTCTCCAAAACTTCATTTAAAAACTAAACAAGTTAAATTGAAATATCTCCTAAGCAAAAGTAGTTTGTGCCACAAGCTTTTTCTATATATCGGATAAGCAGAGAAAGACCTGGTTGAAGTTTCAACCAAATATATATATATTAGGGATGTCAACGGGTAGTGATTTTGGTAGTCTGAAAGGTATTCACTCGAGTACCGTGGATTATGCTTTTTGTCTCGTCAATCAGAGGTGAGGCCTTCTGCTGGATGCTTCAGCCTCAGATGATTATGCAGGTTGGTAGTGCCACCAGTAAATGTCAGACTGGCATCGCACAACTTGCAAGAAACAGTCTTGTCAAGTCTTTCAAAGTACTTCCATACCACAGATTTAGGTGGAGGCATTCTCACAATTCACTTATATTACTATACTACTATTATATTCTAAAGATCTCTTCACAGTTTAACAGCGTTAACGTTAATGGCAAAAGTTACGATATTTATTATTTAACAACTATTTCGGTATTGCCCTGCTATGGGTAGCTGCTTAAAGTTCTAAATTGAGTAATCAATTAAGTGTCAATTATAACATCAAAACAAGTTCCGACCACCAAACAGAATAAATTAATTTGATGTCATTCACACGACAGACAATCGGACGACCCGCCTCAGTAGTGACGACAATGATAAAACAATTCCTAATATATACGTGTATTACCGTAGCATTATGAGCAAAATTGCCTTCATTCAACAGTCTTTGAAGCTCCTTTTTTCTTCTTTTTGATGATATTTCTAGTTTCTTTATTTCGTGAACTTTTGGTTCATCACTATGCACAGCAAACAGGTGTTTAGATATCTTTGATGAATACTTTCCGTGACAAAAACAGCAGTATGCCGTTTTTGAATAATTTCTCTTTCCATTGTTATTCTCATATGACTCGATATGGACTGAAATCAGAACAATGTATAAGAGTAAAAAAGAAAAGAAACAAGAGCTGTCCCCAGACAGGACGGTTGTCTATTTATGGCATATTGATAATACAACACAAGTTTGAAGTTATTTGTTTGTTTGATTGGAATTTAACGTCACTTCGACAGTATTTCAGTCATATAGCGACAGTACAAGTTACGAGTGTACACAAGCTTTTTCAGAAATTTGACCTAGTGACCTAGTTTTTAAACCAACATGACCTATTTTCAAAGTTGGCTAATAGAGCAACATTCTGACCAAGTTTCATGAAGATTGGACCAAAATTGTGGCCTCTAGAGTGTACACAAGCCTTTTCAACAATTTTACCTAGTGACCTAGTTTTTGACCCGACATGACCCATTTTCAAACTTGGTTGAGATTTCATTGAGAAAAACATTCTGACCAAGTTTCATGAAGATTGGACCAAAACTGTGGCCTCTAGTGTGTACACACAAGGTAAATGTTGACGACGCACGACGGACAAATCCCGATCACAATAGCTCACCTTGAGCACTTTGAGCACTAAGTGCTCAGGTGAGCAAAAAAAGGGTGATCATTCTATAATAATGATAGTACTTGCATGCACGAAAAGTTTAACCTGCTTGAACATTTTCGAAAGTTTGCTATGTATTTCACGGGCCACAATATGCAGGCTGGAGTTATGGGACATAGTTCTGTCAGTAGGTTTGATCAGTGGGAAGGTATGTTTGAAGTTTGAATCCAACCCATGCATTGGTTATTGAGATATAGCCCTGATAGTACCTGCATGTAAAACTTTAACCAAAACTTTAACCAAACAAGAAGGCCAAGACAGTCCCGAGTCACTCACCTGAGTAAAATTGCCTTGGTTACCTATATTTTGGCCTAACATGATTTTAACTCCTCTGAGATTTCACGAAGATAAACTTTCTGTAGCAATTCTGAAGAATGGGTGAAAAATGTGGCTTTTGGAGAGTTCACCAGGTTTTTCCTGAGATTTGACACAGAACCCTATTCATGACTCCATGTGACCCAATTTCAAGTTCATCCAAGATATGAAAACAAATATTCTGTTCAAATTTCATGAAATATGGGCCAAAAATGTGGCCTCAAGAGTGTTCATCAGGTTTTTCTAAGATCTGCCCTGGTGACCTACTTTTTGAGCCCATGTGATCCTGTCTCGAACACACCCGAGATATTATGGAGACAAACATCCTGACCAAGTTTCATTAAGTTTGGGTCAAATGTAGCCTCTAGTGTTCACAATATTTTTTAAAAGTTGTCAAAGATTTGACCTAGTAACCTACTTCTGGACCTCGTGCGACTCAATTTTGAACTCATCTGAGAAATAATGCAGACAAATGTCCTGACCAATTTTCATGAAGATTGGGCTAAAAATATGCCTCTAGATATGCCACAAGCAATTATTCACGACGCACGACTGATGAAGACCGATCACAAAAGCTCATCCTGAGCAGGTGAGCTAAAAAAAAACAAAGCTTGATGCCTGGGCAAATAGAACAGCCCTCCTTATTCTTCGAATAGTTGAGCTAATAAAATTGTCAACTGTATTCTTCGAATAGTTGAGCTAATAAAATTGTCAACTGTTTCTAAAAACAGTCAAGATTTGAATGTTTTATATTTAAATGTTAATGTGTGTCGCACAATTTCAAGTCTTTATGAACAAAACATTTAAATAAACAATGGTTTAAATAAATTTGAAAGTGACAAAGTATGGTTTGCAATAAAAAATGTTAGTGTAAAATATACATACTATTTCTGAAAAACCATTCTGACTGCTCACATGCTGATGTTTCCGGTGCTTGACATTCCTCACTAGTGTGGTCCTGCTCTCTAATAGTAAAAAGATCAGTACTTTTAGCTCTCTGGCTATTTTGTCAACCAAGAGGGAAATAATGGCCTAGGCTATACCACTCTAAATAAAAAAGATGCAGGACTTATAATGAACACTCTTTTGCAGTAGTACTATTCAAGCAGAATAAACAGTGACCGTTACCAAGAATCATTGTCTCATTGCACAGTCATCAGCCCTTATTTGACATGCCTCTCTTTAGTAACAATTTCAAACTCCATACTACATAATTCCCACATTTATCGTTCGACTCCTTATAACGACGCGACTTATGTTTTGACCTCGTTTTCAATATTCACAATATCCGGTGACATTATTTTCATCTGCAATGTTTGTAAACATGATAGGAGATTTCCTAGACTAAAATGTGGAAAGTGAGAAATTACAAGGACATTTTTATAGCAATGTTACTGCAAGCAGTCTGTTTTAACAGCAAAATCCAAATGCAACTTTGTGCATTACATTAAATAGCTAATATTTTGCAATATGCTACTGCAAACATAACAATGTGTGGTCTGTCTGCTCAGCTAAGCTCTGCGTATCGGTAGGTCACGTGACAATTGATTCACTGTTAGGAAAGGTGTATGCGTTATATACGTTATTGCTGTGATAGTAAAATAGATCTCGAACTAATCAATATCTGTGCAGGCTCACACACGCAAGAATAAACAGTATTCACCAACTTCTATGGCCACTGTTTTTATGCATGTACAGACAGACTACTGGGAGTGCTATAAGGACAACAGCAAGGCATAATTTCTAGTTAAATGTTATTATTTACAAATTGTTCATAGTTATAGTTTATATACGGCAAAACAGGGACACATTTCCTGTTTATTAGCATAATTAAATAAAGGCATGTTGTACACTCAGTTTTAATGTAATTTAGTGATGCAGAATTAATTTTCACGCTATTTTGAGACGACGTTTAATAAACGTAATGGACAGAGCAGATACAGAAGAGTGAATTAACTATATTTAGAACGACATTAGTCAACCAATGAAATGATTCATAATAGACGTTTCTCGGCTCAGAGGAATTCCGAATAGCGGCATGAGTCGATGTGATATTTTGACACTAAATAAGCGTAATAAGCATAATTTCTCACGTTGAATATGTAGAAACGGATCTATTTATACAGATAATACACTATTTACATGAGTTCATTCGTTTTATGTTAAGTCATTGTTGATTCTTCGCTTAGATGCGTCGGAACTCGGTATTCAAGGATATCTCTGCATCTCTTTTTTGTCTTAAAAAAAGAGTGAGCTAGCTCAAAATCAATCTTATCCAGTACCATATGTCTACACCAACAACCGATGTCTTACTTCTGTGGCAAAATTAATCACAGATAACCTATCAAGTCACTACTGAAGGTTTATAAACTTCAAATTGTAGCACTTCTTGCTTAGGCGAGTTCAAAAGGAGCTGGGCTAGGTAATAAAACAAGAGCACCACAGATCAGAGCATTATATGATTAAGGACAAACCACTCAGAGGTCAGGGTGATTTGATTGGAATGTAATGTCACTCCAACAGTATTTCAGTCATGTAGCGACGTCCAGAAGACTGTGTTGTGCATAATGGTAAATAAATACACACACTCATACATGTATTCAAGTATGAAGAAATTCTATAGAATGATAAAAGGAGTTGTCCGTACAAGCATTTGCTAAAGGACAGAAGGACACAGACACATGCCATACCATAACACAACCCTTCCGGTATATAAAAAAAGAAACTCACTTGTTATCCACACTCCTGATGTCATGCAGACTAGCTAAAAGGGGGAAAACTTCACTCACAGCATCACTATCATCATCTTCTTCATTGCCTGAGCTTTCTGAAACATCTGCAAAATAAAACACCATATTTATTCCTCTTTAATAAACTAAATAAACTAAAGGTATGCAAACATTTAAATTTATAGGTTCTACTAAACTGCTGGCAAAAAGTAAAATATGTCGGGCCTTAAGCTAAAACTCATAATAATTACAATTGCCAGACTGCGAGGCAGCCAAACAACTTACATTCTGACCCTGATGATTCAATGTCTTCAAAATCATCATCTGTATCATCTTCAGATTCTTTAATATCATCTCCCTCTTCAGTAACCTTCTGTTTTCTTCTGGCATTTGGTTCTATGCAAGCTACAGGTCTTTGGATTCCTATATATGATGATAAAGTTAATCAGTCTAGCAAACATTTTCAACTAGAACACTGAACAAGTCAGAAAGGGCCCCACATAGAGCTGTCAGAAGAGTGGACAAGGCAAAGATGGCAAATTTTGATTAAATCAAGGGAGGGTCATAACTTATGTATGTCTTATGCGATTTGGCTGGTAGTGGTAATCAAACGTGGCTAAGATTTTACACTGATAAACATTCTCAGCAAGTTTAGTGAGGATCAGATGAGAAATCTTTAAGTAAGAGAGCGGACACGGTTAAACGTGACAAGACGGACCCGACGGACATGTCGATTACTATAGGGCACCGCCACAAGGTGTGGTACCCCAATTAATTGGGATAGTAAGGCTTACATAGCAAAACCAACATAGTTCAGTAGAGGTGTAACGATAGGTCGCGATAGCAAAACTCCAAGTCGATCACTATCGCCGATAGTCCATCGAACTATCGATAGTTCGTTTAAAATTCAATTGTGTCCAATGTTTTCACTTACAATTGACAGCCATGCTTTTGAAAGTGAAAGTAACTACTCCAGTTCGCACAGGCGCTTATTTGATTGTATTGTGTACCCGCTGAAAGCTCCCTGGCGATATGATCGCCAATTGCCCTAGAGGGATGCGGTAAATGGTCAATATCCCGTAATGTACTAGACGACCACTATGCACTCGTAACTGGAAGCAGTGAACTATGTATGACAATGGCATGTGCCATGATGAGATTGAAGACGAGTAATGACAAGTTAAATGTTATCCTCCTGCCGGGTACATGCGCCATGCGCAGACAATGGCAAACTTGGTTAATAAAAACTCAGTTTGGCGAGAATTAAAAAAACGGCAAAAATATCCGAAAATTAGGAATTCCCCAGAGTCTATTAACTCACAAATGTTGTGGAAAATTACTCGGGTCAAGGTGAAATCATGTCGCGCATGACTAATATCTCGGACTATAATTAGCTGGAGAATCATACAAGCGTGTTGTTTGTTTATTTAGCGGGGCATAATGTTTGATTCGTGTGCAAACACGGGGCACACTATGAATGCTTATTATATTGAGCAGGTGATAATTAAGAGTAGGGGGCGGCATTATGCTACCAAATTGAAAAGCTGTCACAGTGTATTTCCAGATCTGCCTGCGCATCCGCCAATGCGCAGGCTAATCTGGAGCAACACTGTTCGCATATGGCATGTGACAGGTTAAGTGTTAGACATGTTTGTTTAAGTTTCATACTATTTTTAAGTTTCATACTAAGTATAAGTCTGTGTTCTAGCTACTTAACCTATTCTAGTCATATTAAACTCTTTTTTGCATTGATATAGATTCATTAAATCAGTGTCAAACCAATATTGCATATTACCTGTGTTTAACCAAGTTTAACCAAACTATCGCAATAGTATTTTCAACTATCGTGATACTATTGTGATATAGTCATTTTGGCCTCAATAGTCACCTCTATAGTTCAGAGCAGTGCAGTGATCTTGAAGTTAGGCATACACATGAAGAGCAGGTCACAACATTAAGGGTGCAACGATATACCGTGGGACGGTTTATCGCGGTACTAGGGCCACGGTTCGATACGCGATACGCTGCATGCCCATTACGGTACGGCAATTACTCCAACGGAAGGGAGACTACTCTTACAAACAAAACAAACATGGCTGAATTACAATCACCACCGGCAACTTTCAAATAAAATATATGGGCACATTTTGGATTCAAATTTAATATAGATGACGGCGTAAACACAACGGTGAAAGAAACAACCACTTGCCACCATTGTTTCACGGATGTGTCATATAAAACGGGTAACACGACTACGCACATGAAGCGTCATCATCCGAACATTGACGTATCCGAATGTGTCCGGAAAAATAAAGATCAATCCAAAAAGAGCACAACCCCGTTCCAGGAAATGTTTCTGTTGGAACAGTTTAATAGGCTGAGCGTAGGCTAGGCATTGTTTATATTGTTTATATAACTGCTTGTTTTACAGTTAATCATTTGTTTTAATTAGTAAATGTACTTGAAAAGTTTTAACTATTTTCTATATTTTCCCCTTTGGTTCCATAAAACCATATCGCGATACGTATTGTGACCCAAGAATCGTATCGTGAGGTAGGCGTATCGTTGCACCCTTACATAACATAATACATTACGTTTAGTTTCAACTTGATTCTTCTCATCATTTTCATTCTCATTTATTTTGTCCATGATCTCTGTTTTATCTTCAGCCGTCTCAACATGTTTCTCATATTCTGGATCACTTTCCTTATTTTCAGTGTCTTCCTTTTCAGAACAACGTACATCTTTGTTTTCTTCTTTTTCAATAGTAGGGTTCTTTTCAGCACTTTCACTTTCCTTTTCAGACAGTCTATCCACCAATTTAGTTTTAGCCGACACATATATTGGTTTCTTTTCAACCTCATCTGTTTCTTTTCTCTCTTTTTTTACACTTGCTTTATATAATTCCCACTCAGACTCACTTTCAGATTTCGTTTCTTTGACTTTCTTTTTTTCTATCAATTCACTCACATTTATTTTTGTAAAAGTGTTCGGTTTTCGATCTCTCTCTGGTATTGAAGCTGGTGATTTGTCTTCAGCTTTTCCCTCCAGGCTGTCCTTGATTAAGGTAGTTTCTACATTGTCTTTGTGCTTGTCAGGAGATTTGTTGCTCAAGTTCTCAGCCTGGTCATTACTGACAGCAGCCTCTTGATCCAACTCCTGAAAAATATTTAAGTCTATAGTCAAACCTGTACAAGCAAACACCTGTATTAACCCTTTGCCTCATAAGCATGTTTTGGACTCTTCCAAATTCAAGGCAAATAGACACAAGATCGATTTCAGAAAACTGGGTTATTTCTCCCTGACAGAGATGAAAACATTGTGGCAAAAGAAGCCATTGCTCACTACAAGCAATGGCTTCTTTTACCACAATGTTTTCAAATATTGTCTGCTTCAGATAGGGAAATACGGTACTATGATGCAAGGGGTTATGGGTTGAGCATTTTTTTTAAAGAAAAAAAGAAATTAAAACCCCTTTCAGTTTTTCTTATTAAAATACATAGAGATCTATTAAACTTTTTGATAGGGCAGGCAAATCTTGCAAGGTTTGGAAACAAAGATTCTTAAAGATACATATACGGCAAACTAGCCCCGCTCCTAGTGGCCATGTTTTATTACGGGTCAAAATAATTCGAACAAGATCTGTCCGGGGGGGTCACAAGCATTGAATTGAATCGGGTTTAACGCCGCTTTCTCATATCACGGAGGCCAGTGCACCTACCCATGTTTTCCTGGCTTTCTCACACCAGTACCGACGCACAATTCTTTCACAGCCACTGACTACTGTCTCACATTATAGATGAGAGGCGAAAAATCACTGGACAGAATTTTCGTTCCGACAGGGAATCGAACCCGGAACGTTCGATCCCAAGTCAAGTGCTCTACCACTGAGCTACCCGGTCGGGTTGTCACAAGCAACATAATTTGAAATTTTGATAAAGAAATGGCTTTCTAATGAATTTTCTAAGTCCAAAAAGGGGCATAATTCAGTCAAAATCTGATATAGAATTATGGGACTTGTCCTGCAAGGTCATTTGATGATATCCAATAAGTATGCAACGTTTGAAGTGAATATATTTAATGTATAGAAGACATTAGTATTTGTAAAAAAACTTTTAACCAACGCAGACACGAGTGCAATAGCTCCCCGTATTCTTCGAATAGTCGAGCTAACAAAATTGGTAGAGTTACCTAAGGAACACCTGTGCCAAAATATTTTTGAATCTGGCCAGTGGTTTTGGAGAAGATTTTTAAAGTTTTCATTTAATTTTTCTTTTCGTTGCCATGGCAAGCAGATGATTTCTGCATAGAATCAAATTCTTCGAACAACTTTGAAAGGGCATCTGTAACATCCCTGTAAAGTTTTATTAAAATTGGCCCAGGGGTTTAGGAGATGTCGTTTGAATTTAATTGTTTACGACGAACCGTCAGAAAATCACCGGTAACAATAGCATGTTGTGCTCAGGTGAGCTAATAAAAGTTCAACTCACACACAAAGAAATTAGTTACAATACAACAGAAATGACACTCATCACTAAACACTCTAGAGGCATTATCTAGAGAATTGTGAACCCATTACAGAACAGGAAGTTACTCACATGTACATCTGATGGCAAATCTACTTCTACTTCTACTTCAATAGCTGGTGCTGGAGTAGAACAATAACGTCAGTTGTTATTGACTGGGAAATAGGCATGAAAAGCCCCATATTTTGGGGAAAATGATATTATGTGGTTTGTGGGGTCTTAATATATATATTATGTAGTTTGTGGGGTCTTAGTATATATATTATGTGGTTTGTGGGGTCTTGGTATATATTATGTAGTTTGTGGGGTCTTAGTACAGTCTTTACGAAAGCCGTCGGACATGTCCGATAAATTTCAGAAATGTCAGACGACTTTTTGCAGTTTATCGGTCCTACTGTCCGATGAAAATAATAGCCAGCATGCAAGTTTTATTTAGTGTGCATTAACCTAAAGCACTAACTGTGTTGTTTTATACAAAAACGGTATTTTGCGGTCATTTTGTGGACTGGTGTGCTTATTTTCCATCTGCCATCTTCCATTAATGCGCTTTATTTCCATCTCCGGAAATTATAAGAGTGCGAATTTCATTGGGTAAGCGATTCGAGTTTCAACCAATAATACGGATGGTTAGATCTAACACTGCTGTAACATGTTTTCGCGACATACACAATGTAGCAGGTCAGACACCGCCATTGCAATTTCTCCCAAAAATAGTTTGGCACAAGACAGTAGTTTTCAACAGACTGACCTTTGAGCCACAGGAACATGCCAAATTTCAATGGGGTTGACCAAAATGGATTTTTTTAAATTTCCCACTAAAGGCACCCACCCCCTACTCTGAAGGTAATTTGGTGGTGAATGTTGCACTGACACCTGCATTTATAATATGCTGTTTATTTGTAACCAAATAGTCCGCACATATTTTTAAATACTCCAGTCGGAGTCGGGTCCATCAACTAATGTTAACCTTAAAAATCATAACACTTTCATAGCTGGATGCAGTAACCATTAAAGTATATGTGAAATATTGTGTTACTTGCTCTACGCCAAATTCAGAAATTAATCGGTCAGACAGAATTTTTTATCCTGTCTGACCGAATGTCCTGAGTAAATTCAATCAGTTTCGTGAAGACTGTTAGTATATATTATGTGGTTTGTGGGGTCTTAGTATATAGTATTTACACCAGCGTCATTTCACACATACACACAATATCAAAATATTGCTAGGTGACCAGTAAGCAAGTCAATGTGTTTGCACTGTGGTGTGAAATAAAGTCTGAAGTAAAAACAGTCACCTGTCTGGACTTGGCTTACACAGTTTCTTACCAAATTTAAACAAGTTCAGTATAGCAAAATGGAATAATGTGAAACATTTTTTCCCCCACAAAACAATAAATGGACAACAAAGAACACCTGCATTATAAGAGAATTTGCACTTCAGTGTTCCATGGTTTAATACCGGTAGTACTGCACTGTGATATGGTTTATGTCATCTTAGTATATATGATGTGGTTTTTTAGGGTCTTGGCAAATAAAATGTAACTTTAGGGGCCTTAGTTTATTGGATGTGGTTTGTGGAGTCTTAATATATAGAATGTAGTCTATGGGGTCATAGTATACAGGATGTGTTTTAGGGTCTTGGTGTATACACTTACAGCCACTTGTAACCAGACACTTATATAATTCGGTATATTTGGATTATTTGTAAACGGATTTCATTAAAATTTGGACTAGGAATAATTCAACACGGTATATGTTCTTCCTAGAAATTTCTTTTCAATTGATCAACAAAAAGATATAAAACTTAACAAATAAAAAACATCACTGTAAAATCCGAATTCACAAAATGACAACTCAAAACCAGACGGTCATGTTTACACATGGGACAGGCACGATTTTACAATATTGCACGAGGAAATTTAGCTGAGAGAAAATATCGATTTTTACATTTTATGATTCCAGAAGGGAATTCACACCGAAAAACAAAACTGAGTTTAAAATTGCTATGGTTTGAATGAATAACCAAGAGCGCTGTCGCGCAATTGGCATGTTGCACAAGGCTTTCACCCAGACACGTATGTAAATGTATTTTATTTATATAACAATAATTTTAATTGCAAAAATATGCAATATGAACTTATTCAGTATAAATCATAACAAAAGTGACATTTTATCTCTGTAAACTAGTTTATATTGTATTTTGTTTCTTTGCAGGTAGCTCGAGTCTTTGGCAGGCATGTGTCCACCATAGTCAGCCTACTGCAGTAGTTCCAACGCACTGGCCGAGCCCAGGCAGCCTCGCGGAAGGGTGACTACGCCGGTACAGGATGCGCAGATTGTTGTGGATCATCTTCAGAATCGTTTCAAGACCGCAACATGTACTGCGAGGACGACCAATGGAACGCACGGTAGGACAGTTAGTAGACAAACAGTCCTCAGGCGGCTCCACGATCAGGAAATAAGAGCTAGGCGGCCATTCCGAGGCCTTATTCCGACACCACGCCACCGGCTGCAGCGGGAGCGATGGGCCCGTCGGCACCAGCCTATGACTCGGGCGGAGTGGGCAAACGTCCTGTTCACGGACAAGAGCCGGTTTAACTTGTACCACAACGATGGAAGGATGCGCGTGTACAGGCGTCGAGGTGAAAGATGGAACGACGAGTGTGTGTTTCAGCGAGACCAGTATGGCGGCGGCTCCGTGATGGTGTGGGCCGGAGTGTCGCTACACACCAAGACCGACTTGGTAATTGTTCAAGGCAACCGTAACGCTGCTAGGTATCAGCAGGATATTTTGATCCCAGTTGCAATTCCGCACCTGCGAGCCGGTGGACGTGGCATGGTATTTATGCAGGACGGGGCACAAGCGCGTACGACACAGACATTACTTCAGCAACAGAACGTCCGGCAGCTGCCTTGGCCTTCAAAGTCACCGGATCTTAATGTTATCGAGCATATGTGGGATGAGCTGAACAGTCGAATACGGATGCGACCAGCAGCCGCTCGCAACCTACGTGAACTGGAACAGGCCCTTGTGCATGCATGGAGGAATATTCCCCAAGGTTCCATCCGGAACTACGTGATGTCGATGAGACAAAGGTGTGTGCACGTCGTAAGAGCCGTGGGAGGACACACGCGGTATTGGTTACTTGGACGTACGGATTTTATTGTGATTCAGTGACTTTTCACATTGTTCGGATTTTGCGTTTTATCATTTTGTGAATTCGGATTTTACAGTGATGTTTTTTATTTGTTAAGTTATATATCTTTTTGTTGATCAATTGAAAAGAAATTTCTAGGAACAACGTATACTGTGTTGAATTATTCCTAGTCCAAATTTTAATGAAATCCGTTTACAAATAATCTAAATATACCGAATTATATAAGTGTCGAGTTACAAGTGGCTGTAAGTGTATATAATTATATATAAGGTAGTTTGTGGGGTTTTAGTATATAGGAATAGGTTTGTGGGGTCTTAGTATATATATTATGTAGTTTGTGGGGTCTTAGTATATAGGATGTGTTTTAGGGTCTTGGTGTATATATAATTATATATAAGGCAGTTTGTGGGGTTTTAGTATATAGGAATAGGTTTGTGGGGTCTTAGTATATATATTATGTAGTTTGTGGGGTCTTAGTCCAAAAACAAACAAACAAACAGGACATAAAAATACTATCCAACATATACATAGAGCCACGGTAATACGTAGAGGTCCACTAAATTCATTGAGCGGTTTAGGTGGAGATGTCGTTTGAAGAAATTGTGGAGATGTCGTTTGAAGAAATTGTTGACAGACGACGGACATCAGGGTGATAACATTAGCTCACCGTGTCACTTTGTGACAGGTGAGCTAATAAAAAATATCAATTAAAATATTTTAATTGTGTCGTGGTCATGTGAGCTCTTGTATGGTCTGGTCTATTAGCAGTCAAGTAGCGATAGGGAAGTGATAGAATGCAGTTGAGATCACATTAATCGGGATGTTAGCGTGTACTTCGAAATTATCTGGAATTGATAGGTAATTTTTTTTGTCCCGACCAAACTGGACCTCCACATGACCATACCTGATCCTTTAAAGCGCTTTGCTTCTTGATTTTTTTTTGGATATGCTAACATTTTTCGAGCAGAAAGCCAGAGCTAAAAAGTTCCCTCCGAGTCTCGAAATAAAGAGGCCACCTCTCTTCAATAGCACCCTAGTTTGAAACCTGAACTACTCTTCAAATAGCTGAGCTGAAAATTGTAACTTCAAAACTGTAACTTGAAAGTATTTTTTAAAACAGAAAAACAACAAACTTCATAAATTCTATAACTTAAAAACTTACCATGGTGCCCCACACAATCTCTCTTCACCTGTTAAATTATCAATTGTATAAATCTCTTCATGACAGAGTGAATAAATTAACAAGTAAGTAACACATACCTGAGTAAAAGTCAAGGTCTAAAGTTATCCATTGAACATATATATCAGAAAATATCTCCAGTCTTCTTTATAGCATTACCAGCTTTTGAACCCTCAGCGTCAACGGCAAATCATAACTTTTGCAAACAACGCAGATTAAGGTGATTCAACTGCCTTTGCCGTTTGAAAACAATCTTAAATAACAGACATCCAGATAATAAAATTCCCTGACACTTCAAATTTCAAAATTCCCCGACACTTTTCAAAATTCCCTGACCTTGAAAAATGGTAAATGTCTTTGGAAAACATTATGGGGAAAAGGAGAAATTGTTCATAGTGAGCAAGTTCTCCTTTTCCCACAATGTTTTCTATCCTATAAGGGCATTTAATTCACATGTACCAAATTGTCGTCTGCAAATTCGTTCAAATTGGAAGAGTCCAAAATTGTGCCATGTGGTAATGGGTTAAATTATTTTTATACAACATTCAATTAGCTTTTTCAGACCAGTTCTCCAGAATGCGTTATGCACCGGCATTTGTTTCCAATTCGGATAGCTACCCGAAATGCTCATAAACCGCATCATACCGGCAGAAACAGTTTCAGAATGAGTTGTCTATTTATATTCGGCTGCTGAACCAGTCAGGTGGCAGTTGCATCAGGCTATCGGTAAGCACAACGGAATGCTATTGAACCACCTCTGTCAACTAAATTAGGTTAGAACTATTTAAATATTTTAAATACAGATGTAAATGGAAAATAATACGCCAAGCATAGGTTCCACCACTCTAATCAAATTCACAGTCTTCCCGAAATCCGTAGGACCGCCTGACATGTCAGACAAAAAATCTTTCGGTCAATATATTGAAAGTTCAAGTGCATTTTAATCATTTAATCAAACTCTGGCAAAGTTTCGTGAAGACTAATCATTTTCTAGACCACTTTCAATTGCCACTAGAACAAACAATAAGTGTGTTATGTAATTGTACTAGTATGTGTGTGTTTACGTTTATTTATCGTCGCTACCGGTTGCCCATATCAGCAACGCCTCCTCATTTTAGATTTTGGAAGATAGTGCAATGATACATATAGAGACCCATTCCAGAGTCTTCTCTGGTACATGTACAGTATAATAGGGGTTATGTTATTCACATACATGTATACCACAAGTACCACTAACAACCAGGAATTTTAATCTTCGGATTCTTCCTCTATCCTTATTTTGATGAATAAATAAGTTAATATGATTATGACCATGTTACAATAATCGTTTAGATTATTCTTCATATATAAAAAAACATCTTGTTACATTCTAATAATCCAATCAGAACGCTCGTTTCAACGCGAATTGTGCTGCTTTAGAATTTCAAAACAAATTGAAAATGCTACGAAATCTCTTTTTGACGTACATTTTTGCCGAATAAACCTACACGTTAGTGTAAACACATTTTATTGATAATGTTATTCACAGTTAAAACTCTCCCGTCGAAGATTTTTTTTTGTTGCTGACAGAACCCGTGTCCTAGTACGGAAATGTGACCTGCTATGGCCAATGTTTGTGGCAATTATTTGCAAAGTATACATGCATGCAGCTTAAAGTTGTGTTTTATTTGAAGAACAATATAAAGACTCGGGATAGGCGTTATATTTGGACAGCTTTGTACAAAATTGTCTCAGATAGGGCCATTTTACTGATCGATGCGAAATCTGACATCCCACAGAGTAGAATCCCTGTACTTAAATATATATACTAGTACCACCAAACGTGCCGAATCCCTGTGATCACTGCAGGCGATCCATTTTATGCTCCGGACTTGGAGAATAGTGTTGTCTTTTTATTGTTTACACAATCTCTTTAAACATATAATAAGTTGCAGATTAGATTCTACATTTAAAAGAAACATTTTACGTCAGGTGTTTAAATGTACTTGTTCACAAAATATCGAACCACTTACCGTATATATTGTAGTTTGTTTTAAGAATATATTTGGCGATACTAATCATGTATATTTGTATTTACTGTATACTAGTACACGTGTATGCATCATTAGATAACAATGAAAAACATAGTAAACATGTATTACCTCCCATGGAAAATGTGTTATTCCGTAATCATACAGCAGCTCTGATCCGTCCTTGATATCTCTTGTTGCAAATAAACAGAGATGTGGTTTGTTTTCCATATCCACGACTTTCATGGTACAATTACGCTCCTTTTTTCTGCCATGGTTTACCAGGCGACCCAAACCATCAGCGGTCTCTTCTGTGGCATCAATACTGAAACACATTTTTATTTCATCGTCAAGAAAATAGGTGTGATGTTTAAAACACCAAACACTCGGGTGCAAGATTTAAGTTTCCAGGTGTATCATTCTGTTGCTACCAAAATAGTAGGGTACCAATGCACACACTGGAGTTGTTATTTGAACCTATTGTTTCATAATCTAACTGTGGACCAAATTCGGGGTTTAGGAGTTACATGTAAGCGGGGGTAGCAGATTACAATAAGACTTATTCTGTAAGCTCAAAATTGATTATCAAACAATGAAATAGCCCATAAACCCAAAATGTTTGTACTTCCCCACAATTTTGCTGCGAGTGGGGGAGGAGTCGGCTACAATAACAACAAAATACTGCAAGTTTTATTTTTTCACATATTACTGAAATCAATTTTAACTTCTAACTTGTCTTCTATTAAATTTTGCCCCAAGTAACTTTAAGATTGTATTACTGAAATCAATTTTAACTTCTAACTTGTCTTCTATTAAATTTTGCCCCAAGTAACTTTAGGATTGTTTTATCGTATAAATGACACTTGGATAATTTCGCGATAAATGCTGTTTTTCCTGTATACCTTAGCTACGGAATAGCCGTTGACAGATTAGCAACAATTGGGACTGCAAAATGTGTGTGCTAGTTAATAATTTTTTCTAAAGATTTCGATTTAGTCGGGTCGACCACGACTCATTGTAATGAATATGAGCTCCGCCTCCGATATCAATATTCAGAAGAAATCAAAAATAGTTTCTTGGAAAGCACATGTATATCGCAGTCGATGTTACTTGGCTAATGTGCTGCAGAACATATTGCAATGAAGCATTATTGTAAGCTATAACCAAAACAACGAGAATGCTAGAAACAAATATAAACAATGATAAAAGTGAGATTAGTACATATCGAATATAAATCATAGTGCTGTTCATCGCAAACACACCAACCCGATCCTTGGAAGTAACTGGATGTTGTCATGCGTGTATCACTTTTGACCAACAGCTTGTGAATATTCATGAGAGATAGAACACCCGTTCGATTTTCTTCAATAAAACCCAGTTCATGGTACTTTGGATGGATCCGGGTCAAAACGGCCCACTTCCTAAAAGGCCTAGTACCAGAACGGCCCATAACCAAACAGGCCCACATTTCAGTTAAATGTCAATATTCTAGTTTGTTGAATATGAATTAAAAAGCAACAAAATATAAAGATTTTAATTGTTTTAATTAGTTGATAACATGAACGAAATTGAAGTGACACGAGATTACAAAGAATAACAAATCGTAACACATATTTAACAAACTGTCATAACAAAACAACAGACGAATGAACAAACATGGACTATTCGAACAATATTAAGAAAGTGAGGAAAATTTGTGTAGACAATGTTAATTGGCCTGACTGAAGACGTAATTATCCATGTAACATCAAACATTCCTTCTCAATTAGTTATAAAACTTAAGATCACATCAGATTAATTAACTTACCGAACTGGACATGTTAATCAGAAAACAATCTTTGTAAAATTAGCGTTGGAATTAATATATTCTTTTCGTAGATATTGTTCCGTTCGCGAAAGAAACTTTCCATTCGCTATACCCTCGATCAACATAATATTCTTCCATCTTGTTCTTTTATGCCTATCACAAGGTGTGCTTCTTAAACATATAGAAAGTGGGCCTTTTTGGTACCTTACTAGTGGTCCGTTTTGGTACCCTTAAAAGTGGGCCGTTTTAACCCGGGCCGTTTTGGAAGTGGGCCTTTTTGACCCGATACCCTTTGGATGACACTGCATGGTCCTTCCTTCATTTAAAAGGTTATTCTACAGAGGCTATTCTACAGAAGTGTACGAAATTAATGACAATTTGTGCACTATACAATGTAGCTTAAGGAATAAGATCGGTTACACAATCTTTAATGCTAATGTTAGGAGCTATTTCATTGGTCCATTAGTTAATTCTGTAGAAAGATATGTTTTCAAATGTTAATACTAGAGAACCAGAGCAACCGATAAACCGCGTATTTACGTAAATACGCCACAACCCAATTATAATAAAATCAAAGCGTATTGAAACGCATAACAAAAACACCCATTTAAACTTGCGTATCGTTGCCAAAATACTCAATATATATATTAAAAGTACTTTCTGTTTCGCAAGGTAAACAAACACCGTAACAGCGAAAAAGACCATTTTTGAATACACAATTCAGTTTAATGAATACCCAATTTAATGTCAAATGACGGGGGTAATACTCGATTAATTTCAAAAGCTTATCAATTGCTCTGGAGAACAGTCAATTGTGCGCAGTGAAATATACCCACTTTTCCCACATGCTAAAAAGTGGAGGTAATAATAATGACCAGGCATTGAATCAAAAGTTGAAATTCACTTTGCACATCAAATCTCTAGCTACCGTATGTATTAAAGTCTCTCTATGCTTTCGTTTTCGTCAAATAGAAAAATAAAACAAAATTCATTTGCAAATATATCCTAGTGTTGCAGTTGGTCAACCACCATTTACATTGTTATTAGTTGTTTTGTAAAGAAATATATAAAAAAGGGAGGTAACTTACAAATAATAATTTCGTAAAAACTACTTCATTTGTGGCGAGATCTTCAAAATGTTGCTGAATAAATTACTAAAATTGGAAATATAAGAAAATAATCACTAATTCTAGGTATCCGTGTGCAGCACCAGTTTAAGTAAAAGCAAAAAGAGCCCTTAAGGTTGAAGAGTTTGCTAATGATTGACAGTGGAAGCCTTGATGAGACGTCTCGTTACGTGCCTACTACTGTTTGCAAATGATGGTATTGTAGAGCGAACGGTTGAAAGGGTTAAATAGAAATGACATGGACATTGAACATACTCACCACATTTGCTGGCCCTTGAACATAAAAAAGTATCTGAACCCCGATTCCATTTCTTTTTCCCTTTCTTCCCCCTCTATCCCAGTGATTAATTGTCCGTGATAGGTGAGCAGATACTCCCCAGCAGTTCTTTGGATGGTCGACCTCACGCCACGACCTTTCAAAGAAAAACATCATTTTCAGTATTCTGGAGAAGTCATGTACCACAACGTAGTAGATGATGGTGTGTTGTGAATTACTATTCCTGTTCAATTGACCTTTCTGCAAACGGTACTTAGGCACGCCCCCCATAGTTACCGGTGCTCGCTGTAGCCACGCGAGACAAGCTATCTAACAAAATGGCGTCTAACGCAGTCCTGCATCGAGTTAATCTAGATAAAATTCCGTCGAATTTCCCGGTTTTATTTCACCCAGATAAGAATATCTCGTTGAAAGCAAGACAGCAATGGTTTAAGTTTTTCAGTGAATGTTATTTCTCTAAGTACAGATATATTTAACGGATGAGGACGTGTTAAGTGTCCGTGGAAAATGCTTTCGCAGTCAACGGAAGAGTGAACAACCATATCGTGTCAACTTTGACATCAAAAGAAATGAAATATGCCACCGTATTGAGAGACCCGACCCTATGCCTCCTAGAAGACTCGAACATTAGTACGTTCACTGAGCTAATATGGGAATCACACAGCTCTGCACATGCATGGGTACTATTACTACTATCTGATCCCTAGTCCACCATCCACGACAATATGTATGAACCACATGTATAATTTTAATCACCATTATACTCACATATCTCTTGTGAACAGTAAATCTATAAATGCAGAATATATTTTTTCGAAATATTTTATTATGCATAAATAAATTAATTTCAACTTACTTTTGTACAAATATATCTGTTTGCATTAATTTTGGATGTATTGAGCTGGTCGTTTGGTCGTCCACACAACTTAATTCACCTTAGACATGTTTCAATATTTGTCTTAGGTTTTGGAAATGGCACGAATTTAACGTCACCTATCAATCAATCTGGATATCTACTATCACTGACACACAGACCGTAACTACATCTTTTCACCATTGTCAATGACAGACATTAATTTGTAATTATTTTTCAAAACATAATTTCAGATTACGATCACTCGTTATCAGATTTGATTAAAACTTTACTAAATAACTCGTTTGTCTGACAGAACGATAACACAATGACTTAGTGTAGTAATCAATGCTATAATTATGTGCACACATTTTATAAATGATCAATTAGCACAATCAGTGCTAAATTCCGATGTGCAATACTTTGATCTTATCGGGCTATTATAAAGTCGGCTGTCTCTGTGATGTACCGGATAAGTTGTTGATTACTCCCAATAAACAGTGTGACACGCTTAAATTTGATTGCTGTGTTTGCTATAAAAGAATGACTATATGGGGTCAGTCGGTGTTTTTATAGATGCATTGTTTTTAAAGCAGCTGTCTGGTATTTTGTGGTTCATACACACACTTAGATTTGTCCAAGGATTTTGAAATGGGTTGAATTTAACGCCGATCACCAGGATATCAACTAATGTTGTACTATAACTAACCCACACACCAAAGCTACACATTTTCAACATCATTAAAACAATTTTAAACCCGTATTTTCGATCAAATTCACGCCTTTTCAAATGTGTCTACTCGTTACTAGTTTGTCTAACAAGATGGCAGCGATAAGCCGTTGTCGGGGGTGTGCGCGAATGGTGCGATGTGATTGGCTAACGCCAGCTGTCAATCAAAATCGGCAGAAAGGTCAATTGTTTTGTTGAAAAAGTTTTATGGCCAACTATGTTCTTTGTGTTACATTGAGCCAAATTACTTTGGTGCCATTTTTTATACGCCATCTGGGATATTTGGTGGCCATCTTGAATTTAGCACTTTTCCTACCAATATACAGTATGAAAATATGCAATTCTCAATGCATGCCATGCAAAAAAAAAAAAGTACCAATATAATCCATGCAAAAATATCAAAAAAGTACCAATATAATCACTGCACTGATACTTGTTTACTACTGTCAACTGTTCAACATGTTCTCAGAGGAAAGTATTAGTATACCCTTTGTTGGAAAATAGTCTTCCACAAACCCTGGCCCGTCGGCATGCAGTTTAATGAACCAACGCGCCACTTCCATCGGCTTTACGCGCTGCCTCATTGTCTGAAAATTAAATATTTATTATATATCATCAGTGTGTGGAGACTAGTATTTGTAGAACTGGAGTAAATCACCCTTTCTCTTGTTATTTAGTTGTTTACTGGGCAAAAAAAGTTATTATACACATACCGGTACAGGGTGTGCCCCCCTCCCAAAAAGCAGGGGCCTAATTCAAATACATATAGCTATAACCTTTATTTCAAGACGTTGAAACATTCCCTATTCAGCTGTGGACTGTTCTAGTCTTTGATACAGATAGGCTAAACACAACAAGTGTTTATTGTTGGTGTCATTTTTTACGTATTCTGTATAATACAGTGGCTGTGTATTCATGCCATTTTTAAAGGAAGAATGGCTACAAAATGTCTAAAAATATGAATATTATTACATGTATAAATCATTGGAGTGTTATAACATGGATACAAAGAACAAGGCGTGCTAAAAATGGGAGTAACCGGTACTTCTAAGTGTTACACCGTATTGACATAAATTGCCTTCAGCTCCACCTTGTCTATAAAAGTGCTCACTTCTTGAGCCACTTCATACGAAAACAGGAATACTTTAAAAGTTCTGTGAATATGCTTGCCATGAGTATTTTCCTCACAATCTGAGTGGTAATCTATATTGTGGCTGAGACAGTAGGTAGTAACTTGATCAAAAACATTGTAATACTTTGTCAAAACATAACCAACACATTTTAAAGTTGCCATACTTCTTCCACATGTTACTGGACCAAATAACTGTGACACCTGATTATTGGGTCTTTTAGTTATTTTTTTTCAGAATTTACATTTTAAGTACAATGTACTTAGCTCAATGATTTACAATGTATATTATATTTTATTGGGTCCTGGAATACATGTACATTGAACACATGATTATTATTCCCACATCACCAGTATACTCATGTTTTGTCCCTGGGTCATTTGCAGAAACAGACATGGTACATGTTTGGGTATGTTGGCGGGATAAACTACATTGTACATGTACCGAACCTAATTAGCATACCACTGGTAGAGGCCCCATATAGGAACTGACGTATTAAATAGAGGCACCGTACAGGATATATATATATAAGCCAGTCACTACAAAGTCATTTAACCTTGAAAACAACTCTCTCTGTCACAGCACCCGCCATTACTACACAACAATTTTACTACCATTACCAGTCTGGGATGTTGCCTGATTGGTAAACAGCTATGGACGACTACCGTATTTACTCGCCTATAAGACGGGGATATTTCCCGCTGATTTAAGGCTCAAAGTCAGGGTCCCGTCTTATAAGCGGGTCACAAAACATGACCTAAAAGTTTTCAGTCATTATCAGTTGGTTTGGCATTTTCTAAATGTCAGCCAGCTATATTTTATTTGGCCAATTTGATCCATTTTTTCACCGACTTTTTGACGGGTATTAAATGTAATAATAACTGACATTAAATATATACATATTTGTTAATTCATATATTCATGCAATATTAATATTATTTTCATTAAATGAACAAAACACTAAAGTGTATAGTAAATTAATTCGAAATATGTGGAAAAGTTAGCAATGACACCAGTTGGTCACAGTTTTCAAAAAGTCAGTCATACAGAAGTGTTTATCTGGGTTTATTGTTTGGCAACATTAAACTGAGACAGATTAATCTCCGTCAACGCCTTCATAACTTTTCGTGCAAATCACAATAATTACCGAACCGTTTATAATCGCCGGGTGCACCAAATACAAAATTTGTATATGTGTATATAATTTGATCCCTTTTTTCACCGACTTTGGGTATTAAATGAACACCTTGGTAAATTAAAAACTGCGAAAGATTCTAGCCCTGGACAATTCTTATTTCAATAATTACTATATACCCCCGTTTAAACAAATGATATGCAAAGTATATCTGGGACTCCTTTAAACGCCCCCCTTTCTTCATACCTCTTGAAACATTGAAACAGTCCCTATTATCCACTAGTATAGCGTATCCATAGCAACGAACCAACACGTGTGTAGTGTGAGTACCTGGAGAGCAGTTTAACCGTACATCGATTTCCATATATGGACATGGGCTGAAGCAGGGAAAAACTTCAGTCATTCACCGACGGGCAATGCGTCATAAAAATGGAACTAATTCTCTTTGGTGTAACTTACATATGTCTTTGATCTGTGCTGACAGCTCTGATACTGTGGGAACTAATGACAATTTGACATGTGCAGGCCAAGTAAATTTTAATTTTTTCTGAATTATGTACCAAACCTATACGGAATACAGGTTGAAAATATATTTTCCCTCGCTTTGATAACCCTACCATAACTATAAAATATTTCAATTCGCCGACGTCAGTTGTCAGTTTGCAATATTTGTTTTAAAACTCACTTTGAATATATGTGCCACTTTTAAAAAAACTACCCGACGCAATAACCAAAAGTAATCATATCAATTATCCCGGCCTAACTGGACAAAACATATTTTGTTGATAATTTCACAAGTTGGTGTGACATTTCTAATTGTTTTTGTTTTTTTAATTTATGTTTATTTACTGTCGCGACCGGATTCCCATTTGAGCGACGGGCAGTTTACCTAACAACACCGGTGTATTGTCCCATGCCACTACTCAATTATAAATGTGGCATGCATGGGACAATATGCAAATTGGTCGTGTCTAAGGTGATCTTATGCGGGCTAACCGTTTAATGATCGATCTGATTGGCTGTGTCTGTAAGAAAGGTTGTGTATAATTATGCCGTGGATTAATTTACATGTCGGATTTTTTGAGTAATTAGCAATAAAACATTATGTTATTGTACAATTTCATCTTGGCCGGTACCTTTTCTCAAGTACAGGCCAAGTTGGCCGGAACATATTGAAACGAGTGTCCAACACTGCAAATGGCTTTTTTATTTAGGAGTCTTAAATATTTGCTATATGATGTTTAGGCCAAACAAAACATTGTTTCCTATTACGATAAAATAGTAAAATTGGAATTAAACGCATTGCAAACATGTTCAAAGGCGTGTAGCAACTACAAATTCAACATCTGATTTTCATAGTACAAGGATCTCTTGCTAAGCATGTTTTCAGCCATTTCTGATTTCACCTACTGTATAAAAAAACCCATAAGAACAAAGTAGTTTAAATCAGACTCAATATTGTGGGGTATATAATATCAACTGCATATACCTCATTGTATCACCTAGAACAATCGTACTGTATAAAAAACACATAATATTATATTATTTGGCCATTTCATGCAAATAGTTTATATGTAATTGTAGCTTTGTAGTATGTCTAAAGTCTGTCAGTTCTCGTCTGTGACAAAAACTTTCCACACTGCACAGTAGATAACATTCATTTGATATTAATTAGTATGGGTACCTCTTTTACTGAAGATCTGTATTCCAACGTAAAAATAAGACATTCCATCTACAATACACTGCAAATACCAATTAAAATAAGTGACAAGAAAATTAAACTTAAAATCAAAAGATGAACAATCTGAAATGTGCCTGACTCCATGCTTTCAATCAAAATGGCTGACGAAATACTTCCACTTCCGTTTTATATAACAGAACCCCATAAGAACAATGCAGGATAATATCAGACTACTTCAATACTGTGGGGTCTATAATAATAACTGTATAGACATTATTGTGAGGTATACCTAAAAAAGAATACAATAACAATTGCTGTTGTGTATATATTGTGACCCTGATGTTTGCATTCATGTTCTCAATAAGTGCCAACTGCCAATCAATACATCTTTACATGGGGGAAAGAGAAATCCTGGGGATATTATAGAAAATATTTGGAAACTGCATGTATTTAAAGAAATTTTCAGAGGGAAGGAAGGATACCTATGAACAGCCCCTGACAAAGAAAAAAAGCTCTGAATTCACAAAAGAGCCTCATAAAAGTTATACACATTACCAGTATATGCCCCACAAGATAAAGATTAATTCTCTGAAAAATAATCATGAATGTTCATGTTATTGAGTTGATCTGTATATCAAGGGATTTACCGGACACAGGATCCTGCATTCTATACACATAAATTGCAGTCCTGGATGCACAAAAACAAATATCAACATCCACTTAGACCTAAAAATTCCTATAGATGGTTATACTTGCACTAAAGTGAAATAAGATTATTCTAACAAACATGATATTGTTAGCCAAAGTGATGAATGTAAACGCATGAACTTCTCTGTCCCACATGGGGAAAATCCAACATATAGGGTTCATACAGGCCTTGACACTAAAATTCCATGATTTTTCCAGGATAAATGCAAATTTCCCATGATATACAACAAACCCTGGCAGCAATGATTTTCAGTTTGCAACGGTTTGTTGATCGTGTTTTCAAATTTCCACCATGTGATGTAAACAACAAACTATCCTAGAAAACAGAGGACTTCAGAATACCTATCCCTGGTAAATTAGCAAATATTAATCCTGTAAAAAGATGTTAAGATTTTCTTGGTTTTTAACATTGACTAGTATTCCCTTGGCTACATACCAATGCAGCCCTTTTTCATAGGACACTATTATTCCTAATATGTATAATTAAACACAGTAGAAATAGATTTTTTACACTTAACAGAAGAATTTATCTGCATCTTACAATGCTTGATGCCATCTTGGTCAAGTAGATAGAATGGTTGCTTGTCTAGGGATAATAGTTATTAGACTATCTGAAGTATTTTTCTCCTCTATTACCGGTAACTTGTTTCGATCCAGCCCATCCACTAACTGCAAACACCCATCCTTCTATAGGCAGGTCATTGAAACGTTTAATGATACAAACCTCACCCAAATGGTTAACATCCCCACCCCTGAAAACAACACCCTGGCTTTATTCCTTACAACTAACCCCACTTTAGTAAATCAGGTCAATATTCTACCTGGCATCAGTGATCATAATGTAGTTGAAATAAAAGTCAACACATCTGCAAGGATATGTTATCAAAAGCCTCGCAGGATTCCACTCTATAAGAAAGCAAATTGGCAGGCCATTAAACAGTCATTATGTGACTATTGCCAGGTTATGATCACCGAATGTAAATATACCGCACTAAACACTGAAGAGCTATGGGAACATTTCTCTCATGCTCTAAACACCCTTACAGATAAATGGATTCCATCCAAACAGTCATCGATAAGAGATCACCTACCCTGGGTCATTCAGGGTGTTAAGCGAATAATTAGAGGGCGAAATAGGGCCTTTAAAAATACTAGGAAATCAAGTACGCCTTCAAATCGCAAGAAATTCTTGGATCTAAAACATTTAGTGCGGAAAAAGGTCAAAGGCGTATCACCAATATCTGGTAAACATCCTAAATCTAAACAGTGCTGATGCCTCCCAACCTTACAGACCAAACACCAAGAAACTTTATTCCATCCTTAAGCATTCCAAGCAAGACTCCAAATCAATGCCACCCCTAAAGCATGAAAACAAATTTCATCATGATTATGTTATATTTTGGGTTTTACGCCTGCATCAGCACCATTTTGGGCTATATCGCCGGCGGGCAGATTACATAACACCTTTCCTGGGATGGCTCCAGCGGTTAACCAGTACTTGGGTGCACCAACCTCCGTAAGAAACTGCCAACTTGTAACAAGTTGTTCATATAAATGAGACACGACCTGAGCGGGGCTTGAACCCGTGATCATCAGCGATGATAGGTTACAGTGGTATACAAGTCAACGACCATAACCACTCGACCACAGAGGCGGAAATTTCATCATGAAGAAGCTGCTAAAGCCACAGCACTGAACAAATAGTTTCAGTCTGTCTTCAGCTCCAAATCCCCACTAAGACTTATCTCCATTTGTAAAATGAAAATTCAGGACACAAATGGAAACCTGAATGGTCAATCCACGCCAAAAATGAATGAGATCACAGTAAGTTCAAATGGCATAGAGAAACTTCTCAATAACTTGAACCCCCATAAGGCTAGTGGTCCTGACCAAATTAAGCCAATCATACTTAAAACCCTGTCTAAAGAACTCTCACCTATCCTTGAAGTCTTATTCCAAAAACGAAGGATCACTGCCGGCCCAGTGGAAGTCAGCAAATGTTGCTCCCATTTACAAAAAGGGGACAAGTCAAACCCCGCCAATTATAGGCCTATCTCACTGACATGTGTTCTATGCAAGGTACTAGAACATATAGTTTCCTCCTCAATAGTAAAACACCTCACTAACCACAGTATTCTGTACCATTTGCAGCATGGTTTTAGAGAAAAACGGTCATGCGTATAGATCTCATCCTATTAGACTTTCGATAAGGTCAATCACGAGAAAGTACTACTAAATTGCATGACTACGGAGTCAGAGGTGAAACATTAAGGTGGATTAAGAGTTTTCTATACAATAGACTCCAAAAATGCATGACTATGGAGTCAGAGGTGAAACATTAAGGTGGATTAAGAGTTTTCTATACAATAGACTCCAGTCAGTTGTCCTTAATGGTATTAGTTCAGAGGCCATTCCGGTGTTTTCTGGAGTCCCACAGGGATCCGTACTTGGACCCCTGCTTTTCCTAGCCTACATAAACGACCTCCCACAAAACATCAGTTCCAAAGTCCTTATCTTTGCAGATGATACTGCAGTCTATCAATCACTGACATCTGCAAATGAATCGGTCACACTCCAAAATGATCTTAAGAGATTAGAAGAGTTGGGAGTGGGACATGGAATTTAACCCCTCCAAATCGACCAAATGTCAAGTTATCCACGTCACCAGAAGGAAGCATCCTATTCCCAGTAATTATAAACTCCTGTCATGGGACACTCATAAAAAAGGTCAACAAAGAAAGCAAACCAAACATTAGGATTTCTACGCAGAAACCTCCAGGTCAAATCCGAATCCCTTAAGCCCATGGCTTACCAGACACTAGTGAGACCCTAGCTTGAATATGGCTCGGAGATCTGGTCGCCCCATACCCAAACATTGATAGACCAAATTGAAGGTGTCCAGTGAAGAGCAGCCCATTGGATAAAGGCTGACTTCTATCGTACCTCTAGTGTTAGACATGCTACAATCTAAGCAGACTAGATCAACGGCGTATTGACAATAGGTTATCCCTTATGTATAAAATTCATAATGATCTGGTTGCTATTCCCATTGAAAATTACCTAGTTCCTCTCTCCCGTCCTACTCGCCATTCCTTAAGCTATAGGTTAATTACAGCAACTACAGACTACTACAAGTTTTCCTTTTTTCCAAGAACAATCTACCATTGGAACCATCTCCCTCCTGACATTGTCCATCTCCCTACCATAGACTAGATTGAAAGTGAAGTCAATGACCGTTAAAGTCAAAATCTCAAGTAAAGCTGGATTTTTCAAGAGTCAATATGCATGTTGGTACTTTCCGTACAGATATCTTTTTCCCCGACGATATAATAACCTCTGGACCAAGGTGCGTCTTAGATGCAACCAATAATTTTGTTATTATAATTAGAGAAAACATTGACTAGTTTGATGAGCTTTCCATCTGGATTTATAATATTCACTGTTAAAGATAATGGGACTGGTGATTCACGGATCTAAAGCTAAACTTCGGAACAGCATGCATTACGCAGTGGGTGGGGTATATGTGTCAGTGTAAGAAATATCGATAAGTCAATAACTCTATGCTTCTGAAATCATTTTCGCAGGACAAGAATAATGTCAACAATTTTATATTTATTTATATTAAATGCCTAAACGTAATGAATTATCAGCAACTTACCGTACCTTATGATGTCACTTGCCCGTGATGCATTAGCCCTGGGCAGTATTGAAGTAGAAGTAGAAGTAGACCTTACAGCTCTGCAACTTGGCGGGAATGTCAGTCTTGGCGGGGAAGTTTGCACAAATGTACGTCACCGCAAGCACCAGCCCTGGTTCCTGACTTTCCTTCAATATTGTATTATTACGCGAGAACCAGTTTCATTGGGGCCCCCAAGGGCAAAGGGAGACAACTCAAATTGCAGTATATTTTTCAGACCGTGTATACGCATATTAGCTCAGTTGAACCCAGAGGTAACCTTAAGGACAATTTAGGCGAAAAATATTCATGGGGCATTAAATAGACCCCGCTATAATCGAGGACCCCATAGAAAGGGTTTTATATCATCTAAGACCCCATTATTGGCACTTGTCTTAGTATATATATATATATATATATATATAATATATATATATATATTATATATTTATATATATCGAATTGTTTATGTATATATAAAATATTTACATGTATTATTATAATATATGTCGAATTGTTTATGTATATATAATGCTTACATGTATATATATCGAATTGTTTTATGTATATTAAACTATTTACATGTATATATATATATTATGTCGAATTGTTTATGTATATATATACTGCTTACATGTATATATATCGAATTGTTTATGTATATATATACTATTTACATGTATATATATCGAATTGTTTATGTATATATATACTGCTTACATGTATATATATCGAATTGTTTATGTATATATATACTGCTTACATGTATATATATATATATATTATATATATATATATATACGAATGTTTATGTAATTAAACTATTACATGTATATATATATATATATGTCGATTGTTTATGTATATATATACTGCTTACATGTATATATATCGAATTGTTTATGTATATATATACTATTTACATGTATATATATATATATATATGTCGAATTGTTTATGATATATATACTGCTTACGATGTATATATATATCGAATTGTTTATGTATATATATACTGCTAAATGTATATATATACTGCTACTGTTATATATATATATATATATGTCGAATTGTTTATGTATATATATACTGCTTACATGTATATATATCGAATTGTTTATGTATATTACTGCTTACATGTATATTCATACTGCTTACATGTATAATATATCTATATAATATCGAATTGTTTATGTATATATATACTGCTTACATGTATATATATATCGAATTGTGTATGTATATATATACTGCTTACATGTATATATATCGAATTGTTTATGTATATATATACTGCTTACATGTATATATATATCGAATTGTTTATGTATATATATACTGCTTACATGTATATATATCGAATTGTTTATGTATATATATACTGCTTACATGTATATATGTCGAATTGTTTATGTATATACATACCGTTTGGCCACACAATTACTACTTACATACCGTTATATATTTTATGTTTAAACTTTATTTATTTTACAACGATTGCGAAGCAAGTTCTAACAACTTATATTAATCATTCTCGTTGGCGCGGATGGAAGCGTAACATTATGTGATCATTCTTGTGGAAGGAAACCGGAGTACCCGGATAAAACAGGAGTACCCGGATAAAACAGGAGTACCAGGATAAAACCCACCTGTCCTATATGGAATTACAGCGACTCGACGCTTTCAGCAAATAAATACATGATCTGTATATTTTATTTGTGTATACAGTTTGGCGGTTCTCCACTAGCGACGATTTATTTCAGTGAGTGGTGACCGGTGTGGCTGGCTGGCTGGGGATCTTTGTACGATGGGGCACTTTATTGGAGTAGCTATAATCAATTGCATTAACTTCTTATCTTAATCCCTTTTCTGTTTGTATAGTTAGTTGTTAATTTTTTTTGTTTGTTCTAAATTCTTGTTATCTATATTTTGTTAAGTTTCTTCTTCATTTTCCTTTTATATTAGTAATCATCAATATATATATTCAGTAACTTTGTTTGTTACAATCTGGTATTGAGGGAGGGCCGTAACTAATGTTGTTAAAACGTGTGGCCCAACCCATTTGCTTCAATATTTATTTACAATTCTAGTGCACAACAATGACACAAATCGTAAATACTAAGCACAATTAGACAAGTATGTTCATTTATTTTGTTCTGTACATTGTATATATATTTATTTTGTTCTGTACATTGTATATATATTTATTTTGTTCTGTACATTGTATATATATTTATTTTGTTCTGTACATTGTATATATATTTATTTTGTTCTGTACATTGTATATATATTTATTTTGTTCTGTACATTGTATATATATTTATTTTGTTCTGTACATTGTATATATATTTATTTTGTTCTGTACATTGTATATATATTTATTTTGTTCTGTACATTGTATATATATTTATTTTGTTCTGTACATTGTATATATATTTATTTTGTTCTGTACATTGTATATATATTTATTTTGTTCTGTACATTGTATATATATTTATTTTGTTCTGTACATTGTATATATATTATTTTGTTCTGTACATTGTATATATATTTTTTGTTCTGTACATTGTATATATATTTATTTTGTTCTGTACATTGTATATATATTTGTTTTGTTCTGTACATTGTATATATTTATTTTGTTCTGTACATTGTATATATATTTGTTTGTTCTGTACATTGTATATATATTTATTTTGTTCTGTACATTGTATATATATTTATTTTGTTCTGTACATTGTATATATATTTATTTTGTCTGTACATTGTATATATATTTATTTGTTCTGTACATTGTATATATATTTATTTTGTTCTGTACATTGTATATATATTTATTTTGTTCTGTACATTGTATATATATTTATTTTGTTCTGTACATTGTATATATATTTATTTTGTTCTGTACATTGTATATATATTTATTTTGTTCTGTACATTGTATATATATTTATTTTGTTCTGTACATTGTATATATATTTGTTTTGTTCTGTACATTGTATATATATTTATTTTGTTCTGTACATTGTATATATATTTGTTTTGTTCTGTACATTGTATATATATTTATTTTGTTCTGTACATTGTATATATATTTGTTTTGTTCTGTACATTGTATATATATTTATTTTGTTCTGTACATTGTATATATATTTATTTTGTTCTGTACATTGTATATATATTTATTTTGTTCTGTACATTGTATATATATTTATTTTGTTCTGTACATTGTATATATATTTATTTTGTTCTGTACATTGTATATATAGAATGAATGCAATAAAATATGATTAAACTAAAACCTGAGTTGATGTTAGTTATATGCACCTTATAAACGCCGTATAAGGCGCATATAAGTCTAAGTTTTCGTTTTCTGTAAGGGTTGCGCTAAAATATAGGCGACATTATTGAACCGTGACGTGATATATACATGTTATTACAGGCTAGCATACGACGCTATTTATATCAGACGACACAGTGTCCTAAATACGCGCTTGAACTCTGGCGTCATATGTAATCTGTCGGTTCCGCAGGCTACACGCGCATGCTACCAACGAATATCCTTGTTCCAGAAACCTTTGTTTTAACTACTACTGACTAATGCTTACCATATTATGTTCAATGACAGAACACCATTCATACCACATTCATGATTGATGATCTCTCGGAGCTGAAGTCAAATGTCCTTTTGACCAAACATACAGCCGAACACATAGCGTCCAACCATCCGTCATGTGCCTCCAAGTTTAATTTTCATAATCAACATATGGACAGTTTCCTATCAAAATGCTGCAGCTCATGTAATGCTATTGGTTGTTTCGCATTATCTTTTCGAAGGGTTTCAAGACTGTAAATGACCAGACATAGTACCAAAGTTGTGCATATACTATTATGTCGTTTCCTTTCAATTAATGGAACAATGACTTTACTAAATTGAATGGTCCTTGCGATATTATAGACAACGGTATTCGTCAAACATAACTCTAACCAATCAGCAACTTATAAAGGATCACTGCGGTTACATACCGGTAAACACAGACGAATTTGTAGTCCAGTGGTAACACGCTGAAGTGGTAATCCAGGGATGGCAGTTTCGACCCCCGCTAGCCCCCACCGCACGTAAAAGAACCAGAGGATACTCTGGAATGGGTATCTGTCTGTATCATTGCACTATCCTCAACAATCTAAAATGGCTAATATCTTCAGCAGGCGTCGCTCATATGGGCAACCGGTAGCGATGATAAATAAACGTAAAACACACACACATATACCGGTAAACCCAGTAGACGAGAAGGATCATAGCGGGCGTAATAACAATGTAAATATTAACCCTTTGCACGCTAGCGGCAGATAAAATCACTTTTGCAAACAGCATAGAGCCAGACTAGACGTTGACGGCACATCTGATCAGGCTGCATGATGTTTGCTATTCGGATAGTGGAGCTAAATCACGTATCTGAATCGGCTGGTCTGGATCTATGTTCTTTGCAAATGTGATTTTATTTACTCATCAGGCAAAGGGTTAATATGTAATATAAGTATGTCGATGTTCGGTTACGACAATATAAGTATGTCAATGTTGTTCGGTTATGACATTATAAGTATGTCGATGTTCGGGTACGACATTATAAGTATGTCGATGTTCGGGTACGACATTATAAGTATGTCGATGTTCGGTTACGACATTATAAGTATGTCGATGTTCGGTTATGACATTATAACTATGTCGATGTTCGGGTACGACATTATAAGTATGTCGATGTTCGGTTACGACATTATAAGTATGTCGATGTTCGGTTACGACATTATAAGTATGTCGATGTTCGGTTACGACATTATAAGTATGTCGATGTTCGGTTACGACATTATAAGTATGTCAATGTTCGGTTACGACAATATAAGTATGTCGATGTTCGGTTACGACATTATAAGTATGTCGATGTTCGGTTACGACAATATAAGTATGTCGATGTTCGGTTACGACATTATAAGTATGTCGATGTTCGGTTACGACATTATAAGTATGTCGATGTTCGGTTACGACAATATAAGTATGTCGATGTTCGGTTACGACAATATAAGTATGTCGATGTTCGGTTACGACATTATAAGTATGTCGATGTTCGGTTACGACATTATAAGTATGTCGATGTTCGGTTACGACATTATAAGTATGTCGATGTTCGGTTACGACATTATAAGTATGTCGATGTTCGGTTACGACATTATAAGTATGTCGATGTTCGGTTACGACATTATAAGTATGTCGATGTTCGGTTACGACAATATAAGTATGTCGATGTTCGGTTACGACAATATAAGTATATATTTTGATGAGAAAGAAGATTGGATGAATTATTATTAATACTTCTACATGTGTGGTATATATTGTGCTATGCACGGCTAATCCATTGTCTAGTGGTTAAGGCGTCCGCCTATGCACGGCTAATCCCTTGTCTAGTGGTTAAGGCGTCCGCTTATGCACGGCTAATCCATTGACTAGTGGCCAAGGCGTCCGCCTATGCACGGCTAATCCATTGACTAGTGGTTAAGGCGTCCGCCTATGCACGGCTAATCCATTGTCTAGTGGTTAAGGCGTCCGCCTATGCACGGCTAATCCATTGACTAGTGGTTAAGGCGTCCGCCTATGCACGGCTAATCCATTGACTAGTGGTTAAGGCGTCCGCCTATGCACGGTTAATCCATTGACTAGTGGTTAAGGCGTCCGCCTATGCACGGCTAATCCCTTGTCTAGTGGTTAAGGCGTCCGCCTATGCACGGCTAATCCATTGACTAGTGGTTAAGGCGTCCGCCTATGCACGGCTAATCCATTGTCTAGTGGTCAAGGCGTCCACCTATGCACGGCTAATCCATTGACTAGTGGTTAAGGCGTCCGCCTATGCACGGCTAATCCACTGACTAGTGGTCAAGGCGTCCGCCTATGCACGGCTAATCCATTGACTAGTGGTTAAGGCGTCCGCCTATGCACGACTAATCCATTGACTAGTTGTTAAGGCGTCCACCTATGCACGGCTAATCCATTGACTAGTGGTTAAGGCGTCCGCCTATGCAGGGCTGCCATGAATATGACCATATGGGAAGTACTGCTGTTCGTAAGAGGTTTCTATGCATCGTAAATGGCTGGCACTTTAAATTATAGTGGTTTTATCTTTTACTATTTTCAGGATATCGGGGATGTTTGCAGTGGAACGTGTGCTGTGACAGGTATACCTTATCATTGCTTGTGTATGCTCTCCTGTCACTTACAATGTGCCCGCACAGATAAAATACTATATCCCAGTTATATTAGATATTATGTTCAAATGCAATGTTTATTGTGTACAGAAAATCCAAAATGTATGTATTGATTTAACTTAAGATATTCGGAGGCATTCACTCTACCGACTTCCCTCTAGTTTTTATTCAAATACAATATTCGAAGAATAAACTTATAAGATATAAAAGCTAGCAACGTGTGTGCTCATAGTGAACATGGCAACAACACATGACACTCTGAAAACAACAGCCTTAGTTGTATTTCTTTCTATCGTTTCCAGACACATACATAGACAAACCCTGAAATGCCTCCTATGTCAATACATATACATATTACATTAAACATAATTATATAATTAAAATGTATGTTTTCTATTATTTGATTGCAGACTGTGACCGCAAACCATCTCTCTATAAATCACTCGCTTTAGGAAATGTGTTGCACGTGGCAGCTATGATTAAATACCATTGCTTTCAGGGTGATGGTATACACAATATCACGTGTTTTCCAACTGGCCAATGGACACCGACGTGCAAAGGTAGAGTATTCCATACCAATTTAGTGCCAAATACGAGTCCAGCTTCGTTCGCAACGATTAATGAGTTCACATGACACTATTGTACTGACAATTATGTATACATAGTGACGTCATAACATACTAGTATTTTACAGCGTGATGTTTGTTTGTGCGCAGTACCTTTGACGATTGTTTTCACTTAATGGACTCGGTAAACAATACAATACAATACAATATTTATTGCATTAAACATCAGCAGATGCTTATAGCATCACATATATACACAGTTTACAGAGACGCATGAAATATAACAGTATAATAGCAATGTAAGGAATGATGGTAATGATCTATTGATTTCTTGTGTGATTTGAATAATAAATATTACTTAGCAAGGTTTAAGATCTGCGTTTGTGACTGATAAGTCATTAAAGATAAGAATGTATGCATGTTAGGCCAAGAACAAAAATAACGTTTTAAATATTTTCTTCTTAAATCTTTAAATTTCGGACAAACCAAAAGGAAATGAAATTCATTTTCTATCATGTTGGTATTACAGTTATTACAAATTCGTAAATTTCTACTTAAATTTGAGTATCCTCCCTTTTCAATTGCTAGGTCATGTGATGATGTTCTAAATTTAGATAAGGCTATTCTGAATTTAGCTTCCGTTATACTGTTTAGATACGTTTCGACTTCAAATTCATGTTTAAAAATAGAATAGGTTTCCAGACGAGTCGAATTATTTATTGGAGAATACCATACCAACTTTGGTGATATATATCTAATATTCTTTGTTTTATGAGATTATAATTTATAGGGGTAATAAATTGGTTTTCCCACATATATGATAATCCGCACTGGTCTACCATAGTTTTAATACGATATGCCCAATTGTGTGTATTATAAGTTAACCTTGTATCTACATCTTCTTTAAGCATATTATAGGTTCGAAATAATAAAGAGTGTTCATTTAACAATAACATTTTTCTCCAATATTTTATCATAATACATTTTCGATGGATTTTCATAGGGATTCTACCGAGTTCACCGTAAAGTGCCTCTAAGTTTGTAGACCGCTTGACGCATAATACTTTTCTACAAAATTTGGTGTGTATAATTTCAACATCTTTACCTTCACAATAGCCCCAACTTTCAGCTGAATAGTTGAGAGTGGGAGATACTAGAGAATCAAATAATTGTAATTTTTGTGAGGCAGGTATTTCTGTTTGGTTAAACACTATAAATAACTTATGCAGTGAAAAAGAGGCATGTTGCGCAATTCGTTGCATTGATCTATTCCACATGCCATTTTTAAATAAATGAACACCCAAGTAAACAGTTTGTTTATCAACGTAGGCACAATACTTTGCACACCAGCATTGTTGATGGATTCCATACTGATTTTTGTAGAACATTTCTTGTAACGATATCATTACCATTAAGTTATTAAAGTTATGTATGCACTTTGAATTTCCATAAGTAGACTGTGGCACACCTTTGAATCTTACACATGCCATTCCTGCATACAACTCCACGTTAGAAGGTTCGTCTGTGACATACACATGTAGGGCAGGTTACATGAACTACCAGGCCGATGCAGTGTCGAGTGTATGTCTTCCGTCCGGACAGTAATAGTGGAGCTGATAGGTAAAATGATGTGCACTTTTGGAGGGAAGCGTACTTTTTTGCATATGGTTGGCCAATGTGATGTAGATGCAGGAAAACCTGACAGGCAGCGCTTTAGACCATATGTCCCTCTTTATTTGAGTGTCCCTTTACATAGCCCCATACCACCATACAAAACAACAGCTGAGAGGGATGTAGCATATGACTGAAGCATGGCTATGCTGCTATTACCAAATAAACTGCTTCCTATATTGTGAACATTTCTATGAGTATTATGATACTTGTGTATATAATTTTGATATGTATTGAATAATGTGCACTCATTAGGGCTCGAAGCTAAAAGCATTAAGATATTGACTGTGATATCCATTAGTATTGGCATGTACAAAGACACGGATCATGAAATTAACTTCCAACTACTAGTATTAGACCTGCAATGCAATACAAGTCATAACATAGTACATGTGTCTATAACTATTAAAAACAAATTATGTAAATTTACTGCACTGGAAATAAGTGAATGGGGTACACCTAGTTTCGATATATCGCAGATTTAATCACTCACAACGAAATAAAGGATCCTGCAATGTAGCAATGTATTACTAGCTAATATCACATTGTCATGCACATTTACACAACTGAGTGCATGGCAGCCTAGCCTTAACACATTTACATCGTGTACATCTACCGTTGCATTTACACTGGATCAGTTCTCTGCATACTTTGCACGCTTCTGGTAATGCAGACCACAGGGGAGCCAATTCATTTCCATCATTTTTCCAACCCCAATTGGATGGAAGTGGGAGTTCCTGGTTAACTATCAATGTTTGACCCCACACATGACCCCCTTGGTATGCAGCCATTTTAGTATATTCAGTGAGTCCTGCCTTAGTTGGAGGTATGTTGTCTCTGTCCTGGTGTAAAGAGTTGTAATCTTGTTTTGTTAACTTCCACTAAGACATAAGTGCGCTTGTACATACGGATTGTAAATCTCTCAATAACACAGAGCTACTCCTCTTTTAACTGGGATAAGCGCTGAAAAAATTGTGTACTTTCTGGAATCACTCTCCAGGTCTCCCATGCTGTGTTCTTTCCACTACCTTTAAAGGGTGAGCATGTATCACAACCTATAAATGCATGGAAGAATGTCAATGCGAAGTGGACCCAATGTAGCTGCTATAAAGCGCATGTGACGCCCATGGTCAAATTGTACACATATAGAACAGTCCTACAGGACAGCAGATATTGCTATTGCTAACACAACAACATATGTGTATCTAGCACTACAATTATCCGTTTGCCACTACTGTAAGCATGCTTGTAGTGTATTAGCAGTCTGGTATCTGCCTCTTCATGGTTGCAGGGTTCTAATCCACAGAAAGTGTAGCATTGCTATTAACAACAGCTTCATCATCTACAGTTGTGAAAAGCATCCTGCCCTCAAGAGGTAGGCGTGTCATTGACAGCGCATTAGCAAGGTAATGGAAAATAGGTGTTTTGTTGCAGTTAACCCTTAGAAAAGACTGCCAGTTACATGGTAGTTCTGTGTCCCCTTGTGCTCTCAACGATTCCTCACCTCCTCGGGTTGATATGGTGTGTGCCTTTAAACTTTCATTTCTGTATAAATCCCATACTACATCACATCTGTCACAAGTGTTCATTCGTTTGGAACAGACACATTGTGACTAAATCATTTTTGAAGGTGTTTGGTCTCTCGTTGCCCGACTTTGGGGTTCCAAATCTAAGGCAGCTCCATCGATAATTTTAACTTGAACATTACCGGGTGATATCAATTGGGTATATACCATAGGTTCCAGCTGTGTAAGAATATCAGATATACCTGCTGTTCCTCTCATTAACCCATTCGCTGCCAATGAATCGGGCCATGCATTGTTTTCGTGACTGAAAAATGAATACATATCACCCTCTCGATTATGGAAAGATACGTACATACTGTGACACATATCCAGGCAACTATTACTCTCAAGGTCTCAATATACAGAGGGTAATCGTTGGGCTTTCAGAAGCATCACCAGTAGTCTCTCAAGCTCGAGCACTGTCTGTCGGTAAGCAAACTGTGGCTGTACATTTGACTGTCCAGTCATTCATTTCCAATGGGCTATACTTATTCTTCTGGTATTGGTCATAAGCTGGTCATTGTAAAATACAAAGTGCAGAAAGGGAGACTTGATGAACCCACTTGCCTCTTGCTGTATTTGAGCCTTTCTCTAGGCCAATGACTCTGCCCTTTGTTGTGACCCCAGCAGTGGCCATACTATATGTCCAACCACTTCCCTCTAACCGTTTTCCAATTGCAACAAGGAAGGTCGTCTCAATATGAAGGCCCCATTATAATCGCAAACTTTGTTTCACCATACTCATCAGATCAGGTTCATTGCATTTTCTTTATCAATGGATAAAGACCAACGTCCACAACTACGGGGATTTGGCATAGGTGTTCTGTGGCATTCTTGATCATGTAACATCAGAATAAGAATGTGCGGTTTCTTTAAAAAGAGAGGTAATAGTTGAACTATGGCAGACAGGCGATGTTCCTCAGTTTGTTTGTCTGCATGAAATCTCGACCAAGATATAGAGTCAGTTTGGTCGAGCTTTTCCATATGTACCAACATATTCTATCTATTCATCCTATATCTTTAGAACTTGTCTCCAGATGTGCAAAATGTACATTAACACTTAGCACACCAGGGTGTTGTGGAGTGTAATTGGATAGCACACCAGGGTGTTGAGGAGTGTAATTGGATAAGTGGATTGGGGAGATATCAGTGTAATCCGTTTGTAATTCAGCAAGTCTTCACTGATGTGAAACAGTAGCACTTTCCTCTAGGATAACCCTCTCTTGGTTGTACACAACTCCCTTAGATATTGCATCACCTCCGGCTAACTTTCCAATTGGTTTCCTGTCCTGAATAGTAATGGCCATGTGTTGAACATTGCTATCGAATGTGAATGTAGAAGCTATATGCAAGTCACACTCCAAAGCATTACTATCACAGAAGAAATACATCTTTGAATCGTCTTTCTCTCTATCTGTTCTTCTTGACAGGCGTTAATATAGAGCTAGGAGGTTCTGCCTGGGCATTTCTCTCGTTAGCTCTTGTAATATTTCTGCTACTATATGAAGCTTTGCAATTAGCATGCCATTTCGTGTTGTTCTCTATCAAAGTCTCAGCAATCCCAGATGAATCCTCTCTCTCTGTAGGAGGTTCTGCCTTGGCATTTCTCTCTTACTCATGTAATACCTCTGTTACTATATGAGGCTATGCAATTAGCATGTCATTTCGCGTTGTTCTTTATCAAAGTCGCAGCAATCACAGATCCATCATTAACACGTTCTGTGAGCTCTCTGTCAAAGGGCAATGCACACAGTTTATGAAGAATTTGAATGTTATTAGCTAGAGAAATATATCCTGCCTGTATTCTCCGTTTGTTCCTCTGTAAATGACTGGATTTTGTAGATGGTTCCTATCATATTTCTGAAATAAGACACAAAGAGACCAGTATGTATCCTTTAATGTCTCCTAAATGGTTTATTTTAAGATTTAATGGAATAACCATAGTCACAATCTAGCCTGATACAAAATAGAAAATCACCATAAGTGAACACAATTTATAGAAAATGGAATATTCAATATATAAGCACAACACAACAAACAATGGCCCAATTGGGCTTCGAATTGGCCGAAAGTGATGTTCTGCCTACTCAAGAACACTAATCAAGTTGACATCTGCTGAAAGGTAAAAATAGCAAAGCATATGTTCCTATGTGATAAAAGGAAAAACAAATATCAACAATTTCTAATTTTTATTTTTTACTATTGAAGACCCATTAAAGACACACCGAAATAGTAATGGGTGAGTGTCAGAAACTACTGCCCGTCAGAATTTTCATAAACTACTTCACGTTGGCTAGCTTTGTGCAAAAATCAGACTTCCCTCCAAATGTGAACATGTTGTCCATTTAGTTGCACCTATCAGCTCCACTATAATAACATTACTTTATGTTACAATCCTGGTATTATTGTTCAAACTATTGCCAAATACAATAATTTGCTCCATAACAATAATTTGCACCATAAGTAAATGATTTAATATGTACGTATACACAGTATATGCATTTATTAATACCCAGTAAATGATTATATATTAGTACTGTGAATATCTAGATATTAATCCTAGATCAGTATTTAAAACGGTTTCCATGACAACTGAATCCGTTGCAGAAGCATATATACTATACTGACGTCGGATGACTTCCTACATTTTCTCCAGCAAATGGGTTTCATAACTAACGTAGAATAAGCTTGCAACTTCATGATTCCAACTTCTTTCGCAACAATCAATCAGCTACTATTTCGCAACTATTAATAAGTTCACCATACCTTATTTTACAGATATTTATATAAACAAAATGACAGCGTGACATACTGGTACAATTTGAGCGTGACATACTGGTACAATTTGATAACATGAGGTGTCGAGTGCAATAACTTTGACGATTGTTTCATTATTATACTCTGTAAGCAATGTGCTTGTCACCACAAGCACCAATACTGTTCTCACCAGCATTGTTCATTGAATCTATTCTGATTTATATAGATAATTTCTTGTAATGATATCGTTACCATCAACTTTTTAAAGTTATGTATGCACATTGAATTTCCAGAAAAAGTAGAATTTCCAGAAAAAGTAGACTGTGGAACACCTGTAGATCTTATATACGCCACTCGTGAATACAGCTCCACGTCAGACGGTTCTTCCGTGCTATACACGTGTTGGAACCATTACACGAACTACCCCCCCGATACAGCGATGTCCATTATATGTCTGTCCTCCGGACAGTGGGATTCTATAGAGTTCAGTTGTGAAGGTAGCCACATTGATTTTCTGTTGTGAGCAATACAAACTTAACCTATTTAATCCAGGTATATTACAATATAAGTTTGAACCGGAATGTACGGCAAGAGAATTAAATATGCTTAAACTTGGATAAGCAGCTGGTATTGCTCGGACGACGAATCCATTCACGATAGTGTTTAGCTTTACAAACCGCCTCATTATGATAAGATTATACCGTGACATACACGTGCAAGTCCGGTTGCATGACCTGCCAGAACGATGTAGTGGTGTCACGAGTATGTCTTTAGTCCAGATAATGGGAATCTACGGCTTTCAGCTGCGAAGGTATCCACCTTGGTTTTCTGTTTCCAAATTAATTCCCGTCAAGTACAAAAATATCGGCCAGAAGCAAATGACTGAATGTGTACGATCGAAACCAAACATTTATAATATTACGACAGTCCTGTATTGGATGTATCAACACATAAACTATTCAAAATCGTAGGAGATATAATTTATTAGAATTACGTTCATCACAGTTTCTGCCATTATTGCGGCAACAATAATATATTACTATATAATTAAAACAGATCAATCATGGTTATGCAATCGCTTAAGCACATTCGTACATTTTTAGAAATATTTTCATAATTTCAAACAATTCAGAATCTAGTACTTCAATTTAAAACTACTAAATTAGTGATACGACAGCGATATAGGCGGCCGCCAATGTAAAACTACTATATTAGTGATACGACAGCGATATAGGCGGCCGCCAATTTAAAACTACTATATTAGTGATACGACAGCGATATAGGCGGCCGCCAATGTAAAACTACTATATTAGTGATACGACAGCGATATAGGCGGCCGCCAATTTAAAACTACTATATTAGTGATACGACAGCGATATAGGCGGTCGCCATTTTTGTAATGTGTGTAACATCGTCACAACGCTTTCCATATTATGGCGATATGTACCGTCATCGCAATATAAATTCTACGACAGGATCAGCGAAATGGTCTTAAAATTACTTGTTAATCACAATAATGTTATAGTTGTTACAAATACAAAGTGAACCTATTTAATTCAGGCATGTTACAATATTAGTTTGAACCGGAATATACGGAAAACGTATTAAATATTGTAACAGGGTGGACCGACAAAAGCTGGATCACAATACTCAATCAGACTCGATCAACACTCAGTACAATATTTACAAGTTTAATTACAATAATATGATGAATTATTTGTATGAATGATGATGATGATGATGATGATAATAATATAAAACAATGTATGTTCACATGGAGTTCTAAGATCTGGGTCTTAAACAGTTCCTCTCTCAGTCTATACTATCCCTGCAATACTTGTTAACTGTCTCTTGTGAACGTTCTCTAACGTTACACCAATCTCGTATGTGTGTGCGATTTTAAAGTTCTACAACGTTATACACAACGCTCATGTGAAGTAATCACACTTAAATCGTCTACTACTATGCGTAGTTAAATAAACTAAAAATAGATTCACGTATATATGTTGGTCTCGACGATTCCAATCCTTGACGATGATGTTCCCGTTCTGGCTCCCAGTATAGTGTTGGCTTCCTTGAGCTATCTCAAGTAGACCAAGAACATCGTAGTGAGGGTTGTGGCGATACACGCTGCGAGACACAAATTCTCTCCACTCCGGGGGATATACCACGTCCGGGCAAAACAGTAAACTCGGCTCCGGGAACTCTTATGTCCGGGCAAAACAGCAAATACGTTCCGGGTAATGTTCTTCCGGTAACGATCCAATCTCATTCAATGCCGGGAATATACGTCCGGTGGATGAAGCTTAGATCACTTCTACTTCCATTACAGCGATGCTTGCTATCGTTCGTTTATGATGATCAATCATATGATATGAATATACCTATACAATTTATGTAACTGCAGCCAATTACATTAACCAGGTCACGTACACAATAAGACCAATAACTAAAGTCATATCGTACCACGTGCTACGGACCACGTGCGACTGACCACATGTTGCTATTTCAATGAATAAACTGGCATATATAATTGAAATAATTAAAATACAATCTTCTGCCGGTAATATTTAATTATGGAGCCTTGAGTATAGAACCACATAAACCTCATACCTCAGGCGTTCCATAGTTAATTATGTTACCATATAACCTTTACAACAAGTAATAGTTGCTGACAATAGTAATGCTCATCATGGAACCGCGAGCATAGAACCACACAAACCTAATGTATCTACGGCGTTCCATAGTTAATGTTTTAACACACAGATCTTCCAACAAAAATAGTTACGGACAGAAAGATTCAGCATGTCGTAACTCTATACGGCATAATTTCGACATAAATTATGATGCTATAAATAAACAGAATTTACGTTAAATACAAAATACAATTTTAACATAAATTTCCACATACCTCGTCTTCCGAGCAAAAATAAAAATGTCCTGGAATAATTCACTGATCCAGTCTGTCGTAACAGTCAACTGTGTGCACGCAAATATCATGAAAACCCGGCTTTTATAACCGCAGTGATCTGCCTAGACAGGAAATGCGCACTTATCTCGTGCCCATTCCGTGAATTCGATATCACGCTATGCGGCTGAATATTTATCAACGGAGGCCTGACATGGGGGTTTATAACTTTTTAGCAATAAGTCAAAGGTTATAAAAATGATAACTTTGTCATTTCTGACACGAAAACTTTAAAGATTTATACATGAACGCAAACATGTACAAAAAACTGATGCAATCTTAGCATACAAATATGGCAAAATAGAGGCCCGTATCTCAACTTTGTGACAAATATGCATACACTTGAAAGCAGCAACAATGTATCGGGTGACGAATCCATTCAAGCTAGTGCTTAGGTTTATAAACTGCATCACTCTGACCAGAATTGACGAACATAGAACTATATTGTCATACGCCGAGTAATTAGCCTTCGATACATAGATGGCATAATTTAATTTAGTGACCTTGTGTTGAATCTCTATTTTGAATGTATCCTATATTCAAATAATTGCTTAGAAATGGAATCGTAGCCATGGCATCACACGTACGACCTTGTAAAAGCGTAAGCAATCTGAGTGAGCATTAAAACATAATGCATGCGTGCATTAATTAACAAATAATATGTTTCTTTCCGTTCTTTATTGGAAAATAAAATATGGCTTGGAGTTTACGTGTAGGAATTAATCGTGCAGGCCGTATGACTAAGTTGCTGATTCCGGGGCTCAGAAAGACAAACCATGTGTTATTCGAATATACATAACGCAACTATAAATAGTATTTCGATTCTAGCATGACCAAACTATATAAAAGGCGCAAACAGAGGTTGTGTTAATTTTTGTAGAGTAATACGTAAATAATGTAATAAAACTACACCAATGACGTCACGTTTAACATCAAGCCCTAAGCCATGTTTTATTTTTAATTTAACAACGGTAAAGTCATCCTTTTGTGTATATACAGACAAAATGCCGAGCCATGTTAGAATACCTGACACATGCGTGAATTAATGCATAGTACATGCGTGTATCAATACATAGTACAGTCGTGTATTAATACATAGTACAGGCGTGTATCAATACATAGTACATGCGTGTATCAATACATAGCACATGCGTGTATCAATACATAGTACATGCGTGTATCAATACATAGTACAGGCGTGTATCAATACATAGTACAGGCGTGTATCAATACATAGTACAGGCGTGTATCAATACATAGTACAGGCGTGTATCAATACATAGTACAGGCGTGTATCAATACATAGTAGGTTTTTAGGCGTGTATCAATACATAGTACAGGCGTGTATCAATACATAGTACAGGCGTGTATCAATACATAGTATATGCGTGCATTAATACATAGTACATGCGTGTATCAATACATAGTACAGGCGTGTATTAATACATAGTACATGCGTGTATCAATACATAGTACATGCGTGTATCAATACATAGCACATGCGTGAATTAATACATAGTACAGCGTGTATCAATACATAGTACATGCGTGTATCAATACATAGTACATGCGTGTATCAATACATAGTACATGCGTGTATCAATACATAGTACATGCGTGTATCAATACATAGTACAGGCGTGTATTAATGCATAGTACAGGTGTGTATTAATGCATAGTACATGCGTGTATCAATACATAGTACATGCGTGTATCAATACATAGTACATGCGTGTATCAATACATAGTACATGCGTGTATCAATACATAGTACATGCGTGTATCAATACATAGTACATGCGTGTATCAATACATAGTACAGGCGTGTATTAATACATAGTACATGCGTGTATCAATACATAGTACATGCCTGTATCAATACATAGTACATGCGTGTATCAATACATAGTACATGTGTGTATCAATACATAGTACATGCGTGTATCAATACATGGTACATGCGTGTATCAATACATAGTACATGCGTGTATCAATAAATAGTACATGCGTGTATCAATACATAGTATATGCGTGCATTAATACATAGTACATGCGTGTATCAATACATAGTACAGGCGTGTATTAATACATAGTACATGCGTGTATCAATACATAGTACATGCGTGTATCAATAAATAGTACATGCGTGTATCAATACATAGTACAGGCGTGCATTAATATATAGTACATGCGTGAATTAATGCAAAGAACATGCGTGTATCAATACATAGTACAGGCGTGTATCAATACATATTACATGCGTGCATTAATGCATAGTACAGGCGTGTATCAATACATATTACATGCGTGCATTAATACATAGTATATGTGCGTATTAATACATATTACATGCGTGCATTGATCCACTATACATGCGTTCATTAATACATACCTGCATATGTTCATTAATCGATAGTACATTCGTGCAGTAATGCATATTACATGCGTGTATTGATATATACAATGTACTACATATGTGTATTACTGAATATTACATGCGTGTATTGATACATAGAACATACGTGCATTATCTCATGCTACATATGTGCACTAATACATACAATGTACTACATATGTGTATTAATGCATATTGCATGCGTGCATTTATCCACTATACATGCGTTCTTTAATACATACCTGCATATGTTCATTAATCGATAGTACATTCGTGCAGTAATGCATATTACATGCGTGTATTGATATATACAATGTACTACATATGTGTATTACTGAATATTACATGCGTGTATTGATACATAGAACATACGTGCATTATCTCATGCTACATATGTGCACTAATACATACAATGTACTACATATGTGTATTAATGCATATTGCATGCGTGCATTTATCCACTATACATGCGTTCTTTAATACATACCTGCATATGTTCATTAATCGATAGTACATTCGTGCAGTAATGCATATTCCATGCATGCATTAATACATACAATGTACTACATATGTGTATTAATACATAGAGCATACGTACATTACCGCATACTACATACGTGCATTAATACACACTACATACATGTATCAATGCATAGCACATAAGTGTATTAATACAGAGAACATACGTTCATTAATACATACTACATATGTTCATTAATCGATAATACATGCGTGCATTAATACATAGTACATGTTTGAATAAATACATACTACATGCGTGCATTAATACATAATACATGTTTGAATAAATACATACTACATGTGTGCATTAATACATAGTACATGCGTGAATTAATACATACTACATGCGTGCATTAATACATAGTACATGCGTGAATTAATACATACTACATGTTTGAATAAATACCTACTACATTCGTGAATTAATACATTGTACATGCGTGCATTAATACATTCTACATGCGTGAATTAATACATAGTACATGCGTGCATTAATACATAGTACATGCGTGCATTAATACATAGTACATGCGTGCATTAATACATAGTACATGCGTGAATTAATACATACTACATTCGTGAATTAATACATTGTACATGCGTGCATTAATACATTCTACATGCGTGAATTAATACATAGTACATGCGTGCATTAATCGATAATACATGCGTGCATTAATACATAGTACATGTTTGAATAAATACATACTACATGCGTGCATTAATACATAATACATGTTTGAATAAATACATACTACATGTGTGCATTAATACATAGTACATGCGTGAATTAATACATACTACATGCGTGCATTAATACATAGTACATGCGTGAATTAATACATACTACATGTTTGAATAAATACCTACTACATTCGTGAATTAATACATTGTACATGCGTGCATTAATACATTCTACATGCGTGAATTAATACATAGTACATGCGTGCATTAATACATAGTACATGCGTGCATTAATACATAGTACATGCGTGCATTAATACATAGTACATGCGTGAATTAATACATACTACATTCGTGAATTAATACATTGTACATGCGTGCATTAATACATAGTACATGCGTGCATTAATACATAGTACATGCGTGCATTAATACACAGTACATGCGTGAATTAATATATAGTACATTCGTGAATTAATACATTTTACATGCGTGCATTAATACATTATACATGCGTGCATTAATACATAATACACGCGTGCATTAATACATAGTACATGCGTGAATTAATACATAGTACATTCGTGAATTAATACATTATACATGCGTGCATTAATACATTTTACATGCCTGCATTAATACATTATACATACGTGAATTAATACATAGTGCATGCGTGCATTAATACATAGTACATGCGTACATTAATACATACTACATGCGTGCATTAATACATAGTACATGCGTGAATTAATACATAGTAAATGCGTGCATTAATACATAGGGCATGCGTGCATTAATATATAGTACATGCGTACATTAATACGTAATGTAGATACCACTGAAGTGAATTTGGACGACACGCTGATGGATGAACACGTTTGTCTCAATAAACAGTACCTGCGTTCTTATATATTATATTACAGAACTATTGCCTGCAGGTAGTGATTGCTCCATGGACAGTGACTGTGTCGACCCCAACTCCAGATGTGCATATTATAGCTCTTCTACTACACCTGGAAAATGCTTTTGCAAATCATTGTATGAGTATGATCACTCGCAATCGAAATGTACAAAATGTAAGTGCATCTCCATTTACAGTTTCGCAAGTCACAAACATTCGATATGTACACATTAATGCATTGCATCTACATAAAATATACGTGAGCTATTACTAGTTATTACCTAATGCTCTATATAACTTGTAATTCGTTATTTTTGCCTGTTTCATTGCATTTATTTATCCTTCGCTCAGGTCTGGGCAACATTTCGAACTGTTGACCGGGTAATAGTTTGAACTGTTTCATACTAGACTTTTGAACCAATCATACTCTGAGTATGCTTTCACTGTGCGCAGTAGGATGTGCAATAGGGTGTTATGGAAATCAAAGTAAAAAATACATCCCGAATACATTTTAGCTCTGACTGCGCTTGAAGTCATCGATATACATTATGTGAAGCCCTCCTTTCCGTTTATTAATTCCTTTCCGTATTTTATTGCATACTTACCGGCGTACCGGCATTTAGACCAAAACCAAGCGTTTACAAATGATGATTGATTAGTCATCAGCCGACAAACTGGGAAAAACAGAAATTTATCTTGAATTATGGCCCAGGTTAGGTTTGAAGACATGACTGTGGATGAACTCAATGTTTATAAATAGGGACTCTCTGAGTACAAAAAACGTTATAAAGCATTAGGTAATAAAACAATCCAACAGTTTGTCACGGCCTGCTCAGTCGTCACTACTGTTCAATCCAACAGTTTGTCACGGCCTGCTCAGTCGTCACTACTGTTCAATCCAACAGTTTGTCACGGCCTGCTCAGTCGTCACTACTGTTCAATCCAACAGTTTGTCACGGCCTGCTCAGTCGTCACTACTGTTCAATCCAACAGTTTGTCACGGCCTGCTCAGTCGTCACTACTGTTCAATCCAACAGTTTGTCACGGCCTGCTCAGTCGTCACTACTGTTCAATCCAACAGTTTGTCACGGCCTGCTCAGTCGTCACTACTGTTCAATCCAACAGTTTGTCACGGCCTGCTCAGTCGCAGAGACTACTGTTCAATCTAACAGTTTGTCACGGCCTGCTCAGTCGTCGAGACTACTGTTTTGGCCACAGCCAGATGTACGTGGCAAACTATTTGTCTTGGTTGTGGACGTGGGTCCTTTCGGATCAGCAGGATACTGAACACAGTACAATGTCAAAGATGTATATATTTATTTTATACTTCCTCCAACAATGGTTTCTAGAATGACCCGCCATTCCAAACATACACAACCATTATAAAGGAACACAAACAAATGAATAGGAATGAATGTGTCTGTCTCCAATATGGAGACAGACGGTTTATTTTGAAACAAGATAAACTGATAAGCAAAAGGTGTAAATGAATGCACCTTAATACATAAAGTTGGACATAAAATCCACCACAATAGGTGTAATTGAAATCCACCACATGTGTAATTGAATTCACCTTAACAATATTGTTTACACATGAAGTGGGTTAAAAATACAATAATAAGTAGTTCGCACTGGGTGTCAAAACAGGTGGGAGGTTGGGGCGGAAAGAACTGGAAATAATAATTAATGATACAAGGTATACTCAGAATTCCAGAAGATTGCAGATAGAAAAATTCTACTTCCACGAAAACGATGGCGAAGTTACCGGATGAAGCCACACACGTGACAAGGACGACTGTGATTGGTTACTCAGGCTTCTGTAGTGCGCGTTATGCAAAATGACCTCCTCGCTAAAAACCGGTGTCCGGCTGAGCGTATAATTATAATACAATACAATACAATATTTATTGCATTAAACATCAGACGATGCTTATAGCATATATATATATACTAACACCCCGTGCGAACTGTAGTTAATACACTTTAAGCATTGTAGAAATTATAAACACATTTACATTATACTATTGTAAATTGCGTTTATTTGTTCCACCCAACTATACAACATATGCAACATGTAACCCCAACATGGTGATGGCGAATGCCACGATTCAATGAAAACAAGAACAATGTATATGATGGTGAAACAATGTACATAGTCAAGTATATTCCTTTAAAATACAAACAAGCCCTCAACTCATTAGGGTGTAATAAATTACCAAAACACTAATAATTTAACTAACCTGACAACAGTACAATATCAAAGATATATATATATATATAATTATATATTATTTGTTCCACCCAACTACACAAGATATGCAACATGTAACACCAACCAACATGGTGATGGCGAATACAACGAAGCATTGCATTAGTCTATAACAGTGTGTGTAGTAGATTACGGGTCACGGGTTAGTAAGAGATTAATATAATGTATAACGGGACATGGGCAGAGTATAGGTCAGGTGAATAATTATGTATATGTGTTCGGTGTAACTGGACAATAGATAGATAGATAGTTTTATTCTGGTAAAAATAGAATATATGTCATAAAACAAATACAAATTCAATGTCAACATAGTACATGTGAGCATTAACGTGCAGAGTAGATGACATGTAATCAATACCAAGGATAACACAAAAAGAGAGCAACAAAGCTCTCTTATTTCCATTGTGGTCCTTTACTTTCAATGTTTCTAGATAATGTCCCTTGACTATCAATACTTAAATACTTACAGGGTGGTTCATTACATGAAAAAACAACACGCGTGATTTTATTTATTATTTATGTAAACCGGGACTTCGGGGAACGATATATATACCAACCCGAAACGGGTATATATATTGAAACAAGGAGAACTGCAATATAATAATATCACAGATATACACACATATACTAAAATCTAATCCACGCGGAACATAACTAACCACTATCACACAAATATCAAATTCTCCAAATACTAATATTGCCAATAAACGGGTCTTACCAGAATCGACAATGATTAATGTGTAAATAGTAAAATAGATCCGAGGTAGATCTGTTTAACGAGTTGATTGATATACATATACAATAGTTCGACATTGCAAGAGGTATCTCTAATGACTTCCTTCTCTCAAGTGCGCGGAATGTTATGAGGGCGGTAAAACGGGTTTAGTTGGGGTTAACCGTGGATTGGTTAGTTGACGTCATTCTCCCGTACTATCACTCAGACATAAATACATGACGTTTAGTTACACAACAAGTAGAGAACACAATAGACTGGACACACATCGGTAACCGCCATAGAAGAGAAGGAACAGCTACCGTACATATACAGATAAGAGAGCATTGCTTGCAGTACATGAATAATACATAATATAATATATTCTACAAACAAATAAACTAAGCCTGGGCTACATTTATTATATACTAAAGTCTTGTACTCGTTTATTGTCAAATAAACACATGTAATCAACCCTACGACAAGTTCACCATAGTCAATATTCTATATATAGTCATGTGATATCTTCCAACAAGTTCACCATAGTCAATATTCTATATATAGTCATGGGATATCTTCCAACAAGTTCACCATAGTCAATATTCTATATATAGTCATGGGTTATCTTCCAACAAGTTCATCATAGTCAATATTCTATATATAGTCATGGGTTATCTTCCAACAAGTTCACCATAGTCAATATTCTATATATAGTCATGGGTTATCTTCCAACAAGTTCACCATAGTCAATATTCTATATATAGTCATGGTATATCTTCCAACACGTTCACCATAGTCAATATTCTATATATAGTCATGGGATATCTTCCAACAAGTTCACCATAGTCAATATTCTATATATAGTCATGGGTTATCTTCCAACAAGTTCACCATAGTCAATATTCTATATATAGTCATGGGTTATCTTCCAACAAGTTCACCATAGTCAATATTCTATATATAGTCATGGGATATCTTCCAACAAGTTCACCATAGTCAATATTCTATATATAGTCATGGGATATCTTCCAACAAGTTCACCATAGTCAATATTCTATATATAGTCATGGGATATCTTCCAACAAGTTCACCATAGTCAATATTCTATATATAGTCATGGGATATCTTCCAACAAGTTCACCATAGTCAATATTCTATATATAGTCATGGGTTATCTTCCAACAAGTTCACCATAGTCAATATTCTATATATAGTCATGGGATATCTTCCAACAAGTTCACCATAGTCAATATTCTATATATAGTCATGGGATATCTTCCAACAAGTTCACCATAGTCAATATTCTATATATAGTCATGGGATATCTTCCAACAGTTCACCATAGTCAATATTCTATATATAGTCATGGTATATCTTCCAACAAGTTCACCATAGTCAATATTCTATATATAGTCATGGGATATCTTCCAACAAGTTCACCATAGTCAATATTCTATATATAGTCATGGTATATCTTCCAACAAGTTCACCATAGTCAATATTCTATATATAGTCATGGGATATCTTCCAACAAGTTCACCATAGTCAATATTCTATATATAGTCATGGGATATCTTCCAACAAGTTCACCATAGTCAATATTCTATATATAGTCATGGGATATCTTCCAACAAGTTCACCATAGTCAATATTCTATATATAGTCATGGGATATCTTCCAACAAGTTCACCATAGTCAATATTCTATATATAGTCATGGGATATCTTCCAACAAGTTCAACATAGTCAATATTCTATATATAGTCATGGGATATCTTCCAACAAGTTCACCATAGTCAATATTCTATATATAGTCATGGGATATCTTCCAACAAGTTCACCATAGTCAATATTCTATATATAGTCATGGGATATCTTCCAACAAGTTCACCATAGTCAATATTCTATATATAGTCATGGGATATCTTCCAACAAGTTCACCATAGTCAATATTCTATATATAGTCATGGGATATCTTCCAACAAGTTCACCATAGTCAATATTCTATATATAGTCATGGGATATCTTCCAACAAGTTCACCATAGTCAATATTCTATATATAGTCATGGGATATCTTCCAACAAGTTCACCATAGTCAATATTCTATATATAGTCATGGGATATCTTCCAACAAGTTCACCATAGTCAATATTCTATATATAGTCATGGGATATCTTCCAACAAGTTCACCATAGTCAATATTCTATATATAGTCATGGGATATCTTCCAACAAGTTCACTATCTTGGATTGAAAATGGCCGCCATGCACAACCTATTTCATCCAATATCTCAGCTCCTGTTAGGGATAGGCTCATGAAAATGATGGCTATGCCAACATTTTCATGGTCAAGGGTTCCAATAATGTCAGTTTCAACAATGTCAGATGGCCGCTATCTTGGATTCCAATATGGCCGCCTTATAATACCTATTTTCTTACATATCTCTGTTTCTATTGCAGATAGAGTCATCAAACTGATGGCTATACCTATGTATTCATGGGCAAGGAATCCAATAATGGCATTTTCAACAAAGACTGGTGGCCGCCATCTTGGATTCCAATATGGCCGCCTTATAATGCCTATTTTCTTCCATGTCTCCGTTTCTATTGCAGATAGAGTCATCAAACTGGTGACTATACCCAGGTTTTCATGGGCAAGGAATCCAATAATGCAATGTAATGGCAGTTTCAACAATGATTGACGGCCGCCATCTTGGATTCTAAGATGGCCACCTTATAGTATATACTGGTACTTATAATATGTTCTTCCATATATCTTCTAGAGTAGTAAGAGATGAGTTATTTAATCGGGTTTCTAAAGCCTTCACCAGCTCCACACTTGCAGAACTCACAGCAAGTAATGTTTCTGACACTGCACGGACAGACAATACCGTTTGCACATTTGATGCAGGAGAAAGCACAATTTACAACGCACTTGCGGGAGATTTGTAACTTGAACGAAGATGACGAGTATTTGTTGCACCATGAGTTTGTACAAACACGAACCGAAGCTGATGACCAATGTGTAAAACAGATTGTTAGTTACATTGATGAAAGGACCAATCCATTCAAGGTCAGCACAAACAACGAAGTGAAAAACATCGTTATAGGAAAGCAACTAGTCAAGGACATGTCGTCTTTCTTGATACAGTGCACAAAAGAAGGTGAAAAGAGAAATAGTGAATTTCGAGTATCCAGGCTGCAGACGAAAGAGTTGAAGTTGTTTGATCCCATTCCAAAGATCCGAAAAGTGGCAAAAGCAGTTGGACCAAAGAAGAAGATTGATCTGAAGAAAGAAACAGTTTCAGCCTTGCGAAATATTGACTTTGCGAGGTTGTGAATGTACAGCATAGAAATGTTACTGCGTTATAAGCTCATAAGTACCTCTTTCTATCTAACAACTAAAGATGAGTTTCTAAGAAAACCACAAAAGTCTGAACTTACAAGTGAGATAGAGAAGAACAAGCAAACTCCACCCCCTGCTGTTATTCCACAGGAAGATGAAGCCACTGCAATCATGATCGACTTCATGGCATATGCTTGAAAAGTGGCAGTAAAGAAGTTAAAGCTCAGGACGTTCGGTGACTTGGTGAAGAAACTGTGGAACACATTCATCTACCTGTCAAGAGACTGTAACCGGATTGATATAATCTTCGACTTATATCTTCAACAGAGTATCAAGCAATGTGAGCGTGATAGTCGCAGCAAACATGATGCAATAAACACTATTATTAGTCGAACTGATCAACCACTATATGTCGATATGGAAAGTTTCTGGTCATCAACAGAAAACAAAGTGAGACTGCCGCAATTCTTCATAAAATGGATGATTGAAACATACAAAGATTGCAAACCTGTATACCTTGGAGGATCACACTTAACAGGCGTGACAGCTTGCATGAAACTTGTTCAGGGGAACGAAGAATATGAGCGTCTGCTGAAATGTGACTATGAGGAGGCTGATGACAGAATCATGTTCCATGTGAATCATGCTGTTACTGTTGATACGTTTCGGAGAGTCATTCTTGCATCAGCAGACACTGATGTACCATTTCATGCAGTGTGTTCATGTTGGCATGACAGAGCTCTGGGATTTATGTGGACAGGGTATTTCCACAGGGGCAATCCCTGTTCACGATGTCGGGTCCGGAATAGATTCTAGTGTAGCTGAAAGCTTACCAGCTATCCATGCATTGAGTGGCTGTGACAACACAAGCAAGATAGGAACAAAGAAGTCTGCACTTAAAACTGCGCAAGCGTTGGGATGTAAGCAAGTTCTTTCATTCGCAAAGGCTCCAATTATGGATGGAATGATTCATTCTGCCGAGCAATTTCTGGTTGCTTGTATCTCAAGCGATAATACAGTAGGAACATTCGATAAACTGAGGAACAAAATATACTACAAGAAAACATTTCAACTAGATCTCGAAAAACTGCCGTGTACATCGGCTAGTGTTCACCTCCATATAAAACGTGCATATCTTCAATGTTATCGCTGGCTTCATGCACCTTATCTAGAAAATGTTCCGCTTTATCCAACCGAGTACGGGTACACTTTGGACAAAGAAGGTCATCTTTCACCTGAGATAGTACACGATGTACTATCTAGTGACTTTCCTACGCCTTGCAATTGCATCAAATGTGCAAAAGGTACTGTCTGTCCGAGCAGGGTCAGAAACATTACTTGCTGTGAGTTCTGCAAGTGTGGAGCTGGTGAAGGCTGTAGAAACCCGATTAAATAACTCAGCTCTTACTACTCTAGAAGAGATATGGAAGAACATATTATAGGTACCAGTATATACTATAATATGGCCACTTTAGAATCCAAGATGGCGGCCGTCAATCATTTTTGAAACTGCCATTACATTGCATTATTGGATTCCTTGCTCATGAAAACCTGGGTATAGTCACCAGTTTGATGACTCTATCTGCAATAGAAACGGAGACATGGAAGAAAATAGGTATTATAAGGCGGCCATATTGGAATCCAAGATGGCGGCTACCAGTCTTTGTTGAAAATGCCATTATTGGATTCCTTGCCCATGAAAACATGGGCATAGCCATCAGTTTGATGACTCTATCTGCAATAGAAACAGAGATATGTAAGAACATAGGTATTATAAGGCGGACATATTGGAATCCAAGATGGCGGCCATCTGACATTGTTGAAACTGACATTATTGGAACCCTTGACCATGCAAATGTTGATATAACCACCATTTTCATGAGCCTATCCCTACCGGGAGCTGAGATATTGGATGAAATAGGTTGTGCATGGCGGCCATTTTCAATCCAAGATGGCGACTTCCTGCAACTGATCCAGAGCATGTGACCAAACTTGTTTTCATCCCCAGACCACAAGGAACAAAGATCCAAAGTCAAACTGAGCGCACATAAAAGTGCATACTCAACTACAGCTAGCTCGTAGAGTAATAGTCAATATTATATAATTATATAGTCATGGGATATCTTCCAACAAGTTCACCATAGTCAATATTCTATATATAGTCATGGGATTTCTTCCAACAAGTTCACCTTAGTCAATATTCTATATATAGTCATGGGATATCTTTCAATAAGTTCACCATAGTCAATATTCTATATATAGTCATGGGATATCTTCCAACAAGTTCACCATAGTCAATATTCTATATATAGTCATGGGATATCTTCCAACAAGTTCACCATAGTCAATATTCTATATATAGTCATGGGATATCTTCCAATAAGTTCACCATAGTCAATGTTCTATATATAGTCATGGGATATCTTCCAACACGTTCACCATAGTCAATATTCTATATATAGTCATGGGATATCTTCCAACAAGTTCACCATAGTCAATATTCTATATATAGTCATGGGATATCTTCCAACAAGTTCACCATAGTCAATATTCTATATATAGTCATGGGATATCTTCCAATAAGTTCACCATAGTCAATATTCTATATATAGTCATGGGATATCTTCCAACACGTTCACCATAGTCAATATTCTATATATAGTCATGGGATATCTTCCAACACGTTCACCATAGTCAATGTTCTATATATAGTCATGGGATATCTTCCAACACGTTCACCATAGTCAATATTCTATATATAGTCATGGGATATCTTCCAACAAGTTCACCTTAGTCAATATGCTATATATAGTCATGGGATATCTTCCAATGTTCCCATATAGGCAGTCTTAGTTTGTAGATGTTTTGACATGACTATGTTCTTAAGAATTTGCAATACACAATCTCAATATATTTTGAGCCATGTTTACCCCAGAAGGGCATTATAGTTAAGTATTGATCCAACTAGGCTATCAAATAGTCTGCATTTATCCGACGTGGTTAATTCAATTTGGTTAACTACAATATAACAATATGCAAATTATGTATTGCAAATGATGAGTGTTGTGCTAGTCTCTTTTGGGTCAAAGACATGTTCTTAAATATGTGAGTTCCAAGGTATTTAAATGACTCTTTACGCATGCGATGGTTTTATCTTTGTGTGGAACATTCACCCTCATATAACGTTGCTAATGTAAATATGTTTGATATTATACAACAATGCTTAATTATATACATTTCATTCACATTAACGCTTGTTTTTAACGGGTGATTTGAATACACGAGTCATTACCAGGCGCGAGTTCGTTGTATGTGATCGTCTTGTCGACTTTCTAGACTTTTCCCCCTCTACGCATGTTAACAGGGCATCTATGGATTCAACGTGTAATGCTCATGGTTAAACCTATTATATATGTGTAAAGCAACATCTTTTCGGATTGTAAATAGGAGAATTGGTCACGATTTTAATTGAGATTTAACATATATTAGCCATATAAAGTAAAGTGTTTGTTTATTATAGTGTCACCCCTATTTAAAGGGCCAGCCATTTCTGACTTATGAGACACCTCTTTTTATGAACATCAGTACTTCCCGAATCCTATGCTTGTATACCAGGCGTCAGGCTGGTAGGCAATCGGTAACCATTATTTAACTAGCTGGCGGCTCACCAACCGGCCATATCAGAACGAACCCCTGACGAGATTCGAACCTTCGACCTCCCGTAGGCGGACGCCTTAATCACTGGGCCACGGAGCGATATATGATCTGGCGTTATTGACTATTTATTAGTGAATACAATATATTGCAATTGTATTAATAATTTTAGAGTTGACACATTTTATGAACGGTCCAATATAGTTTATCCATAATGTTCAATAGGCAAACACATATGTAGTTGTTAGGATCCTCTATGTACCCATCTTTAAAAATGGGTACTATAATTTCTAGAAACCGACCGCCATTGGCATGTGTTATTATCGTGTGTTTGTAGAAACAGACAGACCGCCATTGGCATATGTTATTAACGTGTGTTTGTAGAAACAGACAGACCGCCATTGGCATGTGTTATTATCGTGTGTTTGTAGAAACAGACAGACCGCCATTGGCATGTGTTATTATCGTGTGTTTGTAGAAACAGACAGACCGTCATTGGCATGTATTGTTATCGTGTGTTTGTAGAAACTGACAGACCGCCATTGGCATGTATTGTTATCGTGTGTTTGTAGAAACTGACAGACCGCCATTGGCATGTATTGTTATCGTGTGTTTGTAGAAACAGACAGACCGCCATTGGCATGTATTGTTATCGTGTGTTTGTAGAAACTGACAGGCCGCCATTGGCATGTATGTATTGTTATCGTGTGTTTGTAGAAACAGACAGACCGCCATTGGCATTTGTTATTATCGTGTGTTTGTAGAAACAGACAGACCGCCATTGGCATGTGTTATTATCGTGTGTTTGTAGAAACAGACAGACCACCATTGGCATGTATTGTTATCGTGTGTTTGTAGAAACAGACAGACCGCCATTGGCATGTGTTATTATCGTGTGTTTGTAGAAACAGTCAGACCACCATTGGCATGTATTATTATCTTGTGTTTGTAGAAACAGACACACCACCATTGGCATGTGTTATTATCGTGTGTTTGTAGAAACAGACAGACCACCATTGGCATGTATTATTATCGTGTGTTTGTAGAAACAGACAGACCACCATTGGCATGTATTATTATCGTGTGTTTGTAGAAACAGACAGACCACCATTTGCATGTATTGTTATCGTGTGTTTGTAGAAACAGACATACCGACATCGGCATGTATTGTTATCGTGTGTTTGTTGTCGGAGTTTAAAGTCGGACAAACAGCTTAGGTCATATGGCGACAATCCAATTGTAGTTGGTGGCGGAAGACCATGGTACCCATCCGAGCAGTATTTCAGACAGTTTGTGGCGGAAGACCCTGGTACCCCTCCGAGCAGTATTCCAGACAGTTGGTGGCGGAAGACCCTGGTACCCATCCTAGCAGTATTCCAGACAGTTGGTGGCGGAAGACCCTGGTACCCCTCCGAGCAGTATTCTAGACAGTTTGGTGGCGGAAGACCCTGGTACCCCGCCGAGCAGTATTCCATACATTGTATTGTTGAGTGTGTCATTGAATGTAGTAACGTTACCACACTTTGTAACTGTGAACATCTAAAACGAAAATCAACTGTAAACTTGTCGTTAGTTTTCAAATTAGTGTTCGAGAACCGTTTCGAAAAATGGTTTACAGTATGTCATTCTCTGTTTTAGTGTGCGACAGTTACAGAACTACCCTACAGCAGTATCCGGGTGTGTGTCTCAGCGGTTATGAGTTAGCGGAACTCCAAAACGTGAGTACCGAAGAAGAATGTATACAGTACTGTGAGATGAACCAAGGCTACGATTTCCTCTCTGTCAATTACTTCCCTGAGTTTAATACATGCTATTGTGCGAGCGTTACAAGACAACAGGTGTTAGACAGTGACCCGATACGCCTGTTCAGCGATCTTAGTTGTAACCTCTCCACAAAAATATGTGGCTAATGATGCACATTGCACAATTTCGTCCGTCGTTGGGAAGGGTCGAATCTAATGTGTTGAGAACTTGTGACCCGACCCACTTGCCATTATTTATGCTGTAGTTTGCTATGATGTATTATATTGTATATGCACTTTAATATTGGCAATAAAATATGTTTAAACTAAGTGTTTTCACAGTTAAAATCTGTTCATAGCATCATGTAATTGATACCACATGTAGTTATGTATACTACAAAGGTTATATACACTATTTCCATGTCCCCACACGTGTTATTGCCATGTCCCCACACGTGTTATTGCCATGTCCCCACACGTGTTATTGCCATGTCCCCACACGTGTTATTACCATGTCCCCACACGTGTTATTACCATGTTCCCACACGTGTTATTACCATGTCCCCACACGTGTTATTACCATGTCCACACACGTGTTATTCCATTCCACACACTGTTATTACCATGTCCACACACGTGTTTTACCATGTCCCCACACGTGTTATTACCATGTCCACACACGTGTTTTACATGTCCACACACGTGTTATTACCATGTCCCCACACGTGTTATTACTATGTTCCCACACGTGTTATTACCATGTCCCCACACGTGTTATTACTATGTTCCCACACGTGTTATTACCATGTCCACACACGTGTTATTACCATGTCCCCACACGTGCTATTACCATGTCCCCACACGTGTTATTACCATGTCCCCACACGTGTTATTACCATGTCCCCACACGTGTTATTACCATGTCCCCACACGTGTTATTACCATGTCCACCCCTCTCGCTCCACGCAATGCACTTTGTTCTCCGTGCGTCAATGTTTACAACTTTTCTAATGTTTATTTTTCAATGCATTTCTATATTGCACATACTCTGTTAGAAAGTGTAGGATACATGCTGAACCATTATGGAATTATTGCATAATGTAATATAGTCGTAAATAACTAACAATTATTCCGCATGGCCGTCTGTGGTAACTCATTGCATTGTTAGTGATGAGGTCCTAGAGTGTCTTGAAGAGCAACGGAAACTGCCCAATAGTATCCCTAACTTAAGGTTCATCTGTGAACAAAATTAAAAGAAGCTAATTTCAACAGATTTGGGTAGGTATAGATGTGGACAACATATGTAATGTACATTTTGTACTATTACGACATGTTGTCATAATTGAATGAAGTTTATAATTCACACTTTAAATACGTGCAGTTGTACTATATATAATAAATAACGTCCGGCTATTTCACATATATAACCAATCACTGGACCGGCTAAACTACGTGATACACTTCTGGGAAGTAGGCACATATTTGGTGTGTCATTTTAATCACTTTTAAACTATAATTATGTGAGCTGATGTGTAAATATATATTTTATATAAATGTGTTAGGTTCTTGTAATATAATTTGATGTATGTAATGAATAGCACAAGGCACTATAATAAAATATGTACTTATTTTATTATTAATATAAAACACCAGAATACCATTTCTACGACATATTTATTTCAGTAGCTTGTATGTGTTGTATGCTATGTGTATGTATATATTCCAGTAAGGTATATATGCCCACATTATATGATTCCAACTAATCAACGGCTTTAAAGCAATCGAATTTTTTCAAAAATCTCTTCGGTTGCGACGTAAACGTGATTCCCACTCATCCAGTGGCCGATAAACACCACGTGATCTGCAAGTGCACACCTGTTCCTATGTTCACAGACGATTGGATAGAAACAAAACGATTTTCGGTGTGATTTCATGACGCATAGTCATCATATAGCTTAATATTTAGATTTATTTCGATGCAAATCAGTCATATATATGTAAATGGTAAACCTAGACAAGTGTAGAACCTTTATCTGCTGATTTGTTGTGTGAAATTTTAACACACCGTTTATCTGTACCTGTGTTCCGTGTAGCCCAGTATTTCGGACGTACATGTATTTAATATAAATTCTAAAATAATACTTCCCCTGAATCCAAAAGTTCATTCATTCTTTTATAACTGTGACTGAATTCAGCTTTTATGTTTCATAATATTACAAAAGAATTTTTTACTTTTCACTGTGAACCAACTTTTCACCCCGTTTCTAATTCATAGCTGCACAATATACAAGGTTACCTTACTTCCCACAAAAAGCCATAAATTACACCCTAATCCTTTCCTAAAACAACACAACTGATAAGGGGAATTGTGCTAAAGTAAACATTTTAATTGATCAATGAAACACTGCTACTGTGTAATATGATCCAATTAACAGGATTATATAACAGCAGGTGTCCACTTATGCCCTAGACACTGTCAGATCAGACTAATCAAAGGAGTCAATATACAAGGGCCATAAAACTAGAATATCTACAAAGACATGGTGATTGCTACATGTACTCTGAAAAGTCAGAATAATCCGTTCAGGTTTAAGTCAATAAACTTGAAGTCAATAATAAAAAAATATTTATTAATTATTATTATTGTATTTATACTAGAACAGCTGAACCACTATGAATACTACTAAGTTCAGCAAAGTGGCATTTTAAAGAATGGACATTTACCTTTAATTTGATACCAAACATGACTAGTTGTGTCATGTGGAACATATTGGTTGCTATGGTGTTTTTATTTCACTGCGTCTCCAAATGTTGTTAAAATAAGTCAGAATTTCTCGGAATATTAATCGCGTGAAGTCCATTATTCAAATGGTCATAACTTTGGACTGAAACGAGCTACATGCATGATACTGATATCACTAGAAAGCTTATACGTATGCCTATATGATGGTATAGTTAACTCATTATTATTCTTTTTTCGACTTAAGACTGAGTTTGTCATGGTGGGTCACATATTATATATTGTCACACTATTTTGCTACAGAACTTCATAATTTTCCTGGGTGGTATCGTTAGGCATTGACATCCAGGAACTGACAGACATAGTTTTACAACACAATTATGAAATGAACGATTTGATTTGCATGTATTATGTACATTATATTCAAATAATTGCTTAGAAATGGAATCGTAGCCATGGCATCACACGTACTACCTTGTAAAAGCCTAAACAATCTGAGTGAGCATTAAAACATAATACATGCGTGCATTAATTAAGAAATAATATTTTTATTTCTGTTGTTTTAAAATATGGCTTGGAGTTCTGACGTGTAGGGATTAATCATGCAGGCCGTATGACTAAGTTGCTGATTCCGGTGCTCAGAAAGACAAACCATGTGTTATTCGAATATACATAACGCAACTACAAATAGTATTTCGATTCTAGCATGACCAAACTATATAAAAAGCCCAAACAGAGGTTGTGTTAATTTTTGTGGAGTAGTACATAAATAATGTCATAAAACTACACCAATGACAAGTATAAGATTCGGGAAGTAATGATGTTCATAAAAATGAGGTGTCTGATAAGTCATAAATGGCTGGCCCTTTAAATAGGGGAGACAAACACTTTACTTTTACTTTGTACTATCTATTATAAATAACGTCCGACTAGTTCACATATCACCAATCACTTGACTGGCTACGCATAGTTGGTGTGTCATTTTGATATCATTTAAACTAGCTTGAGCTGTTGTGTATGCAGATACATGTTAATATATACTTTATAGAAACTGTATATATGAAGGTGTTAACTTATTGTAGTATAATTTGATGTATGCATGTAAAGAATAACACAAGGCACTATAATAAACTATGTACTTATTTTATTATTAATATAAAACACCAGACTACTATTTCTACGTCGTATTTATTTCAGTAGCGTGTATGTATTGTATGTCATGTGTATGTATATATTCGGGTAAGGTATATATGCATACACATTGTATTATACATGCAATTATTGCAGACACATTGCAAATACTATTTCACTAACTTTTCATTATTAAAGTAAAATGAAAAGTAATATTTCCGGAAATAATATTATATTAAAAAGGAAATGTTGTTGGGTATCAACTTATAGGGCCTTCTCTTCATTTGTATGAACTTGTTTATGAAGATGTTCACTACACAATGTTGCTTCACTGTTCGCTGTCTTGTTGACCTCGTGTGCCAGGTAGCCTACAGCATTTGAAATAAACTATATGTATGTATTTCTGTCATTATATATGTATGCATATCACCGTAATATTGTATAAAGCACACTTAACTTGTGTACACAAAATACATATAAAGTATACAGTAATAAAAGTTAATTTACCTTTAATAGTGTCATTATGTCTTACATTATGCAAGTGTTACTCCCTTATCGAAACTAGGTTATACGAGAGTGCATAAAGGATAAATAGGAATGCTGGTACGACGTAAACTTGTCAATGTCATATGGTAGGAGCATCATTAAATAGGAATACTGGTAGGACGTAAACTTGTCAATGTCATATGGTAGGAGCATCATTAAATAGGAATACTGGTAGGACGTAAGCTTGTCAATGGCATACGGTAGGAGTCTCATTAAATATGAATGCTGGTAGGACGTAAGCTTGTCAATGGCATACGGTAGGAGTCTCATTAAATATGAATGCTGGTACGACGTAAACTTGTCAATGTCATACGGTAGTAGCATCATTAAATAGGAATGCTGGTAGGGCGTAAACTTGTCAATGTCATACGGTAGGAGCGTCATTAAATAAGAATGCTGGTACGACGTATACTTATCAATGTCATTTATGGACGATAATGCCAGAACACATCGTGCTCGAGCTGTTGTTCAGCATCTCCAGCACAACGCCATTGAGACACTACCATGGCCTGCCAGAAGTCCAGACTTAAATCCTATTGAGCATTTGTGGGACATTTTGGGACGTAGGGTGAGAGCAAGGGATCCTCCAGTTCAGAACCTTCAGGAATTGACCCATGCATTGCATGATGAGTGGCAGCAGATCCCCCAACATAGAATCAGACGTCTGATGACCAGCATGAGACGGCGTGTAGAAAATGTTATCCATGTGCGAGGCGGTTACACCAGATACTGAGTTAGCCAGTCATTGTGGACCTTACTAGTGTGTTCGAAATTAATGAAAAGTGAACTGTGTTGTGTGTCTGTTGTAACGACCCCGGCAGCCATACTTATTTAACCTTATTTTACGGTGATTTTATTGAACTTTAGTTTGCTTCAATTAAACCCTCAATTAGTGCTCAAATTCGGTCTTGTGTTGTCAATTGTCTGACTGAACGCTCACATGAGGCCATATAAACAGTTTAGTGTGCTTTTCTAAGTACCATTTTATGAGGTTGAAGATTCAGTTTTACTTAGTGAAAAAAAGTGGGTGGTGCGATATTTATGACGAGGTGTATATATGCCGTATGTACACTCTACTACATGTATATATATATGCCGTGTTTACACCCTACTACATGTATATATGCCGTGTGTACTTGTTTGGTGTGTTTTTGTTTTGGTGTTACACCCTACTACATGTATATATTGCCGTGTGTACACTCTACTACATGTATATATGCCGTGTGTACACACTACTACATGTATATATATGCCGGGTGTACACCCTACTACATGTATATATATGCCGTGTGTACATTCTACTACTGTATATATATGCGGTGTACACCCTACTACATGTATATATATGCCGTGTGTACACTCTACTACATGTATATATATGCCGGTGTGTACACCCTACTACATGTATATATATGCCGTGTGTACACTCTACTACATGTATATATATGCCGTGTGTACACTCTACTACATGTATATATATGCCGTGTGTACACTCTACTACATATATATATATGATGTGTGTACACCCTACTGCATGTATATAATGTATATGCTGTGTGTACACCCTATTACATGTATATATATATATGCCGAGTGTACACTCTACTACATGTATATATATGCTGTGTGTACACCCTACTACATGTATATATATGCCGCGGGTACACCCTACTACATGTATATATATGCCGTGTGTACACCCTACTACATGTATATATATGCCGTGTGTACACTCTACTACATGTATATATATGCCACGGGTACACCATACTACATGTGTATATATGCTGTGTGTACACCCTACTACATGCATATATATGCCGTGTGTACACTCTACTACATGTATATATATATGCCGCGGGTACACCCTACTACATGTATATATATGACGTGTGTACACCCTAATACATGTATATATATATACTGTGTGTACACTCTACTCCCATGTATATATGCCGTGTGTACACTCTACTACATGTATATATGCCGTGTGTAAACTCTACTACATGTATAAATAAACTCAGTGCCGTGTGCACACTCTACTACACGTATATATAAACTCACTGCCGTGTGCACACCCTACCACATGTATATATAAATTCAGTGCCGTGTGCACACCCTACTACATGTATATATATGCTGTGTGTACACTCTACTACATGTATATATATGCCGTGTGTACACCCTACTGCATGTATATAATGTATATGCTGTGTGTACACCCTACTACATGTATATATATGCCGTGTGTACACTCTACTACATGTATATATATGCTGTGTGTACACCCTACTACATGTATAGATATGCCGTGAGTACACCCTACTACATGTCTATTTATGCTATGTGTACATCCTACTGCATGTATATAATGTATATGCTGTGTGTACACCCTATTACATGTATATATATATGCCGTGTGTACACTCTACTACATGTATATATATGCTGTGTGTACACCCTACTACATGTATATATGCCGTGTGTACACCTTACTACATGTATATATATGCCGTGTGTACACCCTGCTACATGTATATATATGCTGTGTGTACACCCTACTACATGTATATTTGTGTGTGTTTTTGTTTTGGGGGTTATATGTATATATGCCGTGTGTACACCCTACTACATGTATATATATGCCGTGTGTACACTTTACTACATGTATATATATATGCTGTGTGTACACTCTACTACATGTATATATATGCCGTGTGTACACCCTACTGCATGTATATAATGTATATGCTGTGTGTACACCCTACTACATGTATATATATGATGTGTGTACACTCTACTACATGTATATATATGCTGTGTGTACACCCTACTACATGTATATATAGGCCGCGGGTACACCCTACTACATATATATATGCCGTGTGTACACCCTACTACATGTATATATATGTCGTGTGTACACTCTACTACATGTATATATATATGCCGTGTGGACACCCTACTGCATGTATATAATGTATATGCTGTGTGTACACCCTACTACATGTATATATATGACGTGTGTACACCCTACTACATGTATGTATATGCTGTGTGTACACTCTACTCCCATGTATATATGCCGTGTGTACACTCTACTACATGTATATATGCCGTGTGTAAACTCTACTACATGTATATATAAACTCAGTGCCGTGTGCACACTCTACTACACGAATATATAAACTCACTGCCGTGTGCACACCCTACTACATATATATATAAACTCAGTGCCGTGTGCACACCCTACTACATGTATATATATGCTGTGTGTACACTCTACTACATGCATATATATGCCGTGTGTACACCCTACTGCATGTATATAATGTATATGCTGTGTGTACACTCTATTTCATGTATATATATGCTGTGTGTACACTCTACTACATGTATAGATATGCCGTGTGTACACCCTACTACATGTATATTTATGCTATGTGTACACCCTACTACATGTAAATATATGCCGTGTGTACACCCTACTGCATGTATATAATGTATATGCTGTGTGTACACCCTACTACATGTATATATATGCCGTGTGTACACCCTACTGCATGTATATAATGTATATGCTGTGTGTACACCCTACTACATGTATATATATATGATGTGTGTACACTCTACTACATGTATATATATGCCGTGTGTACACCCTACTGCATGTATATAATGTATATGCTGTGTGTACACCCTACTACATGTATATATATGATGTGTGTACACTCTACTACATGTATATATATGCTGTGTGTACACCCTACTACATGTATATATATGCCGCGGGTACACCCTACTACATGTATATATATGCCGTGTTTACACCCTACGACATGTATATATATGCCGTGTGTACACTCTACTACATGTATATATATGCCGTGTGTACACCGTACTGCATGTATATAATGTATATGCTGTGTGTACACCCTACTACATGTATATATATGATGTGTGTACACTCTACTCCCATGTATATATGCCGTGTGTACACTCTACTACATGTATATATGCCGTGTGTAAACTCTACTACATGTATATATAAACTCAGTGCCGTGTGCACACTCTACTACACGTATATATAAACTCACTGCCGTGTGCACACCCTACTACATGTATATATAAACTCAGTGCCGTGTGCACACCCTACTACATGTATATATATGCTGTGTGTACACTCTACTACATGTATATATATGCCGTGTGTACACCCTACTGCATGAATATAATGTATATGCTGTGAGTACACTCTACGTCATGTATATATATGCTGTGTGTACACTCTACTACATGCATAGATATGCCGTGTGTACACCCTACTACATGTATATTTATGCTATGTGTACACTCTACTTCATGTATATATATGCTGTGTGTACACTCTACTACATGTATATATATGCCGTGTGTACACCCTACTGCATGTATATAATGATATGCTGTGTGTACACCCTACTACAGTATATATATGCCGTGTGTACACTCTACTACATGTATATATGCCGTGTGTACACCCTACTACATGTATATATATGCCGTGTGTACACCCTACTACATGTATATATGCCGTGTGTACACCCTACTACATGTATATATATGTGCCGTGTGTACACTCTACTACATTTATATATGCCGTGTGTACACCCTACTACATGTATATATATGTGTGGTGTGTACACCCTACTACATGTATATATGTCGTGTGTACACCCTACTACATGTATATATGCCGTGTGTACACCCTACTACATGTATATATGCCGTGTGTACACCCTACTACATGTATATATGCCGTGTGTACACCCTACTACATGTATATATATGCCGCGGGTACACCCTACTACATGTATATATATGCCGTGTGTACACCCTACTACATGTATATATATGCCGTGTGTACACCCTACTACATGTATATATGCCGTGTGTACACTTTACTACATGTATATATATGCCGTTGGTACACTCTACTACATGATATATATGCCGTGTGTACACCCTACTGCATGTATATAATGTATATGCTGTGTGTACACCCTACTACATGTATATATATGCTGTGTGTACACTCTACTACATGTATATATATGCCGTGTGTACACACTACTGCATGTATATAATGTATATGCTGTGTGTACACCCTACTACATGTATATATATGCCGTGTGTACACCCTACTACATGTATATATATGCCGTGTGTACACTTTACTACATGTATATATATGCTGTGTGTACACTCTACTACATGTATATATATGCCGTGTGTACACCCTACTGCATGTATATAATGTATATGCTGTGTGTACACCCTACTACATGTATATATATGATGTGTGTACACTCTACTACATGTATATATATGCTGTGTGTACACCCTACTACATGTATATATAGGCCGCGGGTACACCCTACTACATATATATATGCCGTGTGTACACCCTACTACATGTATATATATGTCGTGTGTACACTCTACTACATGTATATATATATGCCGTGTGGACACCCTACTGCATGTATATAATGTATATGCTGTGTGTACACCCTACTACATGTATATATATGACGTGTGTACACCCTACTACATGTATGTATATGCTGTGTGTACACTCTACTCCCATGTATATATGCCGTGTGTACACTCTACTACATGTATATATGCCGTGTGTAAACTCTACTACATGTATATATAAACTCAGTGCCGTGTGCACACTCTACTACACGAATATATAAACTCACTGCCGTGTGCACACCCTACTACATATATATATAAACTCAGTGCCGTGTGCACACCCTACTACATGTATATATATGCTGTGTGTACACTCTACTACATGCATATATATGCCGTGTGTACACCCTACTGCATGTATATAATGTATATGCTGTGTGTACACTCTATTTCATGTATATATATGCTGTGTGTACACTCTACTACATGTATAGATATGCCGTGTGTACACCCTACTACATGTATATTTATGCTATGTGTACACTCTACTTCATGTATATATATGCTGTGTGTACACTCTACTACATGTATATATATGCCGTGTGTACACCCTACTGCATGTATATAATGTATATGCTGTGTGTACACCCTACTACATGTATATATATGCCGTGTGTACACTCTACTACATGTATATATATGCCGTGTGTACACTCTACTAAATGTATATATATGCCGTTTGTACACCCTACTACATGTATATATATGCCGTGTGTACACCCTACTACATGTATATATATGCCGTGTGTACAACCTACTGCATGTATATAATGTATATGCTGTGTGTACACCCTATTACATGTATATATATGCCGTGTGTACACTCTACTACATGTATATATATGCTGTGTGTAGACCCTACTACATGTATATATGCCGTCTGTACACCCTACTACATGTATATATATGCCGTGTGTACACCCTGCTACATGTATATATATGCTGTGTGTACACCCTACTACATGTATATTTGCCGTGTGTACACTCTACTACATGTATATATATGCCGCGGGTACACACTACTTCATGTATATATATGCCGTGTGTACACCCTACTACATGTATATATGCCGTGTGTACACCCTACTACATGTATATATATGCCGTGTGTACACTTTACTACATGTATATATATGCTGTGTGTACACTCTACTACATGTATATATATGCCGTGTGTACACCCTACTGCATGTATATAATGTATATGCTGTGTGTACACCCTACTACATGTATATATATGATGTGTGTACACTCTACTACATGTATATATATGCCGTGTGTACACCCTACTGCATGTATATAATGTATATGCTGTGTGTACAACCTACTACATGTATAAATATGCCGTGTGTACACTCTACTACATGTATATATATGCTGTGTGTACATTCTACTACATGTATATATATGCTGTGTGTACACCCTACTACATGTATATATATGCCGTGTGTACACCCTACTACATGTATATACATGCTGTGTGTACACTCTACTACATGTATCTATATGCCGTGTGTACACCCTACTGCATGTATATAATGTATATGCTGTGTGTACATCCTACTACATGTACATATGCCGTGTATACACTCTACTACATGTATATATATGCTGTGTGTACACCCTACTACATGTATGTATATGCCATGTGTACACCCTACTACATGTATATATGCCGTGTGTACACCCTACTACATGTATGTATGCCGTGTGTACACTCTGCTACATGTATATTTGCCGTGCGTACATTCTACTACATGTATATTATGCCGTGTGTACACTCTGCTACATGGATATATGCCGTGTGTACACATTACTACATGTATATATGCAGTGTGTACACCTAATTACTTGTATATATGTGCTGTGTGAACACCCTACTACATGTATGTATGCCGTATGCACACCCTACTGCATGTATATATATGCCGTGTGCACACCCTACTCAATGTATATAATATATATGCTGTGTGTACACCCTACTACATGTATATATATGCCGTGTGTACACCCTACTACATGTATATATGCCGTGTGTACACTCTACTACATGTATATATATATGCCGCGGGTACACCCTACTACATGTATATATGGCGTGTGTACACTCTACTACATGTATATATATGCCGTGTGTACACCCTACTGCATGTATATAATGTATATGCTGTATGTACACCCTACTACATGTATATGTATGCCGTGTGTACACCCTACTGCATGTATATAATATATATGCTGTGTGTACACCCTACTACATGTATATATATGCCGTGTGTACACTCTACTACATGTATATATATGCTGTGTGTACACTCTACTACATGTATATATATGCTGTGTGTACACCCTACTAAATGTATATATGCCGTGTTTACACCCTACTACATGTATATATATGCTGTGTGTACACTCTACTACATGTATATATATGCCGTGTGTACACCCTACTGCATGTATATAATGTATATGCTGTGTGTACACCCTACTACATGTATATATATGCCGTGTGTACACTCTACTACATGTATATATATGCTGTGTGTACACTCTACTACATGTATATATATGCTGTGTGTACACCTACTACATGTATATATATGCCGTGTGTACACCCTACTACATGTATATATTGCCGTGTGTACACCCTACTACATGTATATATGTATATGCCGTGTGTACACCCTACTACATGTATATATATGCCGTGTGTACACTCTACTACATGTATATATATGCCGTGTGTACACCCTACTACATGTATATATATGCCGTGTGTACACCCTACTACATGTATATATATGCCGTGTGTACACCCTACTACATGTATATATATGCCGTGTGTACACTCTACTACATGTATATATATGCCGTGTGTACACCCTACTGCATGTATATTATATGCTGTGTGTACACCCTATTACATGTATATATATGCCGTGTGTACACTCTACTACATGTATATATATGCTGTGTGTACACCCTACTACATGATATATATGCCGTGTGTACACCCTACTACATGTATATATATGCGTGTGTACACTACTAATGCCGTGTGTACACCCTACTATGTATATATATGCCGTGTGTACACCCTACTACTTGTATATATATGCCGTGTGTACACCCTACTGCATGTATATAATGTATATGCTGTGTGTACACCCTACTACATGTATATATATGCCGTGTGTACACTCTACTACATGTATATATATGCTATGTGTACACTCTACTACATGTATATATATGCCGTGTGTACACCTACTACATGTATATTTATGCTATGTGTACACCCTACTACATGTATATATATGCCGTGTGTACACCCTACTGCATGTATATAATGTATATGCTGTGTGTACACCCTATTACATGTATATATATGCCGTGTGTACACTCTAGTACATGTATATATATGCTGTGTGTACACCCTACTACATGTATATATATGCCGTGTGTACACCCTACTACATGTATATATATGCCGTGTGTACACCCTACTACATGTATATATATGCCGTGTGTACACACTACTACATGTATATATATGCCGTGTGTACACCCTACTACATGTGTATATATGCTGTGTGTACACCCTACTACAGTTATATATACCAGTGTCGTGTGATCACTCTACTACATGTATTTATAAATGCCGTGTGTTCACTCGCCTACATGTATTTATAAATGCCGTGTGTTCACTCTCATACATGTATTTATATGCCGTGTGTTCACTCTCCTACATGTATTTATATGCCGTGTGTTCACTCTCCTACATGTATTTATATGCCGTGTGTACACTCTACTACATGTATATATAAACTCATGCCGTGTGTACACCCTACTACATGTATATATGCCGTGTGTACACTCTACTACATGTATATAAATGCCGTGTGTACACTCTACTACATGTATATATGCCGTGTGTACACCCTACTACATGTATATATATGCCGTGTGTACACTCTACATGTATATATGCCGTGTGTACACCCTACTACATGTATATATATGCCGTGTGTACACCCTACTACATGTATATATGCCGTGTGTACACCCTACTACATGTATATATGCCGTGTGTACACCTACTACATGTATATATGCCGTGTGTACACCCTACTACATGTATATATATGCCGTGTGTACACCCTACTACATGTATATATATGCCGTGTGTACACCCTACTACATGTATATATATATGCCGTGTGTACACCCTACTACATGTATATATATGCCGTGTGTACACCCTACTACATGTATATATTGCCGTGTGTACACCCTACTACATGTATATATATGCCGTGTGTACACCCTACTACATGTATATATGCCGTGTGTACACCCTACTACATGTATATATATGCCGTGTGTACACCCTACTACATGTATATATGCCGTGTGTACACCCTACTACATGTATATATGCCGTGTGTACACCCTACTACATGTATATATATGCCGTGTGTACACCCTACTACATGTATATATGCCGTGTGTACACCCTACTACATGTATATATATGCCGTGTGTACACCCTACTACATGTATATATATGCCGTGTGTACACCCTACTACATGTATATATATGCCGTGTGTACACCCTACTACATGTATATATGCCGTGTGTACACCCTACTACATGTATATATGCCGTGTGTACACCCTACTACATGTATATATGCCGTGTGTACACTCTACTACATGTATATATGCCGTGTGTACACCCTACTACATGTATATATATGCCGTGTGTACACCCTACTACATGTATATATGCCGTGTGTACACCCTACTACATGTATATATGCCGTGTGTACACCTCTAACATGTATATATGCCGTGTGTACCCTACTACATGTATATATAAACTAGGCCGTGGTACACTCTACTACATGTATATAATCAGTGCCGTGTGTACACTCTACTACATGTATATATGCCGTGTGTACACTCTACTACATGTATATATGCCGTGTGTACACTTTACAACATGTATATATGCCGTGTGTACACTCTACTACATGTATATATAAACTCAGTGCCGTGTGTACACTTTACTACATGTATATATGCCGTGTGTACACTCTACTACATGTATATATAACTCAGTGCCGTGTGCGCAGCCTACTATATGTATATATATGCCGTGTGTAAACCCTACTACATATATATATATATATATATATTATATATATAGTCTACATCCGTTATGTCAAATTCTGTTATGTCGAATTATCCGGTTATCTCGAAGTCGGATCAAAGTCCCGTTTTAGACAGTATCACTTTACATATAACTGGCTATGTTTATATCGAATGTCGTTAAAGTCAAACTTCGGTTATGTCGAAGTATTTCGTTCGGTCCGACGTAATTCGACATAACGGATGTAGACTATAATATATATATATTTACCAAACAATCAAATATTGCAGAATAGTGCACCGTTTAATATGATTTTGTTTATAAACTAAAAAATAGTAAATTATATGTATGTCTCTCTTTCCTTTCTTAAAGCGACACTACATCAGTGGAAACACACATTTCTACAGAAGTAATGTCATATTGTATGGTATATTTTTTTTCAAAATATTTACCTCAAATACTGAGTATTTCAACTAATAAACAAACTTCGTATATGCGGTTTGTTGACATACCAAAATAATGTAAACATACATGTGTAATACAACTAGTGTATCCTGAATAACACGATTTATGGTAGATATTTACCGTTATATCTCACATTTGTGTCTATATATTTGTAGACTATTCTTAATTAATTTATCTCTAAACGACATTATCTCGCGTTTAGTATTGACTATGACAAACAAACGTCAAGTCAGGAGTATGGATGACCGTTATATGAAATCACACTTTCAATCCACAAAAACACTGTTTATTGATTCAATGTTAGTATTCGAATGTATTCGGAAGAATTTGTAGTAGCAATGCGTGAAAAACTGCATTTTATTTGTTTTTTGCGATGTAATGTCGATTTAAACTATATGGAGATTAATTCGATTTGTTATAATGGACATAATTGTGAAATATATATAAATTATTACTAGTAAGTAAATCAAACTAAATGATGCTGTAACCTTGGCCACGAGGTTTGACTTTGTTTATACACCATATTGACCTGCTATTTGTAGGGGTCATTCGAATATACAGAGGGTGGGTATTTATAGCATATTGTTAAAAACAAGGAACTGTTGAGAAACGGTAAATTTCTTCCAACCAAGTTCGGGTATATTTAACAAGAATCCATAGCAGGCATGCATACAATGCCATACCATACATACCATTAATACGCTTGAATGTTAAAACTTTACAATGTTGTAGTTTCATTATATTTAAGGTGCCCTATAGACCCCCTGGGTCGGGTGCTATTTCTATTGTAATGTATGTACTACGTTATGCACATGCCACTATAATAAACAATTACTTATTTACTTACTTATAAACTTTTCGTCTAGATATCCCTTGCGGAGCCTCGGTTGTGTGAAATGGCTGTCCAATTAACGCAGTGGTTAGCGCGCTCGCTTCTCACCAATGCAACCCGGGTTCGATCTTCGGGCCGGGAAGTATTTGAGATGGTACGGTGGTCGCCAGATCGGACAGGTGGGTTTTCTCCGGGTACTCTGGTTTCCTCCCACACGAATGCCCACATATACGCTTCCATCCGCGCCAACGAAAGTGATTAATATAAGTTGTTAGAACTTGCTTCGCAATCGTTGTAAAATAAATAAAGTTTAAACGATTGTAATGGAGACAATGTCCGTGTCGCCACCGAGGATCTGTGAGTTCGGTCTCCATCAGAACCACTGGGATCGACTTCTTCGGCAAGCCACAGTATCTCCTCTCTCCATCCATCATGGCTGTGGATTTCACCAGGAATGAGGTCGAATGGGGCATCGAGAGCGAGATACCTTAAATTTAATGTACTTGTTTCTCAATCGACCTTCAATAAATGTATTTTGGCTAATATGCGGAAACAGGGATACTTTTAAAGACTTACCCATTATTACGAAATAATTCATAGTTTGGTCTTGGTGTGTATACGTGATACTGTGAGGTTGATCTGAGAATTATATGATGTAAATCAGAAGTAGAAGTGAAGGACGATTTTACGTATTCTGGAGCAGCTCCATGTAATGTTTTATACATTTGTATAGCCTTCTGATATATGACTCGTTCTGGAAAAGTCATCCATATTAGTTGGGAGAATAATAATTGCGATGGCGTGTCGAAATCCTGATCTAGAATTATTCTAGCTGAACTAGTTTATCGTCTAACGATGAGTTGCAGTTACACCAATTTACACAACAGTCTAAGTGAGGCAATATGTAAGCATTGTAGAAGAGTTTGCGATTGGGAATAGAGAGATAGGTGTAAATTGAGAATACGACAACTTGGTTGAACTGTCAGTTTTTAGTTGGCTTCACAGGTGTACTGACCTACTAACATGTGTATTACTCAGTACAAATATAACTTCACAGGTGTACTGACCTACTAACATGTATATTACTCAGTACACATATAACTTCACAGGTGTACTGACCTACTAACATGTGTATTACTCAGTACAAATATATCTTCACAGGTGTACTGACCTACTAACATGTGTACTACTCTACAAGTACAACTTCACAGGTGTACTGACCTACTAACATGTGTATTGCTCAGTACAAATATAACTTCACAGGTGTACTGACCTACTAACATGTGTATTACTCAGTACAAATATAACTTCACAGGTGTACTGACCTACTAACATGTGTACTATTCAGTACAAATATAACTTCACAGGTGTACTGACCTACTAACATGTGTACTACTCAGTACAAATATAACTTCACAGGTGTACTGACCTACTAACATGTGTACTACTCAGTACAAATATAACTTCACAGGTGTACTGACCTACTAACATGTGTATTACTCAGTACAAATATAACTTCACAGGTGTACTGACCTACTAACATGTGTATTACTCTACACATACAACATTACAGGTGTACTGACCTACTAACATGTGTATTACTCAGTACAAATACAACTTCACAGGTGTACTGACCTACTAACATGTGTATTACTCAGTACAAATACAACTTCACAGGTGTACTGACCTACTAACATGTGTATTACTCAGTACAAATATAACTTCACAGGTGTACTGACCTACTAACATGTGTATTACTCTACAAATACAACTTTACAGGTGTACTGACCTACTAACATGTGTATTACTCAGTACAAATACAACTTCACAGGTGTACTGACCTACTAACATGTGTATTACTCTACAAATACAACTTCACAGGTGTACTGACCTACTAACATGTGTATTACTCAGTACAAATACAACTTCACAGGTGTACTGACCTACTAACATGTGTATTACTCTACAAGTACAACTTCACAGGTGTACTGACCTACTAACATGTGTATTACTCAGTACAAATACAACTTCACAGGTGTACTGACCTACTAAAATGTGTATTACTCAGTACAAATACAACTTCACAGGTGTACTGACCTACTAACATGTGTATTACTCAGTACAAATACAACTTCACAGGTGTACTGACCTACTAACATGTGTATTACTCAGTACAAGTACAACTTCACAGGTGTACTGACCTACTAACATATGTATTACTCAGTACAAATACAACTTCACAGGTGTACTGACCTATTAACATGTGTATTACTCAGTACAAATACAACTTCACAGGTGTACTGACCTACTAACATGTGTATTACTCAGTACAAATACAACTTCACAGGTGTACTGACCTACTAACGTGTGTATTACTCAGTACAAATACAACTTCACAGTTGTACTGACCTACTAACATGTGTATTACTCAGTACAAATACAACTTCACAGGTGTACTGACCTACTAACATGTGTATTACTCAGTACAAATACAACTTCACAGGTGTACTGACCTACTAACATGTGTATTACTCAGTACAAATACAACTTCACAGGTGTACTGACCTACTAACATGTGTATTACTCTACAAGTACAACTTCACAGGTGTACTGACCTACTAACATGTGTATTACTTAGTACAAATACAACTTCACAGGTGTACTGACCTACTAACATGTGTATTACTCAGTACAAATACAACTTCACAGGTGTACTGACCTACTAACATGTGTATTACTCAGTACAAATACAATTTCACAGGTGTACTGACCTACTAACATGTGTACTACTCTACAAGTACAACTTCACAGGTGTACTGACCTACTAACATGTGTATTACTCAGTACAAATACAACTTCACAGGTGTACTGACCTACTAACATTTGTATTACTCAGTACAAATACAACTTCACAGGTGTACTGACCTACTAACATGTGTATTACTCAGTACAAATATAACTTCACAGGTGTACTGACCTACTAACATGTGTATTACTCTACAAATACAACTTCACAGGTGTACTGACCTACTAACATATGTATTACTCAGTACAAATACAACTTCACAGGTGTACTGACCCACTAACATGTGTATTACTCTACAAGTACAACTTCACAGGTGTACTGACCTACTAACATGTGTATTACTCAGTACAAATACAACTTCACAGGTGTACTGACCTACTAAAATGTGTATTACTCAGTACAAATACAACTTCACAGGTGTACTGACCTAATAACATGTGTATTACTCAGTACAAATACAACTTCACAGGTGTACTGACCTACTAACATTTGTATTACTCAGTACAAATGCAACTTCACAGCTGTACTGACCTACTAACATGTGTATTACTCAGTACAAGTACAACTTCACAGGTGTACTGACCTACTAACATGTGTATTACTCAGTACAAATACAACTTCACAGGTGTACTGACCTATTAACATGTGTATTACTCAGTACAAATACAACTTCACAGGTGTACTGACCTACTAACATGTGTATTACTCAGTACAAATACAACTTCACAGGTGTACTGACCTACTAACATGTGTATTACTCTACAAGTACAACTTCACAGGTGTACTGACCTACTAACATGTGTATTACTCAGTACAAATACAACTTCACAGGTGTACTGACCTACTAACATGTGTATTACTCAGTACAAATACAACTTCACAGGTGTACTGACCTACTAACATGTGTATTACTCAGTACAAATACAACTTCACAGGTGTACTGACCTACTAACATGTGTATTACTCAGTACAAATACAACTTCACAGGTGTACTGACCTACTAACATGTGTATTACTCAGTACAAATACAACTTCACAGGTGTACTGACCTACTAACATGTGTATTACTCAGTACAAATACAACTTCACAGGTGTACTGACCTACTAACATGTGTATTACTCAGTACAAATACAACTTCACAGGTGTACTGACCTACTAACATGTGTATTACTCAGTACAATACAACTTCACAGGTGTACTGACCTACTAACATGTGTATTACTCAGTACAAATACAACTTCACAGGTGTACTGACCTACTAACATGTGTATTACTCAGTACAAATACAACTTCACAGGTGTACTGACCTACTAACATGTGTACTACTCTACAAGTACAACTTCACAGGTGTACTGACCTACTAACATGTGTATTACTCAGTACAAATACAACTTCACAGGTGTACTGACCTACTAACATGTGTATTACTCAGTACAAATACAACTTCACAGGTGTACTGACCTACTAACATGTGTATTACTCAGTACAAATACAACTTCACAGGTGTACTGACCTACTAACATGTGTATTACTCAGTACAATACAACTTCACAGGTGTACTGACCTACTAACATGTGTATTACTCAGTACAAATACAACTTCACAGGTGTACTGACCTACTAACATGTGTATTACTCAGTACAAATACAACTTCACAGGTGTACTGACCTACTAACATGTGTACTACTCTACAAGTACAACTTCACAGGTGTACTGACCTACTAACATGTGTATTACTCAGTACAAATACAACTTCACAGGTGTACTGACCTACTAACATTTGTATTACTCAGTACAAATACAACTTCACAGGTGTACTGACCTACTAACATGTGTATTACTCAGTACAAATACAACTTCACAGGTGTACTGACCTACTAACATATGTAATACTCCTTCTGTATTAACCAGACCTACAATACTTGAAAGTCATGAATGTATAATCTCGTCAGATCCAAGATGTTCACAAGTGTCTTAGTCATCCAAGATGTTCACACGTGTCTTAGTCATCCAAGATGTTCACACGTGTCTTAGTCATCCAAGATGTTCACATGTGTCTTAGTCATCCAAGATGTTCACACGTGCCTTAGTCGTCCAAGATGTTCACACGTGTCTTAGTCATCCAATATGTTCACAAGTGTCTTAGGTATCCAAGATGTTCACAAGTATCTTAGTCATCCAAGATGTTCACACGTGTCTTAGTCATCCAAAATGTTCACACGTGTCTTAGTCATCCAAGATGTTCACAAGTGTCTTAGTCATCCAAGATGTTCACAAGTGTCTTAGTTATCCAATATGTTCACAAGTGTCTTAGTTATCCAAGATGTTCACACGTGTCTTAGTCATCCAAGATGTTCACAAGTGTGTTAGTCATCCAAGATGTTCACAAGTGTCTTAGGTATCCAAGATGTTCACAAGTATCTTAGTCATCCAAGATGTTCACACGTGTCTTAGTCATCCAAAATGTTCACACGTGTATTAGTCATCCAAGATGTTCACAAGTGTCTTAGTTATCCAAGATGTTCACACGTGTCTTAGTCATCCAAGATGTTCACAAGTGTGTTAGTTATCCAAGATGTTCACACGTGTCTTAGGTATCCAAGATGTTCACAAGTATCTTAGTCATCCAATATGTTCACAAGTATCATAAGTTACCCAAGTGTCTTAGTTGCTGTGGCGTGTAAGCTCTGCTGCACTGATGTGGTTGCTGACGGGTAGGCTCTGTTGCACTGCTGTGGTTGCTGTGGCGGGTAGGCTCTGCTGCACTGCTATGGTTGTTGTGGCGGGTATGCTCTGTTGCACTGCTGCACTGATGTGGTTGTTGTGGCGTGTAAGCTCTGCTTCACTGATCTGGTTGTTGTGGCGGGTAGGCTCTGCTGCACTGCTGTGGTTGTTGTGGCGGGTAGGCACTGATGCACTGCTGCACTGCTGCACTGCTGCACTGCTGTGGTTGTTGTGGCGGGTAGGCTATGCTGCACTGATCTGGTTGTTGTGACGAGTACGCTCTGCTGCACTGATCTGGTTGTTGTGGCGGGTAGACTCTGCTGCACTGCTGTGGTTGTTGTGGCGGGTAGGCTCTGCTGCACTGCTGTGGTTGTTGTGGCGGGTAGGCTATGCTGCACTGCTGTGGTTGTTGTGGCGGGTAGGCTATGTTTTTTATGCTGCACTGATCTGGTTGTTATGACGGGTAGGCTCTGCTGCACTGATCTGGTTGTTGTGGCGGGTAGGCTCTACTGCACTAATCTGGTTGTTGTGGCGGGTAGACTCTGCTGCACTGATCTGGTTGTTGTGGCGGGTAGGCTCTGCTGCACTGATCTGGTTGTTGTGGCGGGTATAATCTGCTGCACTGCTGCACTGCTGTGGTTGTTGTGGCGGGTAGGCTCTGCTGCACTGATCTGGTTGTTGTGGCGGGTAGGCTCTGCTGCACTGCTGTGGTTGTTGTGGTGCGTAGGCTCTGCTGCATTGATCTGGTTGTTGTGGTGGGTAGGCTCTGCTGCACTGCTGTGGTTGTTGTGGCGGGTAGACTCTACTGTACTGCTGTGGTTGTTGTGGCGGGTAGACTCTGCTGTACTGCTGTGGTTGTTGTGGCGGATAGGCTCTGCTGCACTGATGTGGTTGTTGTGGCGGGTAGACTCTGCTGCACTGCTGTGGTTGTTGTGGCGGGTAGGCTCTGCTGCACTGCTGTGGTTGTTGTGGCGGGTAGGCTATGCTGCACTGCTGTGGTTGTTGTGGCGGGTAGGCTCTGCTGCACTGATCTGGTTGTTGTGGCGGGTAGGCTCTACTGCACTAATCTGGTTGTTGTGGCGGGTAGACTCTGCTGCACTGATCTGGTTGTTGTGGCGGGTAGGCTCTGCTGCACTGATCTGGTTGTTGTGGCGGGTAGACTCTGCTGCACTGCTGCACTGCTGTGGTTGTTGTGGCGGGTAGGCTCTGCTGCACTGATCTGGTTGTTGTGGCGGGTAGGCTCTGCTGCACTGCTGTGGTTGTTGTGGTGCGTAGGCTCTGCTGCATTGATCTGGTTGTTGTGGTGGGTAGGCTCTGCTGCACTGCTGTGGTTGTTGTGGCGGGTAGACTCTGCTGTACTGCTGTGGTTGTTGTGGCGGGTAGACTCTGCTGTACTGCTGTGGTTGTTGTGGCGGATAGGCTCTGCTGCACTGATGTGGTTGTTGTGGCGGGTAGGCTCTGCTGCACTGCTGTGGTTGTTGTGGCGGGTAGGCTCTGCTGCACTGATGTGGTTGTTGTGGCGGGTAGGCTCTGCTGTACTGCTGTGGTTGTTGTGGCGGTAGGCTCTGCTGCACTGATGTGGTTGTTGTTGCGGGTACGCTCTGCTGCACTGATGTGGTTGTTGTGGCGGGTAGGCTCTGCTGCACTGATGTGGTTGTTGTGGCGGGTAGGCTCTGCTGCACTGATTTGGTTGTTGTGGCGGGTACGCTCTGCTGCACTGCTGTGGTTGTTGTGGCGGGTAGACTCTGCTGCACTGCTGTGGTTGTTGTGGCGGGTAGGATCTGCTGCACTGATCATGTTGTTGTGGCGTGTAGGTTCTGCTGCTCTGCTGTGGTTGTTGTGTCGGGTAGGCTCTGCTGCACTGATCTGATTGTTGTGGTGAGTAGACTCTGCTGCACTGATCTGGTTGTTGTGGCGGGTAGGCTCTACTGCACTGATCTGGTTGTTGTGGCGGGTATGCACTGCTGCACTGCTGTTGTTGTTGTGGCGGGTAGGCTCTGTTGCACTGATCTGGCTGTTGTGGCGTGTAGGCTCTGCTGCACTGATCTGGTTGTTGTGGCGGGTAGGCTGTACTGCACTGATCTGGTTGTTGTGGCGGATAGGCTCTATTGCACTGATCTGGTTGTTGTGGCGGGTAGGCTCTGCTGCACTGCTGTGGTTGTTGTGGCGGGTAGGCTCTGCTACACTGCTGTGGCGTGTAGGCTCTGCTACACTGCTGTGGCGGGTAGGTTCTGCTACACCGATGTGGCGTGTAGGCTCTGCTGCACTGCTGTAGCGGGTAGGCTCTGCTACACTGCTGTGGCTCTGCTACACTGCTGTGGCGGGTAGGCTCTGCTACACTACTGTGGCGGGTAGGCTCTGCTACACTACTGTGGCGGGTAGGCTCTGCTACACTTCTGTGGCGGGTAGGCTCTGCTGCATTGCTGTGGTGGGTAGGCTCTGCTGCACTTCTGTGTCGGGTAGGCTCTGCTACACTACTGTGGCGGGTAGGCTCTGCTACACTGCTGTGGCCGGTAGGCTCTGTTACACTACTGTAGCGGGTAGGCTCTGCTACACTACTGTAGCGGGTAGGCTCTGCTACACTGCTATGGCGGGTAGGGTCTGCTACACTACTGTGGCGGGTAGGCTCTGTTACACTACTGTGGCGGGTAGGCTCTGCTACACTACTGTGGCGGGTAGGCTCTGCTACACTACTGTGGCGGGTAGGCTCTGCTACACTTCTGTGGCGGGTAGGCTCTGCTGCATTGCTGTGGCGGGTAGGTTCTGCTGCATAATGCTGTAGTTGCTGTTGCGGGTATGGTCTGTTGGCATGATACACTCGGCTGCTGCATCCAGTTCATACTCCATGAGAATAGCTCACTCTGAACGTGCCTGTGGAATCCAGATCTTCTTTGTACATCAATGACAGCTGTATCGCCTTGTCATTTAGCATACCTGAATGCATGCTAACCAGGGTCTGAGGTTATAAATCGTTTCTCAGATTCAATCTCAAGCGATTTGATTGGTTGAGTCTGAGATTTATTCTCAGCTGAATCAATCAGAAGCTTGAGTCTGAGTTTGAGATCGGAGATAGGTTTTATAACCTCCAGACCAGAACTGCTGGAAGCAGACAGAGGCCCTACACAGCTATTCGGTGTATTGTGCTGACACTGGCTAGGGCTATAATTATACGCTTAAGCTTATGATTTCAATGAACTGAGTAGGGGGATGGCATTCCGGCGTGTGGGTGCTGCAACCACATACTTGTGGGTGCAACGATTTTATAGGACATTAATTAGTTCCCTGAGCATCCCCCCCCCCAGGATACGCTTCTGAGTTTTCTAGCTGGACATCTCTATAACTCGCCTGTTTATTGTTATATCGCCTTTAGTTGGATTCCGTTGTTGTTAGGCCTAGGCCTACTGTTGTTCGTGATTCCGTTGTTATTAGGCCTAGGCCTACTGTTGTTCGTGATTTGTTGTTGTTAGGCCTAGGCCTACTGTTGTTCGTGATTCCGTTGTTGTTAGGCCTAGGCCTACTGTTGTTCGTGACTCCGTTGTTGTTAGGCCTAGGCCTACTGTTGTTCGTGATTCCGTTGTTGTTAGGCCTACTGTTGTTCGTGACTCCGTTGTTGTTAGGCCTACTGTTGTTCGTGATTCCGTTGTTGTTAGGCCTACTGTTGTTCGTGATTCCGTTGTTGTTAGGCCTACTGTTGTTCGTGACTCCGTTGTTGTTAGGCCTAGGCCTACTGTTGTTCGTGATTCCGTTGTTGTTAGGCCTACTGTTGTTCGTGACTCCGTTGTTGTTAGGCCTAGGCCTATTGTTGTTCGTGATTCCGTTGTTATTAGGCCTAGGCCTACTGTTGTTCGTGACTCCGTTGTTGTTAGCCCTACTGTTGTTCGTGATTCCGTTGTTGTTAGGCCTACTGTTGTTCGTGATTCCGTTGTTGTTAGGCCTACTGTTGTTCGTGACTCCGTTGTTAGGCCTAGGCCTACTGTTGTTCGTGACTCCGTTGTTGTTAGCCCTACTGTTGTTCGTGACTCCGTTGTTGTTAGCCCTACTGTTGTTCGTGACTCCGTTGTTGTTAGCCCTACTGTTGTTCGTGATTCCGTTGTTGTTAGGCCTACTGTTGTTCGTGACTCCGTTGTTGTTAGCCCTACTGTTGTTCGTGATTCCGTTGTTGTTAGCCCTACTGTTGTTCGTGACTCCGTTGTTGTTAGCCCTACTGTTGTTCGTGACTCCGTTGTTGTTAGCCCTACTGTTGTTCGTGATTCCGTTGTTGTTAGGCCTACTGTTGTTCGTGACTCCGTTGTTGTTAGGCCTACTGTTGTTCGTGATTCCGTTGTTGTTAGCCCTACTGTTGTTCGTGATTCCGTTGTTGTTAGGCCTAGGCCTACTGTTGTTCGTGATTCCGTTGTTGTTAGGCCTACTGTTGTTCGTGACTCCGTTGTTGTTAGCCCTACTGTTGTTCGTGATTCCGTTGTTGTTAGGCCTGGCTACTGTTGTTCGTGACTCCGTTGTTGTTAGCCCTACTGTTGTTCGTGATTCCGTTGTTGTTAGCCCTACTGTTGTTCGTGACTCCGTTGTTGTTAGCCCTACTGTTGTTCGTGACTCCGTTGTTGTTAGCCCTACTGTTGTTCGTGACTCCGTTGTTGTTAGCCCTACTGTTGTTCGTGATTCCGTTGTTGTTAGGCCTACTGTTGTTCGTGACTCCGTTGTTGTTAGCCCTACTGTTGTTCGTGATTCCGTTGTTGTTAGCCCTACTGTTGTTCGTGACTCCGTTGTTGTTAGCCCTACTGTTGTTCGTGACTCCGTTGTTGTTAGCCCTACTGTTGTTCGTGACTCCGTTGTTGTTAGCCCTACTGTTGTTCGTGACTCCGTTGTTGTTAGCCCTACTGTTGTTCGTGACTCCGTTGTTGTTAGCCCTACTGTTGTTCGTGACTCCGTTGTTGTTAGCCCTACTGTTGTTCGTGACTCCGTTGTTGTTAGCCCTACTGTTGTTCGTGACTCCGTTGTTGTTAGCCCTACTGTTGTTCGTGATTCCGTTGTTGTTAGCCCTACTGTTGTTCGTGACTCCGTTGTTGTTAGCCCTACTGTTGTTCGTGACTCCGTGTTGTTAGCCCTACTGTTGTTCGTGACTCCCTTGTTGTTAGCCCTACTGTTGTTCGTGATTCCGTTGTTGTTAGCCCTACTGTTGTTCGTGACTCCGTTGTTGTTAGCCCTACTGTTGTTCGTGATTCCGTTGTTGTTAGCCCTACTGTTGTTCGTGATTCCGTTGTTGTTAGCCCTACTGTTGTTCGTGATTCCGTTGTTGTTAGCCCTACTGTTGTTCGTGATTCCGTTGTTGTTAGCCCTACTGTTGTTCGTGATTCCGTTGTTGTTAGCCCTACTGTTGTTCGTGATTCCGTTGTTGTTAGGCCTACTGTTGTTCGTGACTCCGTTGTTGTTAGCCCTACTGTTGTTCGTGACTCCGTTGTTGTTAGGCCTACTGTTGTTCATGTTACACAAGTGGGTATGATAAATATAATTTTATGAAAATGATGTTAATAAACTGCTAACAAATTTTAATAGGAGTAAGATATCTTTGGATATACAAATAGATCTACATGTATACATGTCGACATTTAATAATGATAAGTTGAGAAAACGGATGTAAATGGATGGCATGTGGCGCAAATGAACACACGATGAAAACAGAGGAAACAAATTACAAAGTATAAAAATAATAACAATAATAATAATACTAATAAAGACTTGATTTTAACGAGATAACTCATTTGAACAATTAAGTCAATCTACAATGAGGCCCTCAACAAATTAAAACATGAAATAGCGTAATGAAACATGTAAACAGTAAACTAACCAGTAAAACTGTCATAGGAAATAAGATATAAGCTGCAAGAACTAATACTTATATTCATGTATAACAAAGACGTAGGCCTATATAGATAATTCAGGAGGCAATAACTGTCTATATAATTTAAATTACATAGCGTAAATATGCCTACTTGACAGGGAGCTATATCCGCCCATAGTTTTTATTTATTTCAGTATTTTACATAGTAGAATTAACAGTTTACATATTATAAATTAACAACAATAGACTGCTCAAAGGGATTAGAACGAAAGAAAACGTATATATATATATATAGTCACCCCCGCCCCCCCCCCCAATATAGTCTCCCAATTATAAATACAAAACTGTAAAAAGTTATCAAAAGTACAGAACAACTTAGTCTACGCTAAATGATGACACGCCGCGTGCTGATACGTCACAATGACGTTGTTTTCACACTGATGCATTTTACAACATTTACCCATGAGACATAAATCTACCATACAAAATAAAACTACTCTTTGGAACCTCGTGTGTATTGAACAGTGGATTGAATGAGTGGGGACTCCATTGAATGGAACGCATAGACAAAAGGTATTTCATCATTTTACTAATAAATTTAACTTTTCGTTGCTTTTTTACAGTATATAGGTGAACACTACCGGGTCGCATTTAAGTGGTAATATTTGTTCTTAGAATTATTGGTCTGTGCTATGAACCACATACATGTATAAGACACAGTGAATGCTGTGACTGGTTCACGGTGTAAGCTGGACAACCGTGTATTATGAGCTGACCAAAACTAGTGGGCTACTTTAATAGCATTACACTTTTTTCTTTTCTAGATTCGAGAGGTCCAAGTCGGCCGGTGAGTATATAAGAACTACAGGTTTTAAAGTCAACCATGGACATATTTCCGTCTGGCTAAATTGTCATCAGTTATGCACTGATCATGTTAACATGTACTGAATGTTTTAGGTCTGACCATTCAATTTCATGTGTGTACTTAGCTCCCTGGGTATAACAACAAGTAATAAGGTGGTAGAATCTATACATGTCATTAAGCAGTATGTCCAATTGCACACTGACCTACAAACTAGATTTCGTGTGTTGCTGGCTCTGGACACCAAAAAGATCTCTCGTAAGCTGTTTACCCTCCTACCTGATGCGACCACAATTAGATATAATATTATAATATCTGGACAAACGTATACAACCAGTATCTTAAATACTCTGCTCTGTGCGTTACCAACGAATGTTTTAAATTACATGATATATCTATTTTTATATTATAATGTTAGTTTTAACGTGGCACTGAAAGGAAACCGTTTGTATATATTATATATACAGAACATTTTCTGCGGATATGGAAACACCGATTTTTTGTACCATATTTTATTGTACGTCACAGGCATAGAGACTTTTAACTTTAAGTTCATGAGGCTTTCATCTTCAACCTATATTTGGGAATGGGACATGATAATCTGCTCTAATAGCCTAATATGTCATAAAGACTCCAACTTGTGTACATTATATGCATCTTTATTTTTACTATTTTACTGTGTACACTGAACCCTTGTAAATATATAAATGGAGCACATTGTATCCTGGGTTCAGTGAAAGTGTCTGAAGTGCTTATATTTGTTTGCAAAGTATCTTCAGACCACATATTTGGCTGTTGAGAAACATCAGCAGACAGATCATATGGGCACAAACATTTAGAATTCTAACATAGAATTATAGAACCACAACATTATATATCTCCAGAATGTTGTGGTTATATATATATATATATATATATATATATATATATAGCCTCTTGAACTGATATTAAATATTCAAGTGTAGATAACAATAAGCTAGACGTAATGTTTTCATTAAAACATTGTATAGTTTAAGCATTAGTATGTAATTATTTTAGTCATAAGCAAACAAATAAATACAGTTTGTATTATTAACATGAGTACAGGTTCTTGCAGTCACAAATTTGCTCTGAGCTAGGCTTCAAAAACGGATAGTAAATCAACCAATCAGTAAACAGTTCGAGCTAGGACCAAAAAACGGATAGTTATTCTACCAATGAAAAACATCCTTACAAACGCTGGATATAGCCGAAAACATTCAAACGTTACACTGTTTCTGATGTCCGTTTTTGGAGATTTGTGACTGTTTGAACCATAAAAAAGACATATATAAACGACGAGAAGCATAATAAATCGGGTCGTGAATTGGTCGCGCGTCGCGTGCGGAGACACAGAGATCAGAGAACATGGAAAAGAAAAAAGATATAAAATTACAAGAGATACGAGGACAGTTTAGAGTGACTCCTAAACAGACCCTATGTATTTTGATGCTTGTAGCCTAAGTTATGGTCGGGCTGAGTTATCAAATAACATTACCCATCTAATTCACACATTATAGAATTAAGATGCGTGTTAGTACAGCGTGACTCCTGTACCGACTCTATATATGTTGGTGCTTGTAGCCTAATCTATGGCCGGGCTGAGCATGCAAATAATATTATACATCAAACATATTCATACATTTACGAATATGAGATGCGAGACTGTATAGAGTGACTCCTGTACTGACCCATTTTGGTGCTTGTAGCCTAATCTATGGCCGGGTTGAGCATTCAAATCGTATTATTAACAAACACAACTTAATCACCTTAGTTTATAATATAGGAGTGTTAACTAAACTTCTTAGTACGCTCGCCCATATGGTTCGCCGGAGGCGAGGGTAAATAAGCTCAATCATCATCATCAAGTCAACCATTAACAGTCTTTCAGATGAGACTTTAGACCGAGGTCTCACGTCGGTGCTGTACAACGTGCACGTAAAAGAACCAGAGAAGACTCTGGAGTGAGTCTCTGTCTGTATCTGCACTATCCTCCAAAAATCTCAAATGACTAATCTCTTCAGGAGGCATCGCGCATATGGGCAACCGGTAGCGACGATAAATAAACGCAAAGCACACAAACATGTAGTCAACCGTAATGTTGAGAGTATCAATGGACAGTAATTCAAGCAAACGTTTAGGCCGAGATACAATGTACCCGAAGCCCCCCCCCCTGTCAGCGGCGTAGCCAGCCGAAAATGATGTGCAAGCCCATTTGAACTTTAAACTTGTTCAAAAAAAAGTATGTGGAGGTATATGTCCATATTGTAAATAATTCCTGATGCAGTAAATTATCCTAGTTGGTGAGTTGAATTTCCATTTTCTAAAAAGTACTTGCATACATTTACTTGCTTTTGACATTGCACATTTACGGAGGCTCTTACAACCCTGATATTGTCGAAACGAAAATGATGTGTCTCGAATCTATAACATTATCTTAAATCCATTTTAATTATTGCATCTTTCTGTTTTAGTGAGGGTTTCAACACATAATGGTGGAACCTATGCTCGGCGTATTCCTATGCTCGGCGTATTTTCCATTTTCATCCGTATTTAAAATATTTAAATAGTTCTATGAGCAATTCGGGTAGCTATCCGAATTTAAAAAATCTACACCTAAGCCGAAACATAGTTTCTATACCATTTCTGATTAAGACCAATAAATGTTTTTAGTTAAAGTTGTTTTCACGACTTAGGAAAATAATAATATACGGCAAGTGCTATTAACATTTTATACTGGTCATTATATGTGGGGTTTACGCCGAGCATAGGTTCCACCACTCTATGTAGATATGTTTTTATTCAATCAAGATTCTCGTGGAGAGAATTTCAATAAGCTATTATAGCTTCCAATTCAACCCTCTAGTCATTGTAAATATATTTGTGTAACTTATGTATATGTATAGTGTGTATATTATGTACATGTATAGTGTGTATATTATGTATATGTATAGTGTGTATATTATGTATATGTATAGTGTGTATATTATGTATATGTATAGTGTGTATATTATGTATAGTGTGTATATTATGTATATGTATAGTGTGTATATTATGTATATGTATAGTGTGTATATTATGTATATGTATAGTGTGTATATTATGTATATGTATAGTGTGTATATTATGTATATGTATAGTGTGTATATTATGTATATGTATAGTGTGTATATTATGTATATGTATAGTGTGTATATTATGTATAGTGTGTACATTATGTATATGTATAGTGTGTACATTATGTATATGTATAGTGTGTATATTATGTATATGTATAGTGTGTATATTATGTATAGTGTGTATATTATGTATATGTATAGTGTGTACATTATGTATATGTATAGTGTGTATATTATGTATATGTATAGTGTGTATATTATGTATATGTATAGTGTGTATATTATGTATATGTATAGTGTGTATATTATGTATATGTATAGTGTGTAATTAGTATAGTATAGTGTGTATATTATGTATATGTATAGTGTGTATATTATGTATATGTATAGTGTGTACTATTATGTATATGTATAGTGTGTATATTATGTATAGTGTGTATATTATGTATATGTATAGTGTGTATATTATGTATAGTGTGTATATTATGTATATGTATAGTGTGTATATTATGTATATGTATAGTGTGTATATTATGTATATGTATAGTGTGTATATTATGTATATGTATAGTGTGTACATTATGTATATGTATAGTGTGTATATTATGTATAGTGTGTATATTATGTATATGTATAGTGTGTATATTATGCATAGTGTGTATATTATGTATATGTATAGTGTGTATATTATGTATATGTATAGTGTGTATATTATGTATATGTATAGTGTGTATATTATGTATATGTATAGTGTGTATATTATGTATATGTATAGTGTGTATATTATGTACATGTATAGTGTGTATATTATGTATAGTGTATAGTGTGTATATTATGTATATGTATAGTGTGTAAATTATGTATATGTATAGTGTGTATATTATGTATAGTGTGTATATTATGTATATGTATAGTGTGTATATTATGTATATGTATAATGTGTATATTATGTATAGTGTGTATATTATGTATAGTGTGTATATTATGTATATGTATAGTGTGTATATTATGTATAGTGTGTATATTATGTATATGTATAGTGTGTATATTATGTATATGTATAGTGTGTATATGTATAGTGTGTATATATGTATAGTGTGTATATTATGTATTATAGTGTGTATATTATGTATGTATAGTGTGTATATTATGTATATGTATATGTGTATATTATGTATATGTATAGTGTGTATATATGTATATGTATAGTGTGTATATTATGTATATGTATAGTGTGTATATTATGTATAGTGTGTATATTATGTATATGTATAGTGTGTATATTATGTATATGTATAGTGTGTATATTATGTATAGTGTGTATATTATGTATATGTATAGTGTGTATATTATGTATATGTATAGTGTGTATATTATGTATAGTGTGTATATTATGTATATGTATAGTGTGTATATTATGTATATGTATAGTGTGTATATTATGTATATGTATAGTGTGTATATTATGTATATGTATAGTGTGTATATTATGTATATGCATAGTGTGTATATTATGTATATGTATAGTGTGTATATTATGTATATGTATAGTGTGTATATTATGTATATGTATAGTGTGTATATTATGCATAGTGTGTATATTATGTATATGTATAGTGTGTATATTATGTATATGTATAGTGTGTATATTATGTATATGTATAGTGTGTATATTATGTATATGTATAGTGTGTATATTATGTATATGTATAGTGTGTATATTATGTATAGTGTGTATATTATGTATATGTATAGTGTGTATATTATGTATATGTATAGTGTGTATATTATGTATATGTATAGTGTGTATATTATGTATATGTATAGTGTGTATATTATGTATATGTATAGTGTGTATATTATGTATATGTATAGTGTGTATATTATGTATATGTATAGTGTGTATATTATGTATAGTGTGTATATTATGTATATGTATAGTGTGTATATTATGTATATGTATAGTGTGTATATTATGTATATGTATAGTGTGTATATTATGTATAGTGTGTATATTATGTATATGTATAGTGTGTATATTATGTATATGTATAGTGTGTATATTATGTATATGTATAGTGTGTACATTATGTATATGTATAGTGTGTATATTATGTATATGTATAGTGTGTATATTATGTATAGTGTGTATATTATGTATAGTGTGTATATTATGTATATGTATAGTGTGTATATTATGTCGGTCGGCACCCGTTTATATGGGGAATTCAAGACTTCAGGGCACCTATGCACGGCGTACTTGTTATTTTTTATTTGTCCACCATAACTTGTTGAATATCTTATTTTGATATAGTACATCATTGAATAAAAATAATCGGAAATGGTATAGAAACTAGTTTTCAGGTTAGGCGTAGATTTTTAAAATTCGGATAGCTACCTGAATTGCTCATACAAAGCATCAGTTTCGATGGAAATATTCTCCCAATGATTTGTTTGTTTATATTCGTCTGCTGTACCAGTTACGTGACATTTGCACCAGGCTACCGATACACGCAATGAAATGCTATTGAACCATGCTTCAGCTCTGTCAGCGAAATTAGCATAGAACTATATAAATATTTTAAATACGGGTGTAAATGGACAAATACGCCGAGCATAGGAATACGCCGAGCATAGGTTCCACCACTCTATAACTACAATAACCCTTGGCCACTATTTAGCATTGAACTATGGCTGATGAATAGTGTGTGTTTTTGTTACAGATATAAAACATGCTGATTGTTTGACAGCGCCAATGTCGCCGGAGGAATGCACACGAGTCTACAAACTGGAACAATCCTCAGTCGCTACGGACAACGTGGTATGGTCGCTAACATTGGTCGGCACTTACTCTCTGTACAATATCATATACGACGAATAATCTATAAAACTAATGGTGATTACCTATTATAACGAGAACTTAACAAACACAATTCACTTATAGGAATAGATGAATATTTTTGTGTTGGTTTTTTTTATATAAATTTATTCGGTTCATTATTTACAAATATTTAAAGCATGTATTAGATCAACACTCATTAGTTTATACGCATTTATTTTAGCTCGATTGCGAAACAAGTTCATACAACTCATATTAATCACTCTCGAGACCTCATTCCTGATGGAATACATCGCCTCGAGGGAGAGAGAAGAGGAAACGTGGAATTAAAATGCCTTGTCTAAGGGCACATCGTAATCATACATTCAATGCATATATGTATAATACCACCTGCATATATGTATAATACCACCTGCATATATGTATAATATCACATGCATATATGTATAATACCACATGCATATATGTATAATACCACCTGCATATATGTATAATACCACCTGCATATATGTATAATATCACATGCATATATGTATAATACCACATGCATATATATAATACCACTGCATATATGTATAATACCACTGCATATATGTATAATGCCACGTGCATATATGTATAATACCACATGCATATATGTATAATACCACCTGCATATATGTATAATACCACATGCATATATAAATACTACCACATGCATATATGTATAATACCACCTGCATATATGTATAATACCACATGCATATATGTATAATATCACATGCATATATGTATAATACCACGTGCATATATGTATAATACCACATGCATATATATATTATATATATATATTTAATATATATATATATATATAATATATATTATATAATAATACCACGTGCATATATGTATAATACCACTGCATATATGTATAATACCACATGCATATATGTATAATACCACATGCATATATGTATAATATCACATGCATATATGTATAATATCACATGCATATATGTATAATACTACGGGTATATATGTATAATACCACACGCATATATATATATATATAATACCACGTGCATATATGTATAATATCACATGCATATATGTATAATACCACATGCATATATGTATAATACCACGTGTATATATGTATAATACCACATGCATATATATATAATACCACCTGCATATATGTATAATACCACATGCATATATGTATAATGCCACGTGCATATATGTATAATACCACATGCATATATGTACAATACCACATGCACATATGTATAATATCACATGCATATATGTATAATATCACATGCATATATGTATAATACTACGGGTATATATGTATAATACCACACGCATATATATATATATATAATACCACGTGCATATATGTATAATATCACATGCATATATGTATAATACCACATGCATATATGTATAATACCACGTGTATATATGTATAATACCACATGCATATATATATAATACCACCTGCATATATGTATAATACCACATGCATATATGTATAATGCCACGTGCATATATTTATAATACCACATGCATATATGTATAATGCCACGTGCATATATGTATAATACCACATGCATATATGTATAATACTACGGGTATATATGTATAATACCACACGCATATTATATATATATATATATATATATATATATATATAATACCACATGCATATATGTATAATGCCACGTGCATATATGTATAATACCACGTGCATATATGTATAATACCACATGCATATATGTATAATACCACATGCATATATGTATAATACCACAGGCATATATGTATAATACCACAGGCATATATGTAGAGTTGGGGAACCTATGCTCGGCGTATTCCTATGCTCGGCGTATTTTCCATTTTCATCCGTATTTAAAATATTTATATAGTTCTAGGCTAATTTCGCCGACAGAGATGAAGCATGGTTCAATAGCATTCCGTTGAGTGTATCGGTAGCCTGATGCAACCGGTAACGTGACTGGTCCAGCAGACGAATATAAACAAGCAAATCATTGGGAGAATATTTCCACCGAAACTGTTACGGCGTATGAGCAATTCGTGTAGCTGTCCGAATTTTAAAAATCTACACCTAACCCGAAAAATAGTTTCTATACCATTTCTGATTTAGACCAATAAATGTATTTACTCAATGATGTACTATATCAAAATAAGATATTCAATAAGTTATGGTGGATAAATAAAAAATAACAAGTACGCCGTGCATAGGTGCCCTGAAGTCTTCAGTTCCAAGTATAAACGGGGCACATCAACACCGTTGCGATAGTTGTATTGAGCAGCAAGGTCACGTGATGAAGCTAAAACTGTCAACAGGAGTGTTTTGAAAGTTGTTTTCACGACTTAAGAAAATAAGCAACACTTTTGAATTCTAAAACGTTTGTATTTTCATATTCCAGCCTCGTCATGAGCTACCGTTCAACAGACACACAGTCACCATAGGTGTCGGTAATAACCTGATTGCCTTTGAAACAGCTCTTATGCAACATGAGAAAATAAAGGTAGAAACTAATTAATTAATTAATTAATTTTATCATTCATTTTTTGTTTCTTACTTTCAGTCACTCAACTCGTCATCAGATATAGCTGTCCGATTAGCCCACTCGCTTCTCACCAATGCAACCGGGGATTCGATCATCGGACCGGGAAGTATGTGAGAGTGTACGGTTGTCCCCATATCGGACAGGTGGGCTTTCTCCGGGTAATCCGGTTTCCTCTCACAAGAATGACCACATAGAGTGGTGGAACCTATGCTCGGCGTATTCCTATGCTCGGCGTATTTTTTCCATTTACATCCGTATTTAAAATATTTAAATAGTTTTAACCTATTTTCGCTGACAGTTGTGCGTATCGGTAGCCTAAAGTAACTGTCACCTGACTGGTTCAGTAGCTGAATATAAACAGACAACTTGTTGGGAAATTTTTTTTCCAACGAAATGTGCCGTTTATGAGCATTTCAGGTGGCTATCCGAATTGGGAATAAATGTACAAATAACCAGAAAAAGTTTCTTATGAGTTGTAATATTGTTAGTTATTGATGTTACTAAGTCAAAATAATATATTCAACATTTACCCATGCATAAATAATAAAAAAATACATGTACGCCGTGCATAGTTCCCCATGGAAACAGGTGCCGTTGCGATAGCTGTATTTAGGCGCATGGTTACGTAATGAAGCTAACATTTTATGAAAGTTGTATTCACGACTTAAGAAAATAATAATATACGGCAAGTGCATTTAACTTTTTTTATATGCCATGATATGTAGGATTTACGCCGAGCATAGATTCCACCACTCTATACAATTTCAGTCCGCCCCCAATGGTCGAGTGGTTAAGGTCGCTGCCTTGTATACCACTGTAACCTATCATCACTGATGGTCACGGGTTCGAGCCCCGCTCAGGCCGTGTCTCATTTATATGAAAAAGTTGGCAGGTTGGTGCACCCAAGTACTTGTTAACCGCTGGAGCCTGCCCAGGAAAGGTGTTGGTAAGTAAACTGCCCGCCGGCGATATAGCCCGAAATGGTGCTGATGCAGGCGTAAAACCCGAAATATAACATAATAAGTATAAGCTTTCATCCGCGCCAACGAGAGTCATTAATATAAGTTGTTAAAACTTGCTTCGCAATCGTTGTAAATAAATACAGTTTTATAAAATCCGACAGTGTCAACAGTTATATACATTCATTCACGGTGTTATCGGTATTAGATTTACTTTATACACATTTATTTTAGCTCGATTGCGAAACAAGTTCTCAAGCAACTTATATTAATCTCGTGACCTCATTCCTGATGGAATCCATCGCCACGATGTAACGTGGAATTTAAATGCCTTGCCCAAGGGCACAATCGTAACATCTCCAGCGGGGCTCAAACTCCGGACCTTTCGCACCTGAAGCGAACGCGCATCCACTACGCTATCACGACTTCCACTATTGTATTCGATTTGATTTATTTACACCGCATATCTGTTCATCGAACCTTCATACAGTCATTGATACAGTTCATGTAAGTCGTGATAGCGCAGTGGATGCGCGTTCGCTTCAGGTGTGAAAGGTTCGGAGTTCGAGCCCCACTGGAGCCGTTACGATTGTGCCCTTAGGCAAGGCATTTAAATTCCACGTTGCCTCTTCTCTCTCCCTCGTGGCGATGGATTCCATCAGGAATGAGGTCTCGAGAGAGTGATTTATATAAGTTGAAATAACTTGTTTCGCAATCGAGCTAAAATAAATTTGTATAAACTAATGATTCAGTTCATGTGGTCCATGCCTCGTGCACTATTCTGCAACTGAGAGATAGAATACGTCACGAACATCGGCAGGCATAATTAACCATGGTGTACGTGGAATTGTACTCCGAGTCGAGAAGCAACCTTCTACACACTCGCCTATACTTATTACAGAAAGAACAAAGGAGCTTTGCAGACAACATTGAAAAGGAAAAGGAGGACAGAGAGGAAGTGCTAACCATTGGCGATTACCAAAACAATAAATACATCACATATCTCGCGATCAACAAGGCCAGGTGCATAGACGCAGAAGTAACTCAAATAGACAAAACACAACATAACGCTGATGCAAATGGTATTTTATTGGTGCGGAGTGCGCATGCCCTGGACATTTGCTCTGTAAAGCCGAAGGGTAGATGCATTACACCATATCGAGAACATATTTTCAATATACCTAATGTCATGTTGTAAATTTTAAGAAGAAAAAAATTCAAATTGTGCCTTATGTTGTTTGATCTCACAATGGCCCTTTAAAGCGACATTACATCAGTGAAAACACAAATTTCTACAGAATGCATTTTCTTATTGTCTGGTATAATGTTTTTCCAAATATTTGCCTCAAATACTGAGTATTTCAACTAATAAGCAAACATCGCATACAATAATGTAAACATACATGCGCAATACAACTAGTGTATTCTGAACAGCAGGATTTATTGTACAGATTTATCGTTATATCTCACATGTGTGCCTATTTATTTGTAGACTATTCTTAGTTAAATTATCTCTAACGACATTATTATTATTAATATTATTATTATTATTAATACCTTGCGTTTAGTATTGACTCCAATGACAAAACAAACGTCAATTCAGGAGCATGGATGACCGTTATAAGAAATCATACTTTCAATCCACAAAAACACTGTTTATTGATTCAATGTCAGTGTTCGAATGTATTCGGAAGAATTTGTAGTAGCAATGCATTTATACGTGAAAAAAATGCATTTTATTTACTTTTTGCGATGTAATGTCGCTTTAAGGATCTAGTAATTAGCAATGCGACACATCTCGAGTAAGTCTGTCTGCGTGGTTGAGTGGTAACACGGTTGCTGACCTGTATACCACTGTAACCTATCATCACTGATGGTCACTGGTTCGAGCCCCGCTCAAACCGTGTTTATTTATATGAAAAAGTTGACAGTTTCTTACGGAGATTGGTGCACCAAGTACTGGTTAACCGCTGGAGCCTGCTCAGGATAGGTGTTAAGTAAGCTGTCCGTTGCTCAAATGGGAAACCGGTAGCGACGCTAAATAAACTTACTAAACAAATCTCGAGACACGCAATATATCTTAAATTCGGAATCCTTTGTTTTTACTGTTGTTCTCTATAGCCATACTTATATATATATATATATATCGAAATCATACTATCTAATTGGTAACATATATAGTTATGCAAATTTATTTTAGCTCGATTGCGAAACAAGTTCTTACAACTTATATTAATCACTCTCGAGACCTCATTCCTGATGGAATCCATCGCCACGAGGGAGAGAGAAGAGGCAACGTGGCATTTAAATGCCTTGCCTAAGGGCACAGTCGTAACAGTTCCATTATATATACTCTATGATATCTGTCGAGATGTAAGAATTTCATAATTATAAGATGCGAAAACGGATGAAAATTAATAGCATGTGGTGAAAAGGTAAACAACGTTAAAAACAGAGGAATCCGATTAAGAAGCCCTATCTTCCTCGGATAATATTTATGGGAGGTAACTCTATCACTACTCTACAATCCAGAGATGACACGAAACAGACAACCCCAGGATGCTCACTGTATACATATTCATAGGCTGCCCGATTAGCTCAGTGGCTAGCACGCTCGCTTCCACCCCGGGTTCGATCCTCGGACCGGGAATTATGTGAGATGGTACGGTGATCACCAGATCGGACAGGTGTGGGTTTTCCGGGAGCTGTAGACCCTATTTGTAGAATGAGATTTTGAGGTCAGTACTTTATTCAACAAGAAACAAGATGATACAATTATTGTATCACCACTTAGAACACTGTCATGACGTCATACCTTTGTACTTGCAGACCATTATTACTATTATTGGACTGCTGTCAAAAGGCGAGAGTTTTATATACCGAGTCAAAAAAGAAACGATACCTGGTGTTTATGTGTCTATAATTTCAACATTTATTAAGAAAATTCTTTGAAAATTCATAAGATGATAGTCCAACATGTTTGAAAGAGGAGCACATAAAGCATAATGAGCCTCCGAAACTGTCTGCTGCGTGATGACGTAATTCGTCGGACAGGGGTCTAATGGAGTTTTCACACAGACGTCAATACCGAGTATGGGCACCATTTGCGTCTCTCACTGCAATGCACCGCCGTCGCATCGAACGGAAGAGTGTCTGAATCTCTTGCTGGTCAATATTTGTCCACTCCTGACGCAAAACATCCCTCAGTTGGTTTAACGTTACCGGCTGACGTCGTCTGACGCGGCGGTCTAACGTATCCCACAAATGTTCTATGGGTGACAAGTCTGGTGACAAAGCAGGCCACGGCAGGGTTTCAATATTGTTCTGCTCCAATAATGTGGTGGAAATCCGAGCAGTATGACACCTGGCGTTGTCCTGTTGGAACAGTGTGACGTTTCTGTTGGCGTTAAAGAACGGCACAACAACTGGCGCAAGGATCTCATCACAGTACCGCTGGGCGTTTAGGTTCCCGTCCACCACTAACAGTTCAGTGCGACTGCCGAAGGTGATACCGCCCCACGCCATAACGCTTCCGCCCCCGAACAGATCGACCTGACGTACACATGCGTCGGCGTAACGTTCACCGCGTCTGCGATATACCCGCTCTCTGCCATCCGCTTGACGCAAACAGAACCGCGATTCATCGCTAAACATCACCGAATTCCACTGTAACCGAGTCCAGCGAGCACGTTCCGTCGTCCATTCCCGCCGTACGTCACGGTGACGTCGTGTCAGGATGGGTCCAACGTATGGCCGATAGGCACGAATGCCACGTTCACCGAGCCGGTTCCTGACTGTTTGTGCACTGATGCGATTGTTGGTCATCCCAGGAGTAACGGCAGCTGTGTGCGTAGCAGGTAGGAACCGGTCACGTAAATGTGACGTCCGAATGTGACGGTCCTGTTCACGCGTCGTCACACGTGGTCGACCAGATCTTGGACGGTCGTCCACCGATCCATGTGTTCGATAACGTCGAAGTAGACGTGTTATCGTGATCCGCGTAACCCCGAGTCGATTTGCGACGTCACGCTGACGTAAACCGCCGTCAATCATGCCAATGGCACGCATTCTCTGATTGCGGTTTAGCCTAGGCATTTTGTTAGAGGTAACAATGGGTATGTAAGGTGTTTTTCCTCGATGATAATGCAATACCAGTACAATAAACCGGTTTTCCGATGTGTACATGTGTAGGAAGTTGTCTTTGTTGAGGAGCACGTGCAAATCGGAAATTCGGCGTTCCAGGATTATCGGGTGTTTATTTACCTGTGTTTATGGTTGGCTGACGTTGCAATAAGATACCCGGTACTGATACGTAATAATATATTAAACCTTTCTATGGTTTTATCCGTTTTACGTCATTTTTAGTTTGGTATCGTTTCTTTTTTGACTCAGTATATTAAATCCTAGGCGGACCGGTATGAAATTAACAATTTTAATTAATAGGATCATGTTATATAAATGTGTGCTATAAGCCTAAAACCGGTCCAATATGTAAAATACTGGTACTGTCTTCGGCGTTACGCGCCTTACACAGAATTTACATGTATTGGATCGCTTATATCCTATGCAAAATTATTAACCCTTTGCACGCTAGCGGCAGATAAGCGCGCTCGCTTCTCACCAATGCAACCCAGGTTCGATCCTCGACCCGGGACGGTTGTGAGATATGGTACGGTGGTCGCCAGATCGGACAGGTGGGTTTTCTCCTGGTACTCCAGTTTCCTCCCACATGAATGACCACATTTACACTTTCAGCCGCGCCAACGAGAATGATTAATATAAGTTGTTAAAACTTGCTTCACAATCGTTGTAAAATAAATAATATCTAAACTTAAAGCGGCAGATAAAGTTATTTTGATGGCTTCGAGGTAGGTTCATTTTACAAATTAAGACTAGAATATTTATATTTCCGGCGTGAGAATACTACTATTCAATGCACCGGGGTGAACGTATTAAACCCTTTAAATGCTTAGCACATGTGACAACAAAAGTTACTTTTGCGGACAGCATAGAGCCAGATATCAGCCTCTGTGATGTTTACTAATCGGATAGTGGAGGTAAAACACTTGGCTGAATAGCAAGCAACATAGATCCTGATCAGACGAGAGGTTACGCCGCGGCTGATCTGAATATATGCTGTCTGCAAAAGCAACGTTGGATCTGGATCTATGTTGTTTGCAAATGTGATTTTATTTACTCAGCAGGCAAAGGGTTATATGGCAATTCTCCAGCTTGTATTGGTCCGTAAGCCAGCTGCATATCTTCTAGAATTCTAAACTCCAGTTGCATCAGAACCAACATCGGTGGGCAACCGGGGGAGAGGGGGGTGTATACATATATGAGTAGAATGGATGAGGGGGGGGGTGGCAGATATGTGTAGAATGGCGCAGATTCCGGGGTAAATTACAGGCATGTGTAGAACGCCAAATAATCCGGGGGAGAATTACAGGTATGGATAAAATGGTGGCGAATCCTGGGTGGAATGCAAGAAATGCTAAATCAGAATTACAGGGAAGAGAAACCAACTTGATGGAGTGAATGCGATAGAAACAGATATATATAATGTAATGATATAATATGGGACGCCGTTTTGCTATTTATTCAGTATTTATGGATATCCATAATTCAATTACTGGATATCCATGATAATAATAATCCATAACTATTTATTGATATCCAAAAATTGATTTATTTATATCAATAATACGATTTTTGAATATCCATAATTCGATTTATGGATATCCATAAATAACGAATAAATAGCAAAACGGCGCCCCATACAATTATATATACTGAGCTAAACTAGAAACGTCCCTCCATATTTAAGGAAAGATTTATCGAAAACCAAAAGGTTTATTTTTATGAATCAACATGGAAAAACAAGTTCATTCATTTCTGTATCAACGCCAATTCATTGCATCTGGCTATCTTATTAACTTTTCGAGAGATAACCGGCCAAGAGCGGTAGGGGTCAAAATCAAATTCTCAGAAAGGAGTTACTTAATGCTTAGAGATGGAATGTCAATAAGAAATGTAGCACATCCAGTAAATCTCGTTACTACCGAGTGTGGCCACCATTTGCATGAATGCATGCAATGATCCTACGCCGCATTGACGTAACGTAACGCAATACCAGTGCGTTGGGCAAATTCCTCCATTCCCATTGTAACGCCCGTGTAAGATCGCGAACATTGTCAATCTGATGGTTAGCTCGTGCTTTGCGGCCCAGCTCATCCCATATGTGCTAAATGGGGTTGAGATCCGGGGAAACCGCGGGCCATGATGTTGACGTTGTTTTGCTGCAAGTATTGAGTGGTGACACTGGCTACGTGAGGGTGGGTAGCACCAATGTCACACCAGGACCATGCTGACGAATAAATGGTAAGGCATGTGCATATATCACCTCTGTAACATAACGTTGTGCATTGGTGTTGCCCTGTACAACAACCAAATATGTCTTCCGGTTTCCCATGATCCCTCCCCAAACCTTTCTTCTCAACAATGCAACACTCGGCGAATCTTTCATTTTTACCTCTTATACCCGTAATCTTCCGTCAGCATGACTAACTGTGAAACGAGATTCATCGGTGAACAAAGCTCGGTTCCAGTCAGCCCTTCTCCAGTTCAGATGACGTCGCGCCCAGCCTGGCAGCACGGTGACGTTGGGTCATTATCTGGCCAGAGATTGGGCGTTACGACGCAACCGGTTGCGAATGGTCTGCCCCGATACACCGTATCGCCAAGCAGTGACTGTCGGTCGTGAACAGCCCCAGTCTGCTGGTACCGGGCTGCAAGACGATCAATCGTCTTCCGACAGCACCCTAACCGACACGCGACCATCCTGGCGGACATCCCACCCGCAAGCATCCCAATTGCCTGATTTCGCTCATTTTCGGAAAGCCGTGGCATATCGAAAAGTGAAAAATTAAAAAGGTTTTTTAAATTTCCGAATATCCCCTATCGCATGAATGGTACGACATGAACTGAATCAACATATCGATGACATGTATAGCGTGCACGTGCAAAACGTGAAAATCAACGTTCCGGTCACTGGCCGATATGTAGACCGTGTGTATCGGGTAAACTCTACACGATCGTATTCTGAACATCGCCAGGGTTTAAAATGCATGTACATTGAACATGTAACACATGCACAGACAGGGCTACACCGGCTATAAAACATGGACGTTTCTAGTTTTGTTTCACGATAAGTGGATTGAACTGAAAGCTAAGAGCTTTTTTAAAAAACCATATTTTATTCATCAATATTTACATCATGTTGTAACATTAATATACAAGAACAGATGGAGTCTTAGCACCACCATTCACAAAATACAACTCAACAACTGTTGCCAGGGCTAGACACAGTGTTTATTGTGAGGACATGGCACATACAGCATTTACATACATGTTATAATTCTGTTTCACACCGAATGCGAATGAGAGAGAGAGAGAGAGAGAGAGAATAGAGAGGAGAGAGAAGTAGAGAAGAGAGAGAGAGAGAGAGAGAAGTATGAGAAGAGAGAGAAGAGAGAGAGAGAGAGAGAGAGAGAGGAGAGAGAAGAGAGAGAGATAGAGAAGAGAGAGAGAGAGAGAGAGAGAGAGAGAGAGAGGAGAGAGAGAGAGAGAGAGAGAGAGAGAGAGAGAGAGAGAGAGAGAGAGAGAGTGAGAGAGAGAGAGAGAGAGAGATAGAGAGAGAGATAGAGTGAGAGAGATAGAGAGAGAGCTAGAGAGAGAGCTATATAGAGAGAGAGCTAGCGAGAGAGAGAGAGAGAAGAGAAGAGAGAGAGAGAGAAGAGAGAGAGGAGAAGAGAAGAGAGAGAGAAGAGATAGAGGAGAGGAGAGAGAGAAGAGAAGAGAGAGGAGAAGAGAGAGAGGAGAGGAGAGAGAGAGAGAGGAGAGAGAGGAGAGAGAGGAGAGGAGAAGAGAGAGAGAGAGGAGAGAGAGAAGAGAGAGCGAGAGAGAGGAGAGAGAGAGAGAGAGAGAGAGAGAGAGAGAGAGAGAGAATATTTTCATCTTATGAAGAGAGAGAGAGAGAGAGAATGAGAGAGAGAGAACGAGATAGGAATCGTTTAGACGAAGCTGGAAGAACGAAGAGCGAAGAGACACACATATTACGTTAGTCGTTATCAAATCTCCTTGTTGTAATAAACTGGCGAACTGCATCAAATATGACCTTGTTTATCTATTCGCTTATGGGGTTATTTCACCGAGAAATCTTCCCGGAAGACTGAGCTGCGATCTCAAAGCGTGGCTTAGTCGCCGCAGGTCGTTCGTAGTCGACGGTTGACCGGGTTGGTCACGTCTTGGTCTCCCGTGGTTGCACATGGTTGAGGAGTGGTCTCCCCGAAAAATAGATCGTAGCTCAAAAAACTGAGCCTCGACCTAGAAGTCGTACAGAGAGCGTCGAAAGAGCGAGCAAGGTTGAGGGACAATCCGAGCTAGAGCGTGATGAGCGAGGCTCAGTCTTCTCGAGCGAGAACTGATTGCGAGCATGGTCGTACTGCTCGACCCCTACTCGACACTCGCTCGATCCCTGCGATCTAGCTTCGCTCGTTTGTGATTAGGCCTCGCTCCGCCCGACCTGTCCCAGACCTTCCTTAGACCCGTACGCTCCTCCCTATTCTGCCCATGGGCACGACTGGATTAAGATAAGCTGATTAAGGTGCAACCTGTGCGCTTAAGCTTCAACCAATAAAGCTCGACCCTCGCTTAAGTTGCGACCTACCTTCGCCTAATCCGATTAAGCCACGCCTACTGAAAACAATATAAATAGGGCGCAAAACCAAGCAGCGAACTGGACTGGTAATCCATGGATCGCAGGTTCGATCCCCCGTCTGACCTAATAAAATTAAAAGTCGTTCAGATGGGACTTTAAACCGAGGTCTCGTGTCGGTGCTTTACACCGTGCACGTAAAAGAACCAAAAGAGACTCTGGAATGGGTCTCTCTCTGTATCATTGCACTATCCTCCAAAATCTAAAATGACTAATCTCTTCAGGAGGCGTCGCTCATATGGGCAACGGTAGCGACGATAAATAACGTAAAACACACACGCAGCGATCATATCACGCTCAGCTCTCGACCAAGACACAACGTATCGTTCTCTACAGCCTCGAACAGATACAACCTACTTCGCCGCCATCTACAACCTCCGTACTTCCCTGATCTACTTTTTGTAATTGTAGTACATTGATCCAGAACTGGGTGGTTTTCTGATGTGTACATGCTTACCATCGAGAGCTCCAATTGCATGTGGCACATTCCACCTTCTCTCAAAGTCATCAACAATGGCCTTCCACTCTGCAGCTGTGCTTGGACAGGGAATAACTTCATGCTTGTATTCATCCACAATAGCTTGACACGCCAGAGGAAGGAAGGTGGCTACCGTATGGCGCGATACCCTGACGTCATAGAACAGGCTTGTGTAGTCTATGCCGCTTGCAAGGTGTCTCGGGGTGGCAGTTAACTTCACACCAGGTTCTATAGCTCTTCTATAGTTAGTGTCCATCTTCGCCATTCTGGGGCCCACCCTGGTCAACAGTTCATCAAACATCCCCGGGGCCATGCGGAGATAGGTCCGGTAGGTAGCTTCATCTCCCAGCCTCAGTTCCTTCATGAGGGAGGTGTACTGACCATAATGTTCCCTCTGGCGTTCATGCAGCCAGGGAGCAACCCAATATTTGTTTCTTGGTGTACTTCTTTTTCAGCATGGTTAGTATAACCAGAGAGTCTTACTGCAGTTTCAGGGCTTGGTGCTGTAATAACATAGCATGGTGCAGAGCGATTGGGTCCATGTTGTCCGTTGGAGGCTGGTCAAAAACTAATGGTCGATCGCCGAGCCTTTTTATATGCTCGCAATGGGTTGCACGCAAATCCGGGCGACCATGGCAGATTTGCGCGTAGCTCAGGCGAGAATCTGTCGACAACAGATCGAGAATTGAGCGTACAGAGCGAGGCTAGAACGTTTAGATCGCATCTAAATAGTATTGATCGAGGGTACGTTGGAACTCGTACGTAGCTAGATCGGCCGAGATTGAGTCTTGGTCAGTCGAGGTCGTGCGCTTGCGATGAGAGATCGCCGAGAGATCGACGCTATGCCGCAGATTGGTCGAACAAAACGAGCCTTGTGTTACGATGTGGACTCGGCGAGGCTCTCCGGACATAATCACAGCAACAACAAAGTCTTAATAGTATTTAATTACATCTAAGAGCCGACATTATAACAAACACAGAGACGCTAATCTCAATAGTAACAAACCAGGCTCTCTCTCTCTCTCTGCCAAAGCTGTCTGAGATGGTTTTATAGACACGTGTGAGGAGAGCTATAAGCTATGCCCACAATTCTTTTAACTAATCAAATTCAAACCCTGTGACCCCGTCCGTGTCTACTGCCAGAGAGAGTGCAACACCTCTGCAAACCATGCATTCATTCCGGCTTGCACCAGTCAATGCATTGTGTGTACGCTGCTTAGTAAGCACTCTACCACCACATGTCTGGCGAAATCCCATATGATGGTCGCATGACCAAACAATGAATGGAATTTCCCCATCCATTATATCAAGTGCAGACATGTATATCAGATGTCCCCAACAAAGGACACACGCACGCACGCACGCACGCACGCGCGCACGCACGCACGCACGCGCACGCACGCACGCATACACACACACACACACACACACTGAAAAGACTGGTGTCCTATAATATAATGTTTAAATAATTAAATTAAGAGAGTCATCAAAACATAAGGTAATTAATCACTACACATGTAAATAGGCGCAAGGCAAAAGGTAACTATGTTACACTTGTTCCTGTTAAGATCGCGTCAGATCGAGTGGATATACACAGGTAAAGCGTTTGTAGAGCATCTATAGAGCGTATATTCGAGTGGATATACGCAGGTAAAGCGTTTGTAGAGCATCTATAGAGCGTATATGACGCTGGTAGAGCGTACGTACATCAAACGTCATAGGAGATTACATCGAACATAGGGGATACACAGAAAATAATAGGGTAGGTCGCACGGATTTTGCCCCCGACTATGGGAAAACAGTGCTGCGATCATAGTCGCGCGTGCTCGCGTGCGATTCCCCCACATCGTACTCGTTGAACTGACCGCATTAGATTACCATCACCATGCAAAAAACTCTGAGAAAAAAAACCTAACAGCTTAATAAGGTCATTCTTTCCACTGCGTACTAGATGTTTGTACTAGGTATAATAGCCCAAAATGGTGCTGATGCAGGCGTAAAACCCGAAATATAACATAAAATATATAGCTAGGTATAAGTATATTTTGCTAACTTTGCGTAATATTGACTTATAGTAGTTAATTAATTGACCAAATCTGGACATGCATTTAAATATGTCTGTAAAATTAATTTCATTTGATCGATTCATACATACGATATCACCGCAAACACTTGTATGTATTGACCTTGTCCAGTGATTGGTGTTCCCAGTATGCTAGTGAATGTGTGCTATAGAACAGTTCACTTAGAGGCATACATTGTGTGGAGTGTATTAATGAGGTCTTCTTTCTTGAAACTGTGAGATTTGTGAATATTAGTTGTATAAAAATGTAAGTACATCTCATTTGAGGGAAGAGAGAGAGATGGGAGGAGAGGGGAGAGAGAGGAGAGAGAGAGGAGAGAGATGAGGAGAGAGATGGGGAGAGAGATGAGGAGAGAGATGGGAGAGAGAGAGGAGAGAGATGAGAGAGAGATGAGGAAGAGATGGGGAGAGAGATGAGGAGAGAGATAGGAGAGAGATGGGAGAGAGAGAGAGAGAGAGGGAGAGAGATGAGGAGAGAGATGAGGAGAGAGATGGGGGGAGAGATGAGGAGAGAGATGAGGTGAGAGATGAGGAGAGAGATGAAGAAGAGATGAGGAGAGAGATGAGGAAGAGATGATGAGAGAGATGGGAGAGAGTGAGGAGAGAGATGAGGAGAGAGATGAGAGAGAGATGGGAGAGAGAGGAGAGAGATGGGAGAGAGATGGGAGAGAGATGGAGAGAGATGGGAGAGAGAGAGGAAGAGATGGGAGAGAGAGAGAGGAGAGTAGAGAGATGGGAGGAGAGGGGAGAGAGATGAGGAGAGAGATGGGAGAGAGAGAGGAGAGAGATGGGAGGAGAGGGGAGAGTAGAGAGATGGGAGGAGAGGGGATAGAGATGAGGAGAGAGATGGGAGAGAGAGAGGAGAGAATGGAGGAGAGGGGAGAGAGAGATGAGGAGAGAGATGGGAGAGAGGAGAGTAGAGAGATGGGATGAGAGGGGAGAGAGAGATGAGGAGAGAGATGGGAGAGAGAGAGGATAGTAGAGAATGGGAGGAGAGGGGAGAGAGAGACAGAAGAAATGAGAGGGGAGAGAGAGACAGAAGAGATGAGAGAGTAGAGAGATGGGAGGAGAGGGGAGAGAGAGATTTGAGAGGAGAGAGATGGGAGGAGAGGAGGTCTGGAGAGGGTGAGAGAGCAGAGGAGAGAGGGGGTGATATAGAGGAGGGGATGAGAGGAGGGTGGGGAGACGCTACAATGTTGATTTAAGATTTGCCTAAGGACACCACCGCTGTGATTCTGGCGGGAATCGAACTGACGACGTCTCAATTGCAAGTACGTGTTGCATGAAATCGGGGTTGTGTGCTATTACACGACGGAGACTCCACAACGGTACAACTTTATAATAAGATATAAATGTTATTTTCACTAACTTGTCATATCTGCAGTACACTTGAAATATATAAGCATGCATTTAGATCTCCTGCATGTATAACACTATGATTCAACTGGAGGCGCCCTCGATCATAGCCAAAACAAACGGTAGTCATTTGTATTGCCTGCACATCGACGACTGTCACAAAATATGCACGAGTGAATGAATCCAGTACAATATAGGAATCGGGGTGGTATTCTCCGCCATATCTGGTAAGTAGCTACATTAGTTTATACCAATTTATTTTAGCTCGATCGAAACAAGTTATTATAACTTATATTAATCACTCTCGATAACCTCATTCCTGGTGGAATCCATCACCACGAGGGAGAGGGAAAGGAAACGTGGAATTTAAATGCTTTGCATAAGGGCACACTCGTAATTGCTCTAGCGGGGCTCAAACTCCGGGCCTTTCGCACTTGAAGCGAACGCGCTACAATTGCGCTATCACGATTTCCACGTCCAAGTAGCTAAATTGAGATCAACATGAGCGTGCCCATTAATTAATCTTAACGATTGTCTTATGCACGGGCATATATAACGAACAAAAATAAGAAACTTCTGCTAACTTTGGTTGAACATAACTTGATGAAAATAAACCGTGAGAATACCGGTTGTTATAGATATAATTATATGCGCTTAAAGAGTTTAAACTTTATTTATTTTGCAACGATTGCGAAGTAAGTTTTAACAACTTATATTAATCACTTTCGTTGGCGCGGATGAAAGCGTATATATGTGGTCATTCGTGTGGGAGGAAACCGGAGTACCCGGGAATAAACCCACCTGTCCGATCTGGCGACCACCGTACCATCTCACATACTTCCCGTCCAGACATTATATGATTATTATTACATGAAAACGAAATACGAAGGATTCCATCAAAGATAGATCACATCTTTATTGCAAAGCACAAGCTGAACAACTAAAAATATTCCAAAATATATATAGTCAAACCTGTCTATAAAGGCCACCCTCAGGAAAGTAAAAAAGTGGCCTTTGTTGGCAGGTGGCCTCTCAATAGAGGGTTAAAATGCATTGAAAATGGCTCGAAAGGAGAGATAAATGGTGGTCTTTAGAGACAGGTTTTTCATATGCGGTCTTTATTCAGAGGTGGCCTTTAGCACAGGTTTGACTGTATATAGTTATTGTTTTTCATGTAAAAACACAATTATCCGAAGTGTACGTTTTCTATGTACTCTAGTATATTTATTAGTGTAAGGTAGGATTTTATTTCATCGAGTGATCACAGAAAATTGTATTTCCACGAGTTGCGTTGGCATGGCATGTCCTGAAGATGACGTTGCAATGCATGTTGGGAGTTCTAGTCGAGCGATACGAAATCTTCCCGCACGATTTCGAACGACAGGACCTATCAACGACTTGCGTGTACGTCATGTTCAAAATACAAGGCGTAGTCCAGATCTCTATATCATGAAAGCGCATATGCGTAACCGTTTCCACACGTTCACTACTACTGCTAACAAATCAGGGGTCCATAATAATCGACTTCAGGAATGGATCAATATTTCACGCTTTCTACTGCACTCGGTCAACATTTCTTCCTCTTTTTTTCTTTTTTTTAACCTATGGCCGTAATATGTACATCAAACGGTGCACCATGGAACACTCTGTGGCTGTCCGATTAGCGCAGTGGATCGGGCAGATGGGTTTTTCCCCGGGTACTCCGGTTTCCTCCCACACGAATGACCACACTTACGCTTTCATCCGCGCCAACGAGAGTGATTAATATAAGTTGTTAGAACTTGCTTCTCAATCGTTGTAAAATAAATAAAGTTTAACTTTAATCATATAATGTAGGTGTGCGTTTTCTATGTCCTCTATAGTATACAAATAGTCTCTATATTTTAACAAAAGCCATGCCAGAATATGAATTAGTATAAACTACTTGTATCTCAAATTTCAAATCCTCGGGTGTCTTCGATCAGACAAATATTATAATATTGGTTGTATCCCGAAGTGTTTTCGCAACGATCCCCTACCGCTCTTTGTGCGAGATCTGGACAACGTAGCTGAACGCTTGTCTCTCAATAGGCAAATAACGGGCTGTAAAGATACGCTTGTCTCGCAATAGGCAAATAACGGGCTGTAAAGATACGCTTGTCTCTCAATAGGCAAATAACGGGCTGTAAAGATACGCTTGTCTCTCAATAGGCAAATAACGGGCTGTAAAGATACGCTTGTCTCTCAATAGGCAAATAACGGGCTGTAAAGATACGCTTGTCTCTCAATAGGCAAATAACGGGCTGTAAAGATACGCTTGTCTCTCAATAGGCAAATAACGGGCTGTAAAGATACGCTTGTCTCTCAATAGGCAAATAACGGGCTGTAAAGATACGCTTGTCTCTCAATAGGCAAATAACGGGCTGTAAAGATACGCTTGTCTCTCAATAGGCAAATAACGGGCTGTAAAGATACGCTTGTCTCTCAATAGGCAAATAACGGGCTGTAAAGATACGCTTGTCTCTCAATAGGCAAATAACGGGCTGTAAAGATACGCTTGTCTCGCAATAGGCAAATAACGGGCTGTGAAAATACGCTTGTCTCGCAATAGGCAAATAACGGGCTGTGAAAATAAGGATTGTCTCGCAATAGGAAAATAACGGGCTGTAACGATACACTTGTCTCGCAATAGGCAAATAACGAGCTGTAACAATACACTTGTCTCGCAATAGGAAAATAACGGGCTGTATAGAAACGCTTGTCTCGCAATAGGCAAATAACGGGCTGTAGAGATACACTTGTCTCTCAATAGGCAAATAACGGGCTTTAAAGATACACTTGTCTCGTAAAAGGCAAATAACGGGCTGTAAATATACACTTGTCTCTCAATAGGCAAATAACGGGCGTTAAAGATACACTTGTCTCGTAAAAGGCAAATAACGGGCTGTAAATATACACTTGTCTCTCAATAGGCAAATAACGGGCTTTAAAGATACACTTGTCTCGTAAAAGGCAAATAACGGGCTGTAAATATACACTTGTCTCTCAATAGGCAAATAACGGGCTGTAGATATACGTTTGTCTCTACATACGCAAATAAAGGTCTGTGAATATATGTTTGTCTCTCAATAGGCAAATAACGGGCTGTAAAGATACGCTTGTCTCGCAATAGGCAAATAACGGGCTGTGAAAATACGCTTGTCTCGCAATAGGCAAATAACGGGCTGTGAAAATAAGGATTGTCTCGCAATAGGAAAATAACGGGCTGTAACGATACACTTGTCTCGCAATAGGCAAATAACGAGCTGTAACAATACACTTGTCTCGCAATAGGAAAATAACGGGCTGTATAGAAACGCTTGTCTCGCAATAGGCAAATAACGGGCTGTAGAGATACACTTGTCTCTCAATAGGCAAATAACGGGCTTTAAGGATACACTTGTCTCGTAAAAGGCAAATAACGGGCTGTAAATATACACTTGTCTCTCAATAGGCAAATAACGGGCGTTAAAGATACACTTGTCTCGTAAAAGGCAAATAACGGGCTGTAAATATACACTTGTCTCTCAATAGGCAAATAACGGGCTGTAACGATACACTTGTCTCGTAAAAGGCAAATAACGGGCTGTAACGATACACTTGTCTGTCTCTCAATAGGCAAATAACGAACTGTAAAGATACGCTTGTGTCACAATAGGCAAATAACGGGCTGTAACGATACACTTGTCTGTCTCTCAATAGGCAAATAACGAACTGTAAAGATACGCTTGTGTCGTAATAGGCAAATAACGGGCTGTAGAGATATACTTGTCTCCTAGTAGGCAAATAACGGGCTGTAACGATATACGTGTCTCGTAATAGGCAAATAACGGGCTGTAGAGATAGGCTTGTCTCGTAATAGGCAAATAACGGGCTGTAGAGATAGGCTTGTCTCGTAATAGGCAAATAACGGGCTGTAGCGATACACGTGTCTGTCTCTCAATAGGCAAATAACGGGCTGTAACGATACACATGTCCGGCAATAGGCAAATAACGGACTGTAACGATACGCTTGTGTCGCAATAGGCAAATAACGGGATGTAAAGTTACGCTTGTGTCGCAATAGGCAAATAACCGGCAGTAACGATACACTTGTCCGGCAATAGGCAAATAACGGGCTGTAACGATACGCTTGTGTCGCAATAGGCAAATAACGGGATGTAAAGTTACGCTTGTGTCGCAATAGGCAAATAACCGGCAGTAACGATACACTTGTCCGGCAATAGGCAAATAACGGGCTGTAACGATACACTTGTGTTACCATTACAAACAGTCTGATAATTCAATAGCCATGAATAAACTAGCCACTGGTGATATATTGTTTTAAATATTGGAATATAGATTTGGCCTAAAATCAGTATCTCCGCCTCCGTGGTCTAGTGGTTAAGGTCGCTGACTTGTTTACCACTGTAACCTATCATCACTTATGGTCACGGGTTCGAGCCCTCTTTATGAGAGGTTTTATTACGGAGGTTGGTGCACCAAGTACTGGTTAACTGCTGGAGCCTGTCCAGGAAAGGTGTTGTTAGGTAAACTGTCCGTGTTTTAAATGAGCAACCGGTAGCGACGTTAAACAAACTTTAAAAAATCAAAATTGTATAAAACACGCCTATAACGGGATGTCATAAACATTGTAGCCTATTAGATGTTATGCTGTATTATGGACCATCACTGCATGAGTAACACAGTTCAATCTTCCTATTCAGGGGTTCAAAACCGCCCCTGATTAATAGAATACACCAGAACGCCCAGAATGCACTTGGTGGATCCATTTTTTTCCAAAATGTTCAGGGGGAGCATGCCCCCGGACCCCCTAGCCTTCAAATATGTTGCGCCCCCCTAACGCCAAATCCTGTAACCGCCCCTGCAGTTCAATCTTCCTTGTTGGCCAGTAAAATGTTATATATACATGTATACACATATACTATAGAATTATGTTCTTAGTTGAAATGAAATTATATTAGGAGTGGAAGTCGTGATAGCGCAGTGGATGCGCGTTCGCTTCAGGTGCGAAAGGTCCAGAGTTCGAGCCCGCTGGAGCCGTTACGATTGTGCCCTTAGGCAAGGCATTTAAATTCCATGTTGCCCCTTCTCTCTCCCTCGTGGTGATGGATTCCATCAGGAATGAGGTCTCGATAGTGATTAATATAAGTTGAAATAACTTGTTTCGCAATCGAGCTAAAATAAATTTGTATAAACCAATTAAATTAGAATTTATTATTATTGCTGAAAACGATTTAATCTGGGGATAAAAGCAAATGTGTTGGGCTACAAGTTATGATAACATTATTTACAGCTCTCCCCATCACTTCAAAGTATATTAACAATGTCGGATGAACAATTTCTGTTCTGTTATGTATGATCTGATGTAGAAAATAACACATATATACAATTAAAGCAGCATTACATCGTATGAAATAAAAGATATTTGAAAAATTCAATGTTTACGTATGGGTAGCAATGCTGCTACACATTCTAACATTATACTTTGTATGCTTATGTTCATTTGGTAAACAGTGTTTTTTGCGATAAAACAAACTCGAAACCGAAATTATACGGTGTTCCGTTAGGGTCATCGCGGTATATAAAAAATGTAACGCGATGGTACGATGGCACGATGTCGATGGTACGATGGCACGATGGTGTGGACGATGTCGATGGTACGATGGCACGATGTCGATGGTACGATGGCACGATGTCGATGGTACGATGGTACGATGTGGTACGATGTCGATGGTACGATGGCACGATGATAATAACACATCGTACCATCGTACCATCGACATCGTACCATCGACATCGTGCCATCGTACCATCGACATCGTGCCATCGTACCATCGACATCGTACCATCGTACCATCGACATCGTGCCATCGTACCATCGACATCGTACCATCGACATCGTACCATCGTACCATCGACATCGTGCCATCGTACCATCGACATCGTGCCATCGTACCATCGACATCGTACCATCGTACCATCGACATCGTACCATCGTACCATCGACATCGTGCCATCGACATCGTACCATCGACATCGTACCATCGTACCATCGACATCGTACCATCGACATCGTGCCATCGTACCATCGACATCGTGCCATCGTAACATCGCCTTTTTGTGGCAATCAAGCGCTTTCATGCAGTAAAGCGTTCAAGCGCTTTCATGCAGTAAAGCGTCTATTGCATCCGATGTTGACAAGTGGGAAAAATACAAACATGTCGTCTGATGAAGAAGGTAAGCGAATTCCACGGTGAAAATAACGAACTATGGAAACGTTCATTGTTGTTGTCACTTAATGCGCATGCGTCACAGGAAGGCGATGGTACGATGGCACGATGTCGATGGTACGATGGCACGATGTCGATGGTACGATGTTACGATGTCGATGGTACGATGGCACGATGCCGATGGTACGATGTCGATGGTACGATGGCACGATGTCGATGGTACGATGGTACGATGGCGTTGACCATCGTACCATCGTATCATCGACATCGTACCATCGACATCGTACCATCGTACCATCGTACCATCGACATCGTGCCATCGTACCATCGACATCGTGCCATCGTACCATCGACATCGTACCATCGGCATCGTGCCATCGTACCATCGACATCGTACCATCGACATCGTGCCATCGTACCATCGACATCGTACCATCGTGCCATCGTACCATCGCCTTCCTGATTTCCCTCTATATACCGCGATGGCCCTAACGGAACACCGTAAAATTAGGACTTTCCGAGTCGATCGGTCACGCACTTGTTTACAACCGGAACGCATCGTCCGCACTTGTTTACATTCGGAATGCATCGTCCCCATTTGTCCCACGTTGTTTTTTGTAATTAAATTACTTGATATGTTGATTCATGCCTCTGTTAGCTAAGTCTTTTAGAGACATGTCTACATCCCCGCGAGGGGTTCGACATTAGAGGACGATAGATAGATAGTCTTTCATGTTCAAGATATATACGTTGTTTTCTACATCCTCTGTTGTTTGACGCATGAGCGCTGTGCATGTTTACATTTCGTGTGTTGATAAACAAATTCGCGTATACGACGGTTTAAATTTATTGGAATTTTATCGTTTCTGAGCGACTATTTCGATTTTTGTAAACACACACACATTAGTATTTATATTTACCCAAAACATCCTTTATTACGATGTAATGCTGCTTTATAATATGTGTGTAAGCAGTATCAAGATATAATGATGCAACCCAACATACCCGCCATTTGCACTTTCTCTGCTACATAGATGGGTGATGGTACTGTGCATGGATGACTGGTACTTGTATCAGGATGTGTGGTGATGGTTATACCGATGGGGTTCATGTATTCGCTCGGTGCTCTGTTTGTACCATTCATGTCGGTATTTGACGCATCTAGGACAGAGGCATCCCTTGTACAGTATGTAGGACTAGCGGTCAGCTTGAGTACAGGTATACTATAGTTGCTTCATGCACTACTTGTGTATTGCTATACTAGAGGACATAGAAAACGCACTCTTCGGATAAGTGTGTGTTAACATGAAAAACAATAACTATATAAATATACTAGAAGACATAGAAAACGCACTTTTCGGATAAGTGTGTTTTTACATGAAAAACAATAACTATATAAATTCTAAATATTTTTAGTTGTTCAGTTTGTGTTTTGTAATAAAAATGTGAATAGTACATCTAACCACACCGACAAACGAAACGCAACCGGTGTATAAGAAAATGCCATATTTTACTGTCTCAACGCGGTGTAAGATGGGGTTTTATTTCACTAAATAAAGTTTATACTTGATATTCCTATGCGTTGCAATGCAATCGTTAATCAGGTTGTGAACCATTATGAATTCTGATGTAAATACTGATGCAAACCATTATATTCTATTGGCAGGCTTCGTCCATGGAATGCTTATACATACATTTGGAATGGTAGCAACTGGACTGGCTGGGTCCTGTTTAGCCACCATTGGTTTGGGCATGTCGTTCTTCGCGATATCTTTTCTGACTGTGTCGATTGGAATAGTAACATGCAAGTACAGTACACATATGTATCCCTAAGTGCGAACGAACTTGTATTGCTATTAGTATAAGCAAGCAGAGACAGAGACATTAGTATAAGCAAGCAGAGACAGAGACATTAGTATAAGCAAGCAGAGACAGAGACATTAGTATAAGCAAGCAGAGACAGAGACATTAGTATAAGCAAGCAGAGACAGAGACATTAGTATAAGCAAGCAGAGACAGAGACATTAGTATAAGCAAGCAGAGACAGAGACATTAGTATAAGCAAGCAGAGACAGAGACATTAGTATAAGCAAGCAGAGACAGAGACATTAGTATAAGCAAGCAGAGACAGAGACATTAGTATAAGCAAGCAGAGACAGAGACATTAGTATAAGCAAGCAGAGACAGAGACATTAGTATAAGCAAGCAGAGACAGAGACATTAGTATAAGCAAGCAGAGACAGAGACATTAGTATAAGCAAGCAGAGACAGAGACATTAGTATAAGCAAGCAGAGACAGAGACATTAGTATAAGCAAGCAGAGACAGAGACATTAGTATAAGCAAGCAGAGACAGAGACATTAGTATAAGCAAGCAGAGACAGAGACATTAGTATAAGCAAGCAGAGACAGAGACATTAGTATAAGCAAGCAGAGACAGAGACATTAGTATAAGCAAGCAGAGACAGAGACATTAGTATAAGCAAGCAGAGACAGAGACATTAGTATAAGCAAGCAGAGACAGAGACATTAGTATAAGCAAGCAGAGACAGAGACATTAGTATAAGCAAGCAGAGACAGAGACATTAGTATAAGCAAGCAGAGACAGAGACATTAGTATAAGCAAGCAGAGACAGAGACATTAGTATAAGCAAGCAGAGACAGAGACATTAGTATAAGCAAGCAGAGACAGAGACATTAGTATAAGCAAGCAGAGACAGAGACATTAGTATAAGCAAGCAGAGACATTAGTATAAGCAAGCAGAGACAGAGACATTAGTATAAGCAAGCAGAGACATTAGTATAAGCAAGCAGAGACATTAGTATAAGCAAGCAGAGACATTAGTATAAGCAAGCAGAGACATTAGTATAAGCAAGCAGAGACATTAGTATAAGCAAGCAGAGACAGAGACATTAGTATAAGCAAGCAGAGACATTAGTATAAGCAAGCAGAGACAGAGACATTAGTATAAGCAAGCAGAGACAGAGACATTAGTATAAGCAAGCAGAGACAGAGACATTAGTATAAGCAAGCAGAGACAGAGACATTAGTATAAGCAAGCAGAGACAGAGACATTAGTATAAGCAAGCAGAGACAGAGACATTAGTATAAGCAAGCAGAGACAGAGACATTAGTATAAGCAAGC
>CM026402.1:5463181-5482846 GCA_014843695.1 Archivesica marissinica | reverse complement strand
TTTCTGGATATGTGGCTTCCATGTCTGCCGTCTGTCAAATGTCACCTGTCAAATGTCACCCCAAAGTATGTTGGCTCGTTGTCCGTCTTCAAGGCAGTTCCACCGACTTTGATGGTTCCAGCTTTCTGTTTGGTGGAAAGTGTGAAGAGTGTGGTTGACGACTTCTCCTTATTAATAGAGATGCACCAGTCTTCTGCCCATACTGTGAGCTTGTCTGCGGCCATCTGCATTCTGTATGTGGCAGTCGTTGCATGTTCTTCAACACACCACATGACCAAGTCGTCGGCATAGAGTGCTGCTTTGATACCTTTTGGGAGCTCTGCAAGCAAGTCATCGATGAAGATGAGGAACAGCGTAGGCGAGATCACTCCTCCTTGAGGAACACCGTGTCGGATGAGGAATTTCTTGCTCTTCTGGTTGTCAACTAGTACTCTGGTTCTGCGATTGTGTAGGAAGGATTTGGTCCATCGGAGCATCTTGTCGGCAATTCCGCATCGTTGCATCTTGACCAGCAGCCCATCAGTCCAGACTTTGTCAAAAGCCTTCTGGAGGTCTATCCAGGTTGCAAAAACTACCTTCTGGCCTTGGAATGCATCCTCAACTTCCTGAGTGAGGTATGTTGCCTGGTCCTCTGTGCATCTGAACTGTCGGAATCCTGCTTGTTCCTTGGATAGGAGGTTTTCTGTCTCAAGGTACCACATGAGTCTCTTGTTAACTATCGTCTCCATTGTCTTGACCACACAGCTAGTGAGACTAATAGGGCGATAGCTGGAAGCTTTCTTTCTATCCTTGCCGTTCTTGTAGATTGGGATAACGTTGGCTTCCTTCCAGATCTGCGGAACTATGCCTTCTTCCCAGCTAAGATTGAAGATGTCAAGAAGTTTCAGCATGGCTGAGCATCCAAGATGAGTTAGCATCTCATTGGAGATTCCATCTGGTCCAGGTGACTTCCTCTTTTTCAGTTGTCTGAGCGCTGTGTACAGTTCCTGGTATGTAAGTGGAAGTTTCATGGAGTCTTGTTCCGTATGCCTTTTACTTCTATCCTTCTGTTCTTTCCGTGCCTCTCTTTGCTGTTGGCGTGTGACTTTGATGTTGCCCTCTTTCTGGTAGGCTTTGGCGAGACAGTCTGCAGTCTCTTTGCCGGTCAACAGTTTCCCATCCTCATCCAACGTGATTTTCTGTCTGCTATTTTCTTCATCATTTAGCTGTTTCGTGAGCCTCCACAACTTCCTCCCGTCCTTCTCAAGGTTCAGGGCAGCAGTTTTCTCCCTCCAACTTCGTCGTGTAGCTTCCAGTTTAGATTTTTGAAACTGTGCCTTTGCTTTCTGAAGTTGTTCATGGTTTTCTTGTGATGGCTGTTCTTCTGCCCAGGACAGTTCTTTTAGATACGCTGACTGTTCGAAGGGCTTCCATCAGGTGGGGTTCTTTGTTGTTAGACAGGGCATCCAGAACTGAGAGCGCATCAGTCAGGAAGACAACCTGGGCACACTCTACAGTATTGTGTACTAGAGATGCTGCTGTTTCAAGGGCCTGTACTTCTGCCCCATAGTTGCTGCAGTGTACTCCAGTAGGTAGAGCAACTGACTGTGTGTGTCCATCTGGGTGTCGGATATACACGCCTGCTCCTCCGTTTGCTACTGCTCTTGTGGCTGAACCATCTGTGTAGACTTGTAGCCATGCTTCTCCAGGATAACTCTTGTTGATGTGTGCTAGTGTGAGGGCACGTTTGACGTCATCATGTTGTCTATCTCTGGATGTCATGTATGGGATTGTACTGCAGATGGTAACCTTGGATTCATCGCTAGTCAACCATGGCTTGGATAGAAATGGCGTTGGAGGCCATGTCTTGGCTGGGAGATGGCTGGTGTGCTTTCGAGCAAGCTTCTTGGACTGGTGGATGAAACTGCTTCGCTTTAGACGATTCTTCGTTAGTGCCTCAACTCTCTGCTTCATCGGTTGTTCTTCCTGACATCGAAACTTCTATGTCTGTAGAAGAATTCTTGTGTCGCGACGTTCTTGCAGTGGCTGGATGGAAGTAATTTTCTCCATGGCCTTGATTGGAGTGCTCTTCATTGCACCTGTGATCAGCCTGAGAGCCTTGTTCTGAACCTGGTCGAGTGTCTGTTGGTTGGTCTTGGCTGATGATGTCCAGGCGGTGGATCCATATTCCAGGTGAGGCCTGACCACACCTTGGTATATAGTCTTCAGGATGTGATCATTGGCACCCCATGTGGTGCCAGCAAGCTTCCGAAGGATTGCAAGTTTGCGCTTGGCTTTGGCCTCTGCTTTCTGGATATGTGGCTTCCATGTCTGCCGTCTGTCAAATGTCACCCCCAAGTATGTTGGCTCGTTGTCCGTCTTCAAGGCAGTTCCACCGACTTTGATGGTTCCAGCTTTCTGTTTGGTGGAAAGTGTGAAGAGTGTGGTTGACGATTTCTCCTTATTAATAGAGATGCACCAGTCTTCTGCCCATGCTGTGAGCTTGTCTGCGGCCATCTGCATTCTGTATGTGGCAGTCGTTGCATATTCTTCAACACACCACATGACCAAGTCGTCAGCATAGAGTGCTGCTTTGATACCATGTGGCAGCTCTGCAAGCAAGTCATCGATGAAGATGAGGAACAGCGTAGGCGAGATCACTCCTCCTTGAGGAACACCATGTCGGATGAGGAATTTCTTGCTCTTCTGGTTGTTAACAAGTACTCTGGCTCTGCGATTGTGTAGGAAGGATTTGGTCCATCGGAGCATCTTGTCGGCAATTCCGCATCGTTGCATCTTGACCAGCAGCCCATCAGTCCAGACTTTGTCAAAAGCCTTCTGGAGGTCTATCCAGGTTGCAAAAACTACCTTCTGGCCTTGGAATGCATCCTCAACTTCCTGAGCGAGGTATGCTGCCTGGTCCTCTGTGCATCTGAACTGTCGGAATCCTGCTTGTTCCTTGGATAGGAGGTTTTCTGTCTCAAGGTACCACATGAGTATCTTGTTAACTATCCTCTCCATTGTCTTGACCACACAGCTAGTGAGACTAATAGGGCGATAGCTGGAAGCTTTCTTTCTATCCTTGCCGTTCTTGTAGATTGGGATAACATTGGCTTCCTTCCAGATCTGCGGAACTATGCCTTCTTTCCAGCTAAGATTGAAGATGTCAAGAAGTTTCAGCATGGCTGAGCATCCAGGATGAGTTAGCATCTCATTGGAGATTCCATCTGGTCCAGGTGACTTCCTCTTTTTCAGTTGTCTGAGCGCTGTGTACAGTTCCTGGTATGTAAGTGGAAGTTTCATGGAGTCTTGTTCCGTATGCGTTTTACTTCTATCCTTCTGTTATTTCCGTGCCTCTCTTTGCTGTTGGCGTGTGACTTTGATGTTGCCCTCTTTCTGGTAGGCTTTGGCGAGACAGTCTGCAGTCTCTTTGCCGGTCAACAGTTTCCCATCCTCATCCAACGTGATTTTCTGTCTGTTATTTTCTTCATCATTTAGCTGTTTCGTGAGCCTACACAACTTCCTCCCGTCCTTCTCAAGGTTCAGGGCAGCAGTTTTCTCCCTCCAACTTCGTCGTGTAGCTTCCAGTTTAGATTTTTGAAACTGTGTCTTTGCTTTCTGAAGTTGTTCATGGTTTTCTTGTGATGGCTGTTCTTCTGCCCTGTTCCTTGCTTCAGTGAGTTCATCTTGGAGGGTCTGCAACTGATTGGTCCAGTAGGGCTTGTATTCTCTTCTTGCACCTCTAGGTATGGTTTCATGGGCAGCTTTGAGTATGCAGCTGTTGAACTCTTTCACCACGTTGTTAACATCTCTTCCTTGTACCTGTATGCCTCGAGTAAGAGAATTGGACCGAATAGCATAGAGACTCCACTTGGCTTTCTTGTAGTTCCATCTAGGGTAGGGATGGTCTGTCTGTATCACTTCACTGCTGAGTGTGAGGAACACTGGTTTGTGGTCACTTCCACCAAGTTGATAGCAAACTTCTCTAACCGTACCTTTCTGGATGTCCTCTGTGCAGAATGCTAGATCTGGAGAGGTAGTAGTGTGCCATCGCCTAGAGTAGAAGGTTGGTACATCATAGGGCTGGTTGACGAGAATCAAGTTGTGCTCATCCTACCAGTCCTCCACTTCATTCCCACGCCTATCAGACTGTGCATATCCCCAACTCTGGGAATGACTATTGAAGTCACCAACAACCATGCATTGACTGTTTGAAACTCCAATAGTGTCAAGGGCAAGGGCTTTGTCATGTGGGCAGTAGTAGTTGACGAGGTTCATCTCAGTTGATTTAATCTTGATCTTGAACTCCTGGTATTCTGCTCCTTCAAGGTAGGTTTTCACTTCGCTCACATTGATGTTGTTCCGGATTAGAGTGAGCACACCACCCTTGTGTCTGTCTTGTCGGTCTGCTCGGAGGCACTTGTAGCCTCGTACTTTGAACGTCTTGTCTTTGTTCAGGTGTGTTTCCTGTATGCAGCAAACACTTACCTCTTTGTCCTGTAGTACTTGCTCAAGTTCAGTCTTTTTGTTAAAGACTCCTTCAGCATTCCACTGCATGAGCACAAGAGGTTTCTGCTTCACGTTTCGGCCAGTAGCTGTCCTTCGCCGTCCCCTGGCTCCACAGGGCGGCTTAGGGTGACCTCCAGTAGCTAAGAATGGGTTCCTTCGAGGTATGGAACCCGGCACTGTACCTGCCTGGCGGGCCTTCACAGGTCCAGCACCATCTCGGTTTACTCTTTCTGTCATTGTGATTCATGTTGCGTTATGCGTAGTACCGTGGTTTATTAGAATGCGCCGTGCGGCCCAGTACTTCCGGCTTCAGCATTCGAGGTTTCTGTTGGGGTTACCTCACCCTAAGGCTAGGACTTTTAAGGCGGTCCATATGTTCGCCTGATGCACCCATTGTGGGACACGTGGAGTATTTAATAGGAGTAGCTTTGCCATGTGCTATCCTGCCCCGTCCTGGTAGGTACACCGCCATATGGTCCGGGACTGCTTATTTGATTCACAGCTAACCCCCATATCTGAGGGCCGTTTCCCCTATCCGCCACCTGAGGACCCGCTGGGTAGGGGATGGTCGCCCCACTACTGAATTGGAAGCAGCATGGACCCAGGCTTTAATAATAATAATAATAATAAATACTTTATTTTACGAGAGAACTCATTTAACAAAAGTTAATCTACCATCAACATATTATATACAAATCAAATGTTAGGACTATTAGTGAACACTGCATATTGCTTTAAGGAAATAACATAATTGGTTTAAACAGTATTTATTGCAAGACATAAATCACATATAACATACAACGAAATATCTTATATATGTACATGCACTATATATGTACATGCACTATATATGTACATGCACTATATATGTACATGCACTATATATGTACATGCACTATATATGTACATGCACTATATATGTACATGCACTATATATGTACATGCACTATATATGTACATGCACTATATATGTACATGCACTATATATGTACATGCACTATATATGTACATGCACTATATATGTACATGCACTATATATTACTGGTGTTATATGGTATGTATGAGTCAGGGGCTAATGGTGAGGGTTATATATCAACAGAGCTGAGGGCGTTAGTCGCTCTAACGCTGGACTGGTAATACAGGGATTGCAGGTTCGATCCCCTATCTGACCCTAATAAAATTAACAGACTTTAAATCGAGGTCTGGTGTCGGTGCTTTACACCGTGGACGTAAAAATTCCAGAGCAGACTCTGGAATGCGTCTCTGTCTGTATCATTGCACTATCCTCCAAAAATCTAAAATTACTAATCTCTTCAGGAAGCGTGGCTCATATGGGCAACCGGTAGCGACGATAAATAAACGTAAACACATACGTTAGTCTCTCGAGGGAGGGGGTTAGGTGGAATTCAGTACATAACTCTTGGTATCAGAGTAGTACATGTATAGAGTAGTACAGTGCATGTATAGAGTAGTACAGTGCATGTATAGAGTAGTACAGTGCATGTATAGAGTAGTACATGTATAGAGTAGTACAGTGCATGTATAGAGTAGTACATGTATAGAGTAGTACATGTATAGAGTAGTACAGTGCATGTATAGAGTAGTACAGTGCATGTATAGAGTAGTACATGTATAGAGTAGTACATGTATAGAGTAGTACAGTGCATGTATAGAGTAGTACATGTATAGAGTAGTACAGTGCATGTATAGAGTAGTACATGTATAGAGTAGTACATGTATAGAGTAGTACAGTGCATGTATAGAGTAGTACAGTGCATGTATAGAGTAGTACAGTGCATGTATAGAGTAGTACAGTCATGTATAGAGTAGTACAGTGCATGTATAGAGTAGTACAGTGCATGTATAGAGTAGTACAGTGCATGTATAGAGTAGTACAGTGCATGTATAGAGTAGTACAGTGCATGTATAGAGTAGTACAGTGCATGTATAGAGTAGTACAGTGCATGTATAGAGTAGTACAGTACATGTATATAGTAGTACAGTGCATGTATAGAGTAGTACAGTGCATGTATAGAGTAGTACAGTGCATGTATAGAGTAGTACAGTACATGTATAGAGTAGTACAGTGCATGTACATCATTGTTGATCTTAGAACTGTTCACCCAACTGGTTTTGGCTGTCCGGTTAGCGCAGCGGTTAGCACGCTCGCACCTCACCAATGCACGTATGTGATAGTGTACGGTGGTCGCCTGTGTGTATTTTACGTTTATTTATCGTCGCTACCGGTTGCCCATATGAGCGACGCCTCCTGAAGATATTAGTCATTTTAGATGTTGGAGGATAGTGCAATGATATAGACTGAGACCCATTCCAGAGTCTCCCCTGGTTCTTTACGTACACGGTGTAAAGCACCGACGCGAGACCTCGGTTTAACGACCCATCTGAAAGACTGTTAATTTTATTAGGGTCAGACGGGGGATCGAACCTATGATCCCTGGATTACCAGTCCAACGTGCTACCACTGGGCTACAGATCCGTCTGTACGGTGGTCGCCAAATCAGAAAGCTGAGTTTTATTCCTGGATTCCGGTTTCCACCCTCGAGTGAGCACATGAATACATTATAATATGCCCGAACATATACAGTGACATATCAAATGATTGTACCGTTAGCATTTCCGAAATGTTGTAGGAAAGTGTAATTCCGTAGCAACACACATATAATGTATTGCATGATTTTTTTTAGTTTTGAGGGCGAGCGTACAATACCTCAGTGTTGAGATAAAATCCCATTAAGTAAGAACGTTAACAAAAACTGCATAATGTAACCTCTGCACAGTATTATCACTGGTGGTCACGGGTTCGAGCTCCACTCACAGCGTGTCTCATTTATATGAACAAGTTTGCAGTTTCTTACGGAGGTTAGTGTACCAAGTATTGGTTAACCGCTGGAGTCTGACAGGAAAGGTGTTGTTCGGTAAACTGCCCGTCGCTCAAATGGGAAACCGGTAGCGACGATAAATAAACGTAAAATACACATGTGAAATAAACCTAAATAAAAAAACTACACCGTGACCGCTGAGGTTTAAATGCAGTGGGTGGTATGTATAGTGGCCAACCAGATTGGTATGTTTGGGTGTACATGGTAGTGGGGGTCATTCCAGAGTGGGAAAGGAGACTATACGGTGTTGGGTTCAGGGCTGCGGAAGTTTTGTCAGGGGAAAGAAATCTAGTGATCTTGTACATTTTCTTAAAGGGAACAAACTGTCTCAGATTCAACTTCTGCTTACCAGACAGAGTTGTCTTTCATGACATAAATTTTAGACAAAGGGAGCTAACTGTTTTAACAGCAATATTCTGAATAACCCTGACACCGTCTAATTCTTCAGAACCAAAAATACAGCGCTGGCATTAAAATAATGCTATTATTACTAGAATATATCAGTCTGTCATGATTTGATTCCGTTTCGTTAGAGTATACTAGGGTCGCATTGGCGTGACACGGAGAACACATAAGAAACAATATTTAATGCCGTGACACACTGTCGTTTAGAATCATTTTCTGGCGTGACATTCATTGAATGGTGATTTGAACTGTGTTAATGCCGTGGAGGAGAGTTGCCATGTAACCAGTGTAGAAATGAGAAAGACTATACCATGCAACCTGTTTATAACCATTACACAATGTTATGTAGCATATAAAAAAAATGCAACCCGATATTGATGACGATACCATTACACTAAGATATAGTGAAACACGCTTTTATTTTGACTAAGTGATTGTATCTCATTATACCTGGTCGATACCAACTACCTGGATCACCTATATCGTGTAAGTGATTGTATCTCATTATACCTGGTCGATACCAACTACCTGGATCACCTATATCGTGTAAGTGATTGTATCTCATTATACCTGGTCGATACCAACTACCTGGATCACCTATATCGTGTTTATTTTATTGGCTTTCTGTTTATATACATATTTCACATATCGCGTTGGACCAGTACATACATATACTGTGTTTTCAAGGGGGGCTTTTCAAGAGAAAATCCACCTGTCCGATCTAGGTCAGACACCGCTATTGAAATGTCCATAGGCCACCCTTATAACATACAGTGCCATTACATTTCCCCACAAATAGTTTGGCACAAAAGACGGTAGCTTTCAACAGACTGGCCCTTGAGCCGCAGGAAAATGTCAAATTTCAATGGGGTTGACCAATTACGTTTTTGTTTTGTTTCCCACTAAAGGCACCCACCCCCTACTCTGAAGGTAATTTGGATGTGAATGTTGCACTGACACCTGCATTTATAATATGGTGTTTATTTGTCACCAAATAGTATGCAAATATTCTAAAATATTCCAAAATGCAGCTCATATATTGTATTTTAATATTTAGAAGTCATTTTCACTATTGCTAACAATACCTACTTAGCCAATCAGTTCATGTATCAATAACTCTTAAAGGCTTCCCTACACGTTTTCAACCAATCCGAGCCCACTATATCAATACCACCGTCTGACCTCTAGCGACCACCTTACCATCTCACACACTTCCCGGTCCGAGGATCGAACCGGGTTGCAAACGAGTTAAATATGAATGAAATCAAATGCCGACCTGCATCCCAGTTTCGTTACAATTTTCATTATTTGTATTTCCATAAATACAAGTTCAACTAATATATCTGATCTTTACTATTATATTCTAGCTTAGGTCATACAGCGATTCACCAGCAGTAATGCAGGCACGGACGGGCGCCCAGGTAGAATCACCGACCTCCCACAATCCAGCTGGATAGCTTCCTCGTGTGAAATAAGTCCACGCCACAACGGTGAGGGGCAAGTGATTTGAAGTCAACGACCTTTGTGGAAGACGTGATAGCGCAGTGGTAGCGCGTTCACTTTAAATGTGAAGGGTATGGAGTTCGAGCCCCGCTGGAATCGTTACGAGTGTGCCCTTAGGCAAGGCATTTAAATTCCACGTTGCCTGTGTCATCAGGAATGAGGTCTCGAAAGTGATTAATATAAGTTGTAAGAACTTGTTTCGCAATCGAGCTAATATAAATGTGTATAAACTAAGTCAACGACCTCAAGCACTCGGCCACGGAGACCCTTTCTTACAATACGTGTACATGTATATACATATTGGTAAATGCATCGCTTAATATCTTAACACTGTATGAATGATGATGATGATGATGATGATGAGAGATGATGATGATGATGATGATGATGATGATGAGATGATGATGATGATGATGATGATGATGAGGATTGATGATGATGCGATGATGATTATGATGATGATGATGATGATGATGATGATGATGATGATGGTGTTATAATGAACTCAGTAGCTATATAATGGCCAACTCAACCCGGCAGATTTTGTAAATCGAGTGTTTAGTACTTAGTATATATGAAACTAACAACTACTCTTCACTGTGTGATTATATGTCATAAGTGTTCTGTTATAAACAGTAAACAGATTGCAATGAACAGAACAGGACAGCTTTTTATTTCAGACTTATACGTATAGGTACATCGTCTCAACACATAAACAAATATTATGGTTATTATATGAAATAGTGTCACGTGTCACATAAGAAGTGAAATCAAGTAACAGAAGGAACAAAGTATGTATACTTAAGTATGCACACTAAACAATACAAACAACTAGATTACTGTGCATCCATGAAGGACATTAACCTAATATCTTACTGATCGACATACTGATCGACAAAGTGTTAATATTGTTGTGTTGGCCTCAGTCACGGACGTGACGAGGAGGCTGCACACTCCGTGACATCATTACACATAAATGGTATAGATTGTTGACTCACGTTGATATTGGACAGGTGGTATGCAATCATAAGTTTATAATTAATTATGCAAGGAAAGTATGACCACGTGATACCTGTTCACCAATAGGAATACATTGTTCACCAATAGGAATACATTGAGCTGTCGAGGTATTGATCAGTACCTTTGGCGACTTGTTGTACGGTATCGGGAAATATAACAACATTGTTCTCTTTGCAGTTCGCTTATTCTAGTTTTATATAAAACAAAAAGCAAAACAACACAAACAGGATCTTATATCTCAAAAGGTAAGCATATTCATAAATTCATTTTCCGTAATAATATTATACGGATAAAATATTTATTAAAATTAATTTGGTGAAAATATCAATTTTCCTGTGGCGGTTCCGCTCATCTGGCGCAATCAATATATAGTCAGGTGCTTCTAATAATTCTAACATGTGTTCTGTGTGTTGATAAGAACAAGGTAGTAGTTTTATTTCACGAGCAGCTTAAAATTTAAATTAGAACAATGACACTTACAAAACATAAATTACTTTGTGTTCCGTATTTGTATGTAATTAAATGATAGAGTTTAGTTTATTTTATTAAATTCCAATAGGCTGTCAAGCCCATGAGGACATACATACATATTATATACAGTTAGCGAACAGTGCAAACATAAAGCATACATTTTATACAAATGAGCTCCCACAGCCATTTATATTATATATATACGTATGAATATGTGGCTGGCATAAAATAGTGCGCAATGCTATATGAGAGAACACAATTTAACAATAATAAAAGAAACACACTCGAAACATACAGGAACCTTCTGAAACCAACACTGAAATGGAAGAAACAAACATAATGCACCCGGCGTGGGTGGGTGGGGTTCATTTATACTCCTGTATTGAATCAGAAAAACAGGAAGATTTGGTTGCTCAGTTAGTGTACGACTTTATAATAACTTACAATAATTACATAATGATACATCGTCGTAACGCCATTTTAACTGTAGGTCAAGGTTATGTGGAGGAAAACTGAACAGAGAAAAACAGAACTGTTCGTGCCCTGTCTAATTACCGTCATCAGCAGTATAATTACCGTCATTAACAGTATAATTACCGTCATTAACAGTCTAATTACCAATTACCGTCATTAACAGTATAATTACCAATTACCGTCATTAACAGTATAATTACCAATTACCGTCATTAACAGTATACTTACCAATTACCGTCATTAACAGTCTAATTACCGTCATTAACAGGTTGTATTTAAATTTAAATAACTTACAGTAGATCTCATTTTCCGTAAAAATCTAAAATGACTAATCTCTTCAGGGGGCGTCGCTCATATGGGCAACCGGTAGCGACGATAAATAAACGTAAGACACACACTCATTTTCCGTGCTAGTCTGTATTATTGGTCAGTGCTTCATTCTTCTAGTTCATGTTTTAATTTGTTGAGGGCCTCGTGTATGTTCCATTAATGTCAAACCCCTTGCGAGAACCAGTACATGTTTATCTGGACAGGATTAGCCGACCTAAGCGGTTGACAAGTACTAAGCAATGTGTGTGAGGTGCATTGCTCAATGACATCACATACATGACCTGACCGAGTATCGAACACGGGACCGTTTGATTCCAAACCCGACACTCTACCACTGTACCACGGATGCCACACTCATGGTAGATTGACGTAATTGTTCCAATGAGTTCTCTCGTTAAATACAGTCTTTATTATTATTATGATTATTACTATTATAAACAAATAAACAATCTACGCGAGTGTTTAACATGATACTTCGTTCATAGATACATGCATGCACGTGACATGTCAATATTCGTAATCCTATTTCTCACATTATAGCCACAGACGCTTGAGGGTCTGGACAAATGTTTTCAAACCCACAAAACTAAACAAACGAATTTTGTCTTTTTGTTTTTAAGAACACTTTGATACACTATAGGCTTGACACTATACATACAATGTTTAGGCCATTCCAAGCAAGTTTTAAAATGACACCCCGTCACTATTAAGGCTATAAATATGTTGTAGTGTTGTTTGTTTTGAACCCGAAAACATTTGTCCAGAACCCAAGCGCCAGTGATTATTGCATCATCTCTTGTTGCTATGTTTTACTTGATATTTAATTACTAATATAATGTACTTAGTAGGGTGTGATTATCATAGCCGTTACCGGAGATCTCATGAAAACCTCGATACAAAATCCACATTTAATAAAACATAGAAGGAATAGTTAGCCACCACCTCTGTAGCATATTGCATCATGACTGGAACAGACACACCATGTCTGGTACATACACACCATGACTGGTACATACACATCGTGACTGGTACATACACATCCTGGCTGGTACATACACATCATGGCTGGTACATACACACCATGACCGGTACATACACATCGCGACTGGTACATACACATCATGGCTGGTACATACACATCATGACTGGTACATACACATCATGACTGGTACATACACATCATGACTGGTACATACACATCATGCCTGATACATACACAACCTGGCTGGTACATACACATCCTGGCTGGTACATACACATCATGACTGGTACATACACATCCTGGCTGGTACATACACATCATGACTGGTACATACACATCATGACTGGTACATACACACCATGACTGGTACATACACACCATGACTGGTACATACACATCATGCCTGGTACATACACATCATGACTGGTACATACACATCATGCCTGGTACATACACATCATGACTGGTACATACACACCATGACTGGTACATACACACCATGACTGGTACATACACATCATGACTGGTACATACACACCATGACTGGTACATACACATCATGACTGGTACATACACACCATGACTGGTGCATACACACCATGACTGGTACATATACACTATGACTGGTACATACACACCATGACTGGTACATGCACATCATGACTGGTACATACACACCATGACTGGTACATACACATCCTGGCTGGTACATACACATCATGACTGGTACATACACATCCTGGCTGGTACATACACATCATGATTGGTACATACACATCATGACTGGTACATACACACCATGACTGGTACATACACATCATGCCTGGTACATACACATCATGACTGGTACATACACACCATGACTGGTACATACACATCATGCCTGGTACATACACATCATGACTGGTACATACACACCATGACTGGTACATACACACCATGACTGGTACATACACATCATGACTGGTACATACACACCATGACTGGTACATACACATCATGACTGGTACATACACACCATGACTGGTACATACACACCATGACTGGTACATATACACTATGACTGGTACATACACACCATGACTGGTACATGCACATCATGACTGGTACATACACACCATGACTGGTACATACACACCATCACTGGTACATACACATCATGACTGGTACATACACACCATGACTGGTACATACACATCATGACTGGTACATATACATCATGACTGGTACATACACATCCTGGCTGGTACATACACATCATGAGTGGTACATACACACCATGACTGGTACATACACATCATGACTGGTACATACACACCATGCCTGGTACATACACATCATGACTGGTACATACACACAATGACTGGTACATACACATCATGACTGGTACATACACACCATGACTGGTACATACACACCATGACTGGTACATACACATCATGGCTGGTACATACACATCATGCCTGGTACATACACATCATGGCTGGTACATACAGATCATGGCTGGTACATACACATCATGACTGGTGCATACACATCATGACTGGTGCATACACATCATAACTGGTGCATACACATCATGGCTGGTACATATACATCATGACTGGTACATACACATCGTGACTGGTACATACACATCATGCCTGGTACATACACATCCTGGCTGGTACATACACATCATGACTGGTACATACACATCCTGGCTGATACATACACATCATGACTGGTACATACACACGCACATCCTGCCTGGTACATACACACCATGACTGATGCATACACATCATGACTGGTACATACCCATCCTGGCTGGTACATACACACCATGCCTGGTACATACACATCATGACTGGTACATACCCATCCTGGCTGGTACATACACACCATGCCTGGTACATACACATCATGGCTGGTACATACACATCATGACTGGTACATACACATCATGGCTGGTACATACACACCATGCCTGGTACATACACATCATGACTGGTACATACACATCATGACTGGTACATACACATCATGACTGGTACATACACACCATGACTGGTACATACACATCATGACTGGTACATGCACATCATGACTGGTACATACACATCATGGCTGGTACATACACATCATGACTGGTACATACACATCATGGCTGGTACATACACATCATGGCTGGTACATACACACCATGCCTGGTACATACACATCATGACTGGTAAATACACATCATGGCTGGTACATACACATCATGACTGGTACATACACATCATGACTGGTACATACACAGGATGCCTGGTACATACACACCATGGCTGGTATATACACATCATGCCTGGTACATACACACCATGATTGGTACATACACATCATGACTGGTACATACACATCATGCCTGGTACATACACATCATGACTGGTACATACACATCATGACTGGTACATACACATCATGACTGGTACATACACACCATGACTGGTACATACACATCATGACTGGTACATACACACGCACATCCTGGCTGGTACATACACATCCTGGCTGGTACATACACACGCACATCCTGACTGGTACATACACACCATGACTGGTACATACACATCATGGCTGGTACATACACATCATGGCTGGTACATACACACCATGCCTGGTACATACACATATGAGCGACGCCTCCTGAAGAGATTAGTCATTTTAGATTGTTGGAGGATAGTGCAATGATACAGAAAGAGACCCATTCCAGATTCGCCTCTGGTTCTAGTACGTGCACGGTGTACAGCACCGACACGAGACCTCGGTTTAATGACCTATCAGAAAGACTGTTAATTTTATTAGGGTCAGACGGGGGATCGAACCTGCGATCCCTGGATTACCAGTCCAGCGTATTACGACTGGATTACAGATCCGTCTGTCTGAACATTCGAGTTTGTGTTTTTGTGTAATTAAGAAGTTAAAGCATCCAGTATCCTACGGTTTAAAGCATTCTTAGGAAAACGAGCCAAGCTTAATAACACCGTTCTATTAGTAGTATCATTGTTCATTAACATACAAAATGTATGCATGCTTGGTCTCATGTAATAGTACTTATTAATGAGCTCTTACCTCAAATCTAAGTAACATGGAACAATTAAAACAAAGTCGTGGAAGTCGTGATAGCGCAGTGGATGCCCGTTCGCTTCATGTGCGAACGGTCCGGAGTTCGAGCCCCACTGGAGCCGTTACGATTGTGCCCTTAGGCAAGGTATTTAAATTCCATGTTGCCTCTTCTCTCTCCTTTATGGCGATGGATTCCATCAGGAATGAGGTCTCGAGAGTGATTAATATAAATTGAAAGATCTTGTTTCGCAATCGAGCTGAAATAAATTTGTATAAACTAATTAAAACAAAATGATACTCATCTTCAATGTCTCTAACATTGCAACATTGACAATAACGCTCATTTCTCTGTACTATATTATTAGCGAATATACCTGTATGAAATCTTAGAGAATGGACAGAAGTCATCATTCGAGTTATAAATAGTCTCAAGTTACATTTTGTTAAATTTAAAACCCAATGTAGGAATAAGATAAAACGACTTATTAGAAACCGACCATTACTCAAACGGTTGATGTGTTGAACTAGCTAGCCCATTGGCCGTGAGTTTGATATCACGTCTGTCATAATATAATATAGACATTATTTCGGACGGGACATTTAACCGCGGTCCAATTTACCATTGCTATACACCGGACATGCACATCACTTCTAGAATCGGTGTATGTTTTCCATGTTGCTATATCCTCTAACGCATAAAATAACTAATATCTATAATTCTTACACATTTCCCCGAAAAACCAAGGGTGCGACTACAAATACACACTTCATAAGATTTATTTAAAGTTTGAATCTTTAGAGATAGTATTGCCCCACTGCTCAATATCTCTATCCGACATCGATCCTACAAATATCGTTGAGAAACAGTCAGTATCTAGCAACATCCGTTGCCAAACCGACTAGAAGGTAACAACATCCGTTGCCAAACTGACTAGAAGGTAACAACATCCGTTGCCAAACCGACTAGAAGGTACATGACTGTATGTTCCCAGCATCCCCTGGGTAGTTCCCTTCCCTGAACCTCATCCAGTAGTTACGTTTCACGCCCACAGGGATTCGGCACGTATGGTGGTACTAGTATATATATTTAAGTACAGGAATTCTACTCTGTGGGATGTCAGATTTCGCATCGATACGTAAAATGGCCCTATCTGAAACAATTTTGAACAAATCTGTCCAAATATAACGCCTGACAGAACCCGTGTCCTAGTATGGAAATGTGACCTGCTATGGCCACTGTCTGTGGCAATTGTTTGCAAAGTATACATGCATGCAGCTTAAAGTTGTGTTTTATTTGAAGAACAATATAAAGACTCGGGATAGGCGTTATATTTGGACAGATTTATTTAAAATTGTTTCAGATAGGGCCATTTTACTGATCGATGCGAAATCTGACATCCCACAGAGTAGAATCCCTGTACTTAAATATATATACTAGTACCCCCAAACGTGCCGAATCCCTGTGTTCACGCCATTGTGTTACGTTGTCTGCTCTGAGCATGTGCCACCCGAGAAGGATTACAATGGATCATGCAGACCTGTCAACTCTCACGCATTCTGCGTGAGTCTCACGCATTCTGCGTGATTCTCACGCAATCGAGTCCCATCTCACGGTCTCACTCATTGATCAATGATTCTCACGCATTTTCCAAAAAAAAATAAAAAAAAAAAACCCTTATATACAACTATTTGCGAAGTCTGACGGTTTCCAGAAAGCGAACCCTACCAATGAAATCGTAACTCTACAAGTATCGGTACATACGGGGTAACGGGGTTAGAAAGTCGCAACTGCGGATAGTCCGGGTATCACGATCGGCGTAAATCGGCGTATGCAATCAAGTCCACCTAATTGAATGTCATCCGGTGTCGGAGGAAAAGAAAGTCGGACGTTTACGAACTTTCGAGTTTGTGACGTGTAAGTATTAACTGTTTCCTGGTGATTATTGCTATTTGCATCATCATCTTACACATTTAACTACCGGCTAAGTGATATAGTTTTGATTTGTCTACACAGAATTTGACAGAAACAAGTTAAATGCAATGCCGAATTATCCAGTAACCGACGGATAACAGTAACCGTGCGTGGTCACAACATTGGTTGGGTACAATTGTTATGGAGAAAAAACAATTTTGTGCTGTTATAGGAACCCCCCTGGCCAATTTTTTTTTGGGTGTGGACTTTGTCCTTTTTTAAAGAATTTTCGGATGTGTGATTTCGCGTGTCGCACAGCGTGGACTTTATTTCATTTCTGTGCCCAACCACGATAGTGGAGGGGCATCTAGGATTACCCTTGTCCGTCTGTCCCGTATTACCCTTGTCCGTCCGTATATTCCATTTCAACTAATATGTTTCAATTATTAGTAGCCATTGGCTACTGCTAGTGCCAACCTAGGTGTCAGAACTAAAAAACCTCATTTTTTGGTCAAAATATGAGAGAAAAATATACCTCCCAGAAAGCAGGAGAATGCATTTCAGAGGGTCTAGGGGAAAACAAATTTCCGGGGGGCATGCCCCCGGACCCCCCTAGGAAACTCGCCCCTTCGGGGCTCAATACAAAGTCTCACTCAATTCAATTTCAAAAGGTTGACAGCTCTGTGGATGGGATATTGGTGCGATGCTAGGCGATACGGTTTTGTACTTTTAATATGCTGGTACCGAACTACCATGTATTCTGACAGCTCAGACACGTGTCCGCAATTCAATTCAAACTTTATTTATTATCGGGGTTTCTATGAACTTAAAACACTGTCGTGACGTCATACATTTGTACTTGAAGGCCATTATTATTTGACTGCTTTCAAATGGCCAGAGAATTATAAAAGTAAAGTAAAGTGTTTATTTATTATAGTGTTACCCCTCATTTCTGCCTAATGTGACACCTTTAATGAATATCAGTAGGCCTACCTCCCGAATCCTATCCTTGATGGCCAGGCACAAGGCTGGTAGGCAATCGGTAACCATTATATTTACCTAGCTGGCGGCTGACCATCCAGCCATATCAGAATGAACCCCTGACGAGGTTCGAACCTTCGAATCGATATAAGTATCTAGTCCAACCTACTTCCGAACGAGAGAATGGAGATTATTTTAAACATTTCTTAATTTTCAAATCTGCTCCATACATATATCATTATATTCTCCTTATTTCCACCGTACGGACAGGCGGATACGTAGTCCTGTGGTTAACTCGACGGACTGGGACTCCAGGGATCGCATGTATATAGCTCAGTGTAGAACGTTTCACCTAACAGGTTCGATCCTCCGTCTTAGCAGTCTTCAGACTTTAAACCGAGGTCTCGTGCCGGTGCTTTACGCCGTGCAGGTAAACGAACAAGAGGAGATTCTGGAATGGGTCTCTGTCTGTATCATTGCACTATCCTCCAACAATCTAATATGAATAATCTCTTCAGGAGGCGCGACGTCGCTCATATGGGCAACCGGTAGCGACGATAAATAAACGTAAAACACACACACAACCTTACTGTACGTTCTTTGGGAACTGTTCGCAGTCATTTGTGTCAATTTGTTGACATTTCGAACATTTCCAAAATTCCCCATTCATATATTTCCGTCAATGGTTGTTTAATTGTATTTGCGCAGCCCTTGAATAAATACATTAAGCCGTATGCTGTTCAAACATCGTGGACATTGTCCGTTGAAGTACATTGTACCACGCCCACTGGCTGGCTGTACACGGCTTGTATTCATACGCATATTGTTAGTTGCATGGGGTTAGTTAGGGGACTGGCTTTTGTGTGGTGATTACGGTCTTTATAAGTATGCGGGGTTTTTCCTTCAGTTGGAAAATAATATTATACTAGATGAAAAACAATAACTATATAAATACATTTTGGAATGGGTCTCTCTCTGTATCATTGCACTATCCTCCAAAATCTAAAATGACTAATATCTTCAGGAGGCGTCGCTCATATGGGCAACCGGTAGCGACGATAAATAAACGTAAATTTTTTTTTTTTAAATGTCCCAGTATTTTCTTATGT